>OY294052.1:0-452089 GCA_958510825.1 Brachypterus glaber | reverse complement strand
AATGCCAACTCAAAACAAAAATCCCTCAATCGGTCAAATATTTAAATTTAAGTGGTTTTAAATTTTAGAGCAACATAGAAAAAATAGTTTAAAGCACTTGTTTCATAACACGTTTTTAACGCACTAGTACTTTAGAAAACTCGCCGCAACCGGCTCGTTTTCAAAACTTGTACTCTTGCGCTAAAAACGGGTGTTATGAAACTTTAATATACTAAAAAAATCACCAGCCACAAACTAAAGAGGACTTTTGAACAAAAGAGATAAATGTACATTCTCTATTAAATTTCATTGTTGTTTTTCTATTTTTTTTTAAGGGCTACTTGCATTAACTGCTTTAAGAGTTTAAAAAGTAAGATTATCTCGACAAAAGTAAGTTTAATCTAAAAATGCTGCGTTCTGATTTGTCTACCGTCAATTTAATGGAGATCTCTACAACTAGAATTATGAAACAAAAGACGTCTACCCTATCTCTATCTCATTTGTGCTACACTTTCCAGCCAACCAAATAAATACTGTATTTGTTTTTCATACAACAAATACAGTATTTATTTAGTTGGATGGAAAGTGTAGCACTAAGCGGCACGAACGAACATAGCTAATGTGAATCTGTAGAATAAGATAATTCTACAGAAATTTAGATGGCGCCAGTAATTTCTTTAATAAAAAAAATATTGTTACAGTTTTCGTCTGGCCAAGTAAATATTGTATTTGTTCAACAAAGAACAAATACAGAATTTGTTTGGTTGGGTGGAAGTGGGAGTGTATGTATGTCTTCTATCCTTTTTGGGTAGAACTTTTGTCCCTGTCTAATCTAACGGGAGAAATTGCCATTGAAGAAATAGGCAAAGTATTATTTTCCATTAGAGTTTGTGTAGATTTATTTTTTTAGCTTAAACAAGAAAACCCTTCATTTTTCATTGGACTTAAATTTACCACATTTATATTTAAAGGGTAAATATATTGTTAAAGGAAAATTATTAATGGCTGCTTTAGAAGGAGAAGGAGTTTTTTATTGTAATGTCAGTGAGTATTATTTTATCTTTATTGTATATTGCTAAAACTACAAAAAAAAAATAAAAGTTTTTCACCTTTTTTTAAAAATCTCGTTTTTGTAAATTTGTATAAATATCTAGTTTTGTGTTTTTTAGTTACAAGTAACATGTTATTAATAGCTTTTAAACTTTAAAACTTGTTTTTTATATAATTTTATCTTAAGATAAAAAAAGAAATTGTCTTCATTTTAATTAGAATTTTTAATTAAATTTCAAAAGCTGATAAAAAAGTTGGTTATGTTTAAAAAAATAATGTTTTTTTTAGCAAACACAAAAGTAACTATGGAAGTGGAATCTAGAACTATAAAAGAAAACGGACTTGAATATTTCATTCATGAAAACTATGACACTAAACTGAAAATAGGAAAAATTAAAGATTATGACGTATCTGGGCTATTTGAAGATAATGAAATTTTAGGTAAAAATATAAACAAATAAATAAATAACACATTTAAGCCAGGATTTAATTCATCAACGATAATACTTTTTGGTATGAAATATCATTTGGACTTTTTAATTTTCTTAATGTATAACAGTTTTGGCACAATTGCATCTATAAGTGTTAACCCTTTAAGAACAAAGTTATTTTTTCTTGTCCGATTTTTTTCTTTTTTAATGCAGGATTATTGGGGAGAAGTCTATTAGGGATTAGGGATTTTTTAGAGTAGGGCTGTTGTAGAAATTTTTGGGGGTATGCATGTTTGGAAGGAAATTGACATTAGGGATGTTAGTATGCCACAGTTTTTACTTTACATAAGTACCAATATGTATCTGTATACATTTTTTATGATATCGAAAGGGATTTAAAAGTCCAAACCAATTTATTGCCATTAATATTAATATGGGCATCTTTTATTGCTATGTAATAAAAGATGCCCACGATTAAGATAAACTATCTTGTTTTTCATCATTTGAATTTAATCTATATTTTAGCAAAGGCAACGAAAAAAGTTATCAGAGAAAATTTAGACCTTCTCATTGAAGAATTGCAACCAGCAGTTGAAAAATTAACCGCAAAAATAGCCAAGGAGATGGTTGTGGATGCATTTCATAAAATACCATACATTAATCTTTATCCTATACAAAAATAAATTTTTATATTAATTTGCACATGCCTGGTTTTTCCTTAAAATATATTTTTATTGTATCTAATTGCGCTACTTTTTATATAATAGATCTGTACAAAAAGCTTGTTTTTTCACTTCTTCTCCTAGAACTAGGAGGTAAACTTTAAACATTTCCTTCTAGGCTAAAGAATCTCGGTCGGTGGTCGTTTGACTGTATGCTGCATAAAGAACTTAATACTTGTTACTACTACTAAAAAAGGTCCTATAGATAAGATTTTTTCGGATTTCCCCGAGATATTACCTGAACTCCTCAGTGTTTTACATCTCGGTTTTTTTAATTTGTCGATATGACTTTTTTAGAAAATTGATCTATAATTACTGTTTCATAAATAAAATTGCTTACGGATAGATTTTTTAGCTCTGCTTTTAAATATAATTAAATAAATTATTAATTATTAATTAGAAATAAATATTAAAGTGCACCTACTTAATCTAATAGTTGATTAAAAATGCTTGCTTTAAAAAGAATATTCCTCAGCGTTGCTATAATAAATTATATAAGCGCTCTTCCTCAATTACGTAAGTAGTTAGTTAAAATTAACATTGAAGTGTTAAAAAACCTAAATCGACAAAAATATTCATCCGAATTACACGAGATAATTTGAGTTATCGGAAATAATTCATTGTTTTTATTTAACACGTTGGCAGTACCATGAAACACATGTGATTCATGATACGTTTACCCCACACGTCCATGAGGTATATGTGATTCATTTCCATACCCGTTAACATTAGGTTATTTCTTTAAAGTGGACGTCTAGCTAAAGTATAGAGTTGGGAATGAAATAGATAAAAAATACATAAAAGTAAAATATACGTAGAAAAAAGTCCAAACAACTTTTTATGGTTGGAAAAAATGAAAAAACTGTTGGACGTATGGGGACGAAAAAAACATCCTAATGGGGACAGTCAACGTGTTAAATTTGTTGTCAAAAGAAATAATTACTCCAGGGGCGTCGCCCCTGTGGTAATTATTTCAAGACAAAAAATTTTCTTGAAATTATGAATTATTCCCACATCTCTTGTTAAATTATAATTATATATGATTGTGTAAGTTTTGAAAAAAACATGTATAAAAAAATTCAAAGGACTACGTAGGTATATAAAGCCTAAAGTTTGATGTAGACTAAATTACGAAGGGGATTCACAATAGACCTCATTGGTCGCAGTGATTTAAAAGGCACTACGTTGCCTCACAACCCCACTTGTATTCTATTGTACTATAGTTAAGTGTAACTTTACGCACTTGTTAGGAAAATAACTATTTCAGCTCCAAACTGGCCCCGCTGTTATCGAGACGATCCCCAAGATGAATTTAATGCTTGCTTGCTAAAAGCTGCAGAAACTGTTAAACCTTTTTTGAAAGCTGGAGTGCCATCTTTACGTATACCTTCGCTTGAAAAAGTTGAGGTCCAAGAAGTTTCCCTCGAAAGAGGCAATGAAAATTCTAACCTAAAAGCTGCTTTAAAAGATGTTCTTCTTTACGGGTTATATGATTATGAGTTTAAAAAATTTGAGTGAGTATAAACATTAGGGTGCCTAGTCAAAAACCAACCTCTTTTTTTTCAGATATTAAAAAAATATTTAGAGGTCGCGCCCGCCGTTTTTTTGAGAGAGAAAACATGTTAAGCCTTTTTATTAACATTTAAATATAAAAACGTTAAAATCAGGCGATTTTAGGAAGGGAAAAAACATTGCGAAAATTGACGTATGAAGCTTATTTATGCTAAAAAAGTTACTTAGAACTTTTTCTCATGGACCATTTTTTTTTTAGAAATTCATTATATGATTTTCTATTTAAAAAAAGCGCCGGCGGGACCTCTATATATATTTTTAAAAATCTAAAAAAAAATCAGAGTTGTTTTTTCACCTGAAGGAACAATTTTGAGGGTGGGACTCAAACAATTCCTTAGGTCCTGGTAGAGTGCCCATAAATATGTTTGTTTTTATTTTGTTTGTTTAACCTCTTACTATTCTTCTTATATAAGCATGCCCTAAATACAGGACTTGTGTGGGCGTTTTTTTAGCTTTGACAAAGAAAACCTTCGTATATCATTAGAACTAAATTTACCTCATTTATATTTAAAAGGCATATATATGATTAAAGGAAATATAGTAGGTGCTCTTTTGGAAGGGCAAGGAAATTTCTTTTCTAATGTCAGTAAGTATTTAATCTTAAAAACACATTATATATTCACCGAGAAAAATGGGAGAAATATAGTATTTAACATTAATCACATGTGATTATATTTGAAGAGCTTAGTTTCATATTGCAACAAGTCCATTTCTGAACTTGTTGGACTTGTTGCGTTTTAAAAATTAGCTTATTTAATTTAATTATACGTTATTTTTAAACGCAACAAGTCGAAAAATTTGAGAAATTGACTTGTTGAAATATGAAAATAAGCTCTTTGATGCCTGATTCTCATTTAAATATGATTATGATGATTATGATGATTATGATGATTATGATTATTATTTATAGTAGAATATTTTCTAATTCATAGAATATACTATTCTATAGAATAATTGATACAAGAAAAATATTGTTTTTAGCTAATACAGTAGTAAATATGGAAATAGCTGAAAAAATTGTTAAAAGGAAAGGAGTTGAATACATTGTTGGAGATGAATACAACACTAAGTTGCAAATCGGAAAACTAATAGACTATGATGTATCTGGACTTTTTGCTGATAATGAAGTTCTAGGTAATAAATAAAACTTAATTGTTATTATTATACTATTTACCTCTAAGCGCTATATATTATATAGTATATAACTTGAGAAAGCTTTAAGCTAATGACTTTAAATTTAAACCATAAGTTGCTTATCCAAAGTTTCTCCTGGGATTGTTTTTGTTAAAAATCGGGGTGGCGTAATTTTTTTTTAATTATTTTTTTCGTTATTTAAAAAAAATAAACGTTTTTTGTTTCAATGAACATATACATACAGGGAAAAGTATTATTTTATTGGCAGCAGTATTTTTTTTGTAACCCGTTGTAATTCGACCCTGAATAAATTCAAATTATTTTTTCAGAACGGGCAACAAGAACGGTTATCAGAGAAAACTTGGGGCTCGTCGTAGAAGCATTGCAACCAGCAATTGAACATGTTTGTGCCAAAATAGCCAGTGAGACGATTGTCGAAGCAGTACATAGCGTCCCATACAATGATCTTTATCCAAAACACAAATAATATTAATTTTTATTAAATCCTAAGCTCGGGAAAAGTCTAGCGGGTATCTTTTTTGCACTTTTTGTTTAAAAAATGTTAATATTTTAAATAATTTTTTCTTAATTTAAGTAAAAAATATATTTAGTTCTCTCTTAGTAACCTTGTTTAATAATTTTCCCGCAATTAAGGGTTAAGGGAGTAATTTTTTTTTTCAATTATTAGTTTTTTTTGAGGTTTAGGGAGTCAAACGTCTCTTTTACGATTTTTCCTGGGATTGTGGGGGATACTCCATGTACATATAAAAACTAAAGTTTCTAGCTATTCTAGAAGATTGTTTAATTTTTTTCCCAGTTGGGAGGGTTAGAGGGTGCGTAGGTAAAGCATCGGGGGTCGTGGGGGAATTCTCTATGTTCCTGGCAAATTTTAAGTTTCTTGTTCTTCTGAAAGTGGGTCTTCAAACCCGGACAACCATACATACATCCATACAGACACAGGTTTTTCTCCTTTATACATTATAGATAAGTATCGAATATAAATCGGGGGTATTACCACCCCCCAGGGGAGGAGGTTTTTGAAAATATACTCCTGCAGCTGTTTAAGTTACCCACAAAAACTGAGCATTCTGAGCCTTTGAATTTTCGTAATATATTAATATAAGTAGGTACATTTAAATTAAAATATATAAATAAACAAAAATAAAATCAAATAGATTGATTTAATAAGAGAGAGAAATTTTATCGTGGAGAAAAACTGCCATTTTTTTCCGAAAAAAAAAAAATAGTGTTTATAAATTTAATGAATAACATATTTATCTACCCCAGCTGGGCCAGGTGAACAACCGACGTCTTCAATTCTAAGTAAACATCTATGTTTATCCCAAAAACCATAATTTCAATAAATTCGTTCTGGCTATTTTTTTAAATTTTATTTTCACAACATGCCTAAATATTTACTTGTTTATAATACTTTTGTTATTTTTTATTAATACTTTTTTAGGTATATATAAACTAAATTTTTTACTGCAGTTTATATTATTATTGTAAAGTGGTTCATATGAACCATCTAAAATAATTTAAAATGCATTTTGTTTATATGTCTAAAATTATTTGTATTTTAACATTTATATATGTCTGTAGTTGTAACAAAGATTTACGTAAGTACGTTTTTAGTTAATATTCGTTTGATAAATAAACAATTTTTTTTTTTAATTTAACTTGATCCAAATGTACTTTTTCAGCTCCAAATTGGCCACATTGCTATAGAGACCTTTCAAAAGAAAAATTGGACGCCTGTTTGTTAAAGGCTACAGAACTTGTCAAGCCTTTCTTAAAGGCGGGAGTGCCAGCTCTCCGTATACCCTCCCTAGAAAAATTTACCATTCCCGAAATATCTCTGGAACAAGGAACAGATAATTCTAATTTTAAAGCGTCTTTAAAAGATATACTTCTCCATGGAATAAGTGACTATGTGTTTAACAAATATAGGTAAAGTTTTAAGATTTTGATTATTTTCGTTGATTATCAAAGATTAACCCCAAATGTAAATTTACAGGTGCCATTACCAAGATTGCAAAAAAATATTTTACGCCCTAATGTGATATTTTCGGAGACAACCACTAGTTTTAAACCAGTAACGATTATATGTTTGTTTAACCTCGTACTATTCTACTTAATTAAGCATCCCCTAAGTCAAGGACTTGTCTGGGCTTTAACAGTTACTCTGTGTCACCTGTCGCCTTCGCCAAATTTCAGTTATTAATTAACTGAGAAAAGCAATTGACTCAAGTGAGAATCGAACACGCTAGCCGGCGTGTCAGGTATTTCAAGTTGACGCTCTAACCCGCTTGGATAAATCTCGAATTAACGATATGTTGGTATGTTTGTAATTTTACACATTCATTTAAGCGAAATCATGTTATTAGGCTAACATGGGTACAGGAAAACGGAATAAGTCGAAAAAAAATCTAGAAGTAAAATTTTATGCGAAAAATGCGTGTAAAATGTTATGCGCAAAAGTTGGACTTCTAAGTCCATTTAAAGTTCGAATTTTGAACGCATTCTAAAAACATTTACTTTGTCGCTGTACTAAATCGTGGGTGATAATCATGTAAAACTTTGGCTATAATCTTTACTTTGTAATACTTGGTTATAACTTATAACTTTTTTTTAGCTTTGATAAAGACACTCTACATTTTTCATTAGATTTAGACTTACCATACTTATATTTAAAGGGAAAATTTATTACTAAAGGAAAATTATTTGAAGCACCCCTGGAAGGACAAGGAGATTTCTTTGCAAATGTCAGTAAGTATTAATCTGTATTTTTCTACAACCTACTATAAGTACTATGTAATAACTGATGACGTTTATGTCGAAAAGTGAGTGAATGTAACATATAAAAAAAGCAAATGTCATAATAACACCTCCGTTTCAAGTCATCAAAAAACATTTAAGCTCGTGCGCTAAAGTATTAATTTGCTCACTAATCACATAATATACTATTTTGTACTGCCTAATTAAGTGCTAGCTTACATATTATCTACCGTTGTCAAGGCCTGTTTACCTTGACAACCAATAAAATCAGTAAACTTATTTATTATTGACCGTTGTTGAGCATTGTTTATTGACGACGGTTAATAATTTAAAAAAATAAGACAACTACTAACCTTTTTCAACGTATTTGTCAAACTGACTGCTTTGTCAAAATAATATTTATACTATGTTTTTAACTGGTATGTGAAGTAACTAGCTTTAAGTAGTAGAAAAAATATTATATTCAACACGTATGCGAACTATCTTGCCTCAACCCGTCTCAACAAATAAATTCAATCTCGAAAACTAAAGGCTTAGTTCGCATACCAGTTGCATATTATGCAATGCAATGCATAATACTATTGAAGAAAAAGACTAAGTAATATTAATTTTTCAGCCAATACAAAAGTTACCATGGAAATAGATTCGAAGATAGTCAAAAGAAAAGGCGTCGAATTTTTAATTCACAGCAAATATAATTCTAATCTAAAAGTAGGAAAAATTATGGATTACGATGTGGTGGGGCTTTTTGCAGATAATCCAGTTTTAGGTGAGGAACCCTTTTAAGTATTGACGGTACTTTAAAAAAAAGGGTTGGCTTTGGACGGTGTGGGTGACTTTTTCGCAAAACTCTCTGTACCAAAGCACGTGTGCACAAGTTGTAGGGTTTTGTGCACAGGTTGTGGAGTTCAATTTCACAACCTATGCAAGAAGTAAATTATAAAATCTTATCAATACTATTATATTTATAATAGATACTATTTGTACTCCGATAATGGACTTGCAAAAGATATAGTATAGAATGGAAAAATAAAAAATACAAATTTATTTACAGACGATTTTTAATGCTAAATTTATTTTTTTAGCAAAGGCAACAAGAACAGTTATAAAAGAAAATCTAAGCATTGTTATTGAAGAAATAAAACCGGCAATTGAAAAAGTAATGGTTAAGATAGCTGAGGAGTTAGTTTTGGATGCCTTCCACCGGATACCTTACGACAATCTGTACCCAGTGCACAAATAATATCTATTTATAATTTATTTGGTACACGATCCTCGCTTCACAACGCAGGCATTTCAGATGATCCGTCCATCCGGCTGGTTAGCAGAGAGCCTCGTCGGCTCTGTACTGCGTTTACAAATTTGTTTTAATGTATTTTAAATTATTAGCACATAGAAACTACATATCACATGTAATTACATATACATGTATATGCTTATCTTTGGGTATACTCATGCACATAAAAATTTTAGCCCAAAAATGACTACTTTCAATATGTTGGTAAAACATTTATTAGAATCAGCTGATTGTCGCCATCTTTATTAATCATCCTTTCTCAAAAAACTATTATAGTAACAACAACGTTGTTGTATTATCCAATAATATGAATCTACAATTTTAATAGTGTATTTAATATAACGTTATAATGTTTTAGAATAATCGTAAAAATGGTATTATATACCTCAAACTTGTTACAACAACGTTTGGTTGTACTATTTTTGGATTTTTCTATCAGTGTATATATAAAATGTACAAATCTGTATTATTAGTTTGATTCTTTTGCATTTTTTTAATATATTAATTTTGAATAAATCTTAACAAACAAAATTTTATGATTTGTTTTACTACCTATGTTCAGAATTCATAAATTTACTAAGGATAATAATATGTGACAAATAAATCTGATCGTTATATTCTTAGTTTAGTTTTGGGTAAATCAACCTTTTAATTTCGCAGTAAATTTAATTATAATTATAAATAAGCCAGCCTTTAGTATGTAGAAATTGCATTTAATAAATAAAAATAATTTTAAAATACATTTCTTTAATAGTTATTTATGTACCAAGGGTATTAAGTAGATGTTTATGCCCTGATGGCGACGAGGGCCTCTGGCCCGAGAGTTTGTAAGTCGCCCGGGGGCGACCATTTTTTTGTTTCTTATAAATATTCTTAAAATTATTTGAGTACCATATTAATTAATTTATTAATTTTTATGTACCTAGCCTTAACTCTATTAAGATAATCAGTTCCTAGTTCCTAGTTCATTAATTGTATTAAGAAAGTAAAAAAATATGTTTGATGTAATATAAGTACTTTCTATGAAAAATTTTGTGTTATATAGTAGATATATTAATTGGAATAAAATTTCAATAAAATGGGATCAGTTTGCAAAAAGTAAGATCAATAAATGGTGAATAAAACCGAGTACTATAATAATGCTAAATTCAGTCCGATATGCCACTAATATTTTCTTTCATAATTTATTACGGACATCAAAAATACTTCTTATATATTGCTAAAATTAGTTTTTACAAAATATACAAAAATCAAAAATTGTACATTTCTTGACATTTCCCGTATCGAGTGATTTTTAAAATGCGATGCCCAGAATAACTAATATTGACTTTTCTTTTAAAACGCCTCGAAGCATTTTAAATATGCTAACTTTACAGGATTATGAATTATTAATAAATTAAGTGGTTTTAGTAATAAACACAAGGAAATAACACATTATTTATTCGCAAAATTATCATATGATGCGCATTAGGGTGCCAAAAAGATTACGTAACGCAAATTTTGATCATTTTGGATCCCCCCCCCCCTGTAACGCTATTTTCCTATACCATTAACATGGGTGTAATACTCCAAAATGACCCCCCCAGGAGCGTTACATAATACTTGAACGTTCCCTTATCTTTTAAGAATACTTTCATTTGAATAGTTCACTAAAAATTTTCTTTTTTTATATTTATTTACCAACTTTAAGGATCAAGTCAGGTTGGGTTGCTAAACTTCAATTTGGAAAAAAAAATTGAAATATTCTTACAAAAAAAATAAACATAAGCCATTTCCAACAAACATTTAAATCGCTGGCACCCTAATTCGCAAAAACTAAAAACTTGAAAATCAAGAACATTTTAAATGAGATTCGACGTTTTTAAAAAGACAAGTAATTTGATTAATCGAACAAATTATTTGTATAAACAAATCATTTCGGATTTAGTTTTTTTTTTAATGACTTAAAAGTGATAATTTCTTATATTTTTTTAAACTTTGAATTATTTAGTTCTTTTAAATAATTCGCAACTGTACCTAAAAAAGATACCCACATATTTTAATTATTTATAGCAAAAGTCCAAACTAAATACGAAATGATTTGTTTATACAAATTATTTGTATAAACAAATCATTTCGTATTTAGTTTTTTTTTAATGACTTATAAGTGATAATTTCTTATATTTTTTTAAACTTTGAATTATTTAGTTCTTTTAAATAATTCGCAACTGTACCTAAAAAAGATACCCACATATTTTAATTATTTATAGCAATTACTGGTAATTAATCAAATACTTCCTTCTAACGAATTAAACCAGTTTCTTTAATTAAATATTTTTTTTATAAATAGATATAAAAACTCCAAAAGTTGTCAGTTTGCCTCCCGAATTTATAAATGTTTGAATATATATATAACTTGCTTTATTTGTGTAAAAACTCATGTACATGCAAGGTTTTATATTCAATGCCGCTGCTGGTATATAACAGTGCATAACGTGGTTTTAATTACTTAGGTTAGCAAAAGGGCAAATATGGTGTGCAAAAAACTTGACGTGATATTTTTAGGATTTTTAAGTTTTGTTTCTTTGGCAGAATGTCTTAAAGAATTGCGTATAATATTTGTTTTATTATTATATAAAATTTTTGGAAATCGATATTATTATTATATTTTTATAGTGGACCAACAATGCAGCTAAAATTTTGGTTTGAAACAGAATTATATTGTCATAGGCAAATTGGATTACTTGGTTGGTTGTTGCTTTGTCTGGTAATTTTCTTATGATTTGGTTGTTAGTCGGCTTGGGCGTCTGACAAAAAGTCCAAAAAACCATCTTATCACCAAGAAAACCAACTAGGCAATGTTTAAACCGATAAAGTGAGCCTAGTGACAAATTTTTTGCTAAAATAAATAAGATAATTCTTATTTATTTAGTAATACCTACTATTTATTTTATTATTATTATTATTTAACACTTATTTTGTATAATAGTTTTTATTTTTTTCTGAAATTTTAATTTGTTAATAATAACTTAAAACAAACTGCGACATAAACATTGACTTCAATTAAATAAATAATGGTTAACCTTCTTCAATTGTCAATGTTATTGTAAAATATATTAAATATGTTCTTTTTTTTTCAAATTTATTGATAAATATAATTATAATAAATCAAAGAAAATTATGAAGTATTTAAATGGTTTTATAATAAAATGTAAAAAAAATACATTGGTTAATAAATATTTATTTAAATCCAGTTTTCATCAAGGTAGATAATGTTTAACGTATCTTTTATTTTTAAATTTTATACATTTTGATTAGTATAAAACCTTTAACCTAACATTATCCCATTTTCAATGTTTTTGTACTGATCCTCATTTAGAATCAAATATTTTTTTGAATTTAAATATTTTTTTGATTTTAGCTTCTTATTTCCCAAAATGTAACATTGACGACCCCCCAGAAAAGTTAAACGCTTGCATGTTAGAGGCCACAGAAACAGTAAGACCCTATTTAAGGAAAGGAGTTCCAGAATTAAATATTCCCGCACTGGATCCATTATTTATCCCCGAAGTTACTTTGGAACAAGGATCATCTGCCACAAATTATAAAGCATATTTAAAAAATTTGACATTGTATGGTATGGGTGATTACAAATTTACAAAAAATGAGTAAGTATTAAGCACTTAGAAACTCAAAGTTATAATTTTTCGCAGCCCAAACTAAAACTTTTCTTAAAATTCGTCATGTGATTTCAAATGAGGAGGGTTGGTTTCTTCCAAAGAGTTTAAGTTTTGTTATGTTGGCAGCAGTTAAATTAAATTTGGTGTGTATCAAGGTATATGCAAAAGCTTTCATAAGAACATAAAACATAAGAATGCGATGCCGTGATTGGCTTACAAGGTACATGGCGGCCCATCAAGCCAATCACGGCATCGCATTGTTATGTTTTATGTTCTTATGCGAGCTTGTGAATAGGCACTTACTTATCAAATATATTTGTTTATTTATTTTGTATTTACTTTAAAGTCACTTTGTTCCAGGCTGGGGTGGGCTCCATAGAAGTACTGGCTTAAAAGAATTTATATAGAATTTGTTTGTTTTTATAGATAGGGGACTTTTCTTACCTAGTAGGGTATCTAGTTTGGGGACACAGTCGTATTGGGTAAGGCCTGAATATTTACTTTTGACATATAAATACTTTAAAAATATTTTTTTATGTTATGTTATATTATGTTATTTATGTTATGTTATATTATGTTATTTTAACCACATAACCTAACTAATACAAATATGTATATATCTATTTACAGGTATGACCCAAAAACTATATCTTATTATTGTGAAGTATTTATGCCAGCTATGTACATGAGAGGCATCTATGTGGTAGAAGGAAAACTTCTTAATGCTCCTTTGATGGGTGAAGGAATATTTTATGCCAATATAAGTGAGATATTTTATCCAATACATACAGATAATAAGACAATTTAGCTTTATTTTAAATAGATAAACTCAATAATAACTCCCGCGTGGCTTTTACTTTATTGAGTGGATAATTATTTATTTTACCCACTCAACTGTCACTTGTCAAATTATTTTCTTGTAAATGTCATTATAATTTTTAATAAAAATATGAATTCCTAAGCTATTTATTGGATAAAACCTTGTACGGCACTCATGGGTAAACCGATATTGCCCTCTCGAAAATTAACCTGCTTGGCTGACGCCTCGCAGGTTAATTTTCTCATGGTCAATATCTTACTTTACCCACTAGTACCATAAATAACTATTTCTTTTAATCGTAAGGTGAATCATTATTCGTTTTTACCCACATACTTATATTATTAAACAATTTGTAATTCGTTTGATATTGAAAATATCCTTGTTGGAAAAGCTATAATTTTAGATGTTATCTCACTTGTAGTCTCTAAAATCAAAAGTAGTTTTTCCAGTTTTTCAAAAATTGGTTCCCAGTATTTTTCTCTAATTCTGAAAAACAAAACGGAATAGGTGGTTTTGTTTCTTGCAATATTGGTATTTATAAATTTTTACCGTTTACATCGCGTTTTGACACGCCTAACTCCCGGGATTTATAAATCCCGATCTTTTTTTGTTAAGTTGTTTTAGAGAAAGAGAGACTGATACAGGAGTTATAAATCCGGGTAGTTAGCGCTATGTGTAAATGTGGTGATAGGCAATGTGGACTTTTTTATTTTTAACATGTTAATATTTGTTATATTTTTAGCCAATTCAGATGGTACTCTTAAAATAATAACTCGAGCTTTCAAAAAGAAAGGTGTCGAATTTGTAGAACCAAAAGAAATGATAACTCATTTAAATATTGGAAATGTTATTGATTATGCAATTGAAGGATTATTTAAGGACAACGAAATATTAGGTAAGCGTTTAACTTATTTATTTTTTGCATTTTCGAGTTTATAATGTCATGAATCGTCGAGAAAATGTGAAAAAATTGGGTGTTAAAAGTCTGTCTGTAAACCTTATAAATTTTGAACGGAACGTTTGTTTTGAAAAAAAAACAAACGATTCAGGACCTTTTCAATTTACGTCACATCAAATATGGTTAACATTAACTTAGGGCAAGGGGGCAAAATGGACAAAAAGTATAATTTTTAGCGATATCTCACCCATTATTCATAGTAGAACAATCTTTTTACATAAATGAAAATAATTAATTCCCTACAGAAAGTCCAAATGGAATATTTTCGAGAAAAAATATTTTTTTTTTATTTTTTACTTATTGACATAAAATCACCTTTTTTCTAGCTAAAGCAACAAAAAAAGCACTGGATGAAAATTTGAAATTAGCAGTTGAAGAAGTGAAACCCGCAGTCGAGCAGGTGTTGACTAGATTCTTCAGGGATGTGATACTGAAATCTATATTCAGAGTTCCTTATAAGAAGCTTTTTAATACAAACAAAACGTAATCTAGTGTTTGCACGCAAAAGAAAAATTATTATATACCAAGGTAGTGAAGACACTTTTTATAGCCGTATAGATACGTATTCGATTTCAATCAAGCAAAACATTGGTTTTAAGCAATTAAAATACATGTGGATACACTTGATCCGAATATTTCGTAATTATAAAAGTAATTATTTGGTTTATTTAATGTATTTTCAAAAAATTATTTTGTTTTTTGTTTTTTTAAATAACAATATATTAATATTAAAAAACCTCAATACAATATTTTTGTTTGTATGTGATAAATAAAGAATATATCAAGCATTTGTTAAAAAATTAATTATGTTGTAAGAATGTCCTAATTTTTAAAGAAATAGTCACGTGTATATATATATTTGCTTAAAATTATTGTTATTTTTGTTAAATATTTTTGAAAAATTGGTAGTGCTCTCGAGTGGTCACATGAAAATGGGCCTGAAGGGAAAATATGTTTGAATTTATTTATGTAGGCTTAGAAATTTCAAATTCACCCATAAACCCAAAAACTAAAAAATGATTAGTTTTTTACCTTTAGGTTCATTTTCAGGTGTTTCTTATACGTGTATTATAAATGTATTATGTATAGTTTGGATTAAAATATATCATACTAATGTAGTTTTTTTTATATTGTTTAAATTTGAAAATAACTATAGGTATATAGATCTAATACGTATATAGTATATGTATTATATAGTTTTATATTTAGGCAAATTTGTTTTTTTTTTATATAAATAAATTATAGAATTATATTTAGTAAAAGAGCATTTAGCATTAGATTTAATATGACGTTTCATATTTTTATAATAAACAGGATCATATGAAACTACTTTTTAGATAATAACCCAGCTTTTGAGCATTTGTCTTCAAATAAAAGGTTTAATCTTAGGCAAAAGAAGGAATAGAATAAGGGAACGTTCAAGTATTACGTAAGGTAAAATTTTGCCATGGAAATTTTATGTTGAACGTAAACAAACTATGCATACTAGTATTGAGGTTACTATCTATCCTTCTTTTGTCTGAGAATTTTATTAATAAATATAAAAACAAATGTTTAATTTTTTTATAAAAATGTATTTAATAAATAAAAAAATAGGAACAATATCTTACATTACTAAATCAAAAGCCTTATTTTGGAAACAGCTCATCAAAACTGTAACGCTTGAACACCGATGATACAAATTGTAAAATTGTACTATTTATAGTCGAAGTAACCACCGGTTTTAATTCGTCCATTATTTCCATAATATTTTCATTCAAAATTTTATTTGTTTGTTCTGTCAGTTCTGGATTGTTTTTGAATAAATCTTCAAATTGAAATATTGGCTTTTCAACCTTAAATTCTACTTTGACTTCGTCAAATTTTAAGTATTCTTTTTCTTTCTTTAAGTAACGTTTTCCGTCCATTGATGTTTTCACCATTATGTTAGCTAAAAATAATTATAATAATAAAATAATATGAAACGGTACCTTTTCTAGACGGGTGGAAAAATGAGGAAGTTAATTTTACTTTTCCTGTATTTTCGGACCATATTATAATTAATGGCTATATTTATTATAAAGATCTGTTGAGTAAAGGAATAATTTATCCTTATCAGTGCTCCTTATTTTATGTAAATAGTACTAACTTAAGTTCCCATCAGCTGGTCCTCCACCGTTTAAAGTCAGAAACATCAATTTACCATTAAGGCTATAAATGGACTTAATTCTTATCAGAGGTAGAAAAAGCTCCATTCCAATATGGTTTTTCTCCAGATCAACATCTACATTTACTAACCTAAAGCAAATATAAAGTCAAACTTAAATTTATTCGGACTTACTTCTTTTAAAAATAGAACGGTATTTATAAACAAAAATTAAAAAAAGGATAATAGTATATCACGCACCGAGTACGCGAATCTAGTTTTTAGTTCACGAGCACTCGATGTGCACTGAATGGTTTGCTTCGAGGTGCGTATACTATTTTTCCTACGATCTAACACTGAAACATCAAAAAAACGCAAAAATAATATTAAAATTAGTTTGTAAATTTGGGTTTATGTGTTTGAGGTGTACTAATTTTTTGACAGCAGATATGTAACTTATATGGTCACTTCCAAACCGTTGTCATAGGCAACGGGTGGGAAATGAGCACGATATACTAACTAGGTCGTAGGAAAAATTATAAATTAACCTTGGGATTTGAAGGTTACTTCTTGGTAATTGTCAATTGGGCTTAATCACTAACCTAAAATTTTCTGCATGAAACACTTTAACATCCTTAAATGCTGCCTTAAACTGATTTTGAACGAGTTCTATTTGCGATAGGATCAATGGGTTCATACTGGGAAGGTGAAACTCAGGAATGCCATCTTTGATATGTTTTTGCATTGTGTTCATAACATTTTTAACGCATTTGTTAATATTTGGATCGGTTCGCTTACATTTTGTTATGTAAGAAGCTGAAATACAAAAAAATTACATAATATAATTATATATTAAATAGATTTTGGTATAGAAATTTTTGGTATACCAAAATTTAATCATAAGGTAAGTACAAAACTAAATTTTTTATTGTTTCTCGAAAATCTAGTCGGGTGACACACATCTCTACTCATCACATCTCTACTTACGCACATCTCTACTCACACACATCTCTACTCACACACATCTCTACTTACAAATATCTCTATTCCCACACATCTATAATCATTGTCATATACTTTGACATTTATTTAATTAGAACTAGGATACCATGACGGAACAAACCAGAAATCTAAATTAATTTAATTTTTTTTTTCTATAATTCAGCTTATAAGTTTGTATATTGCAAACAAAATTTATTATTAAAGGAATAAACATCAATTATTTTCCCTACATGGTAAAAAATTATGGTAATAATTCCAAAGATATTTATTTTTTTGACTAAGGTGCAAGATTTTAACCAAGATATTTTGGAGAATTGCTATGTTGTGAAAAAAAAAACAAATCTTAAAAAAATATGTACGTAGTTTGGAATTTGGAAGGCTGAAAAAATTTCATAGTTATAATTATGTGTATATAGAATATTTTTCTATTAGTTTTCAGAAATCGAAACTAACTTGTAGGTAAGTACTTACGAAAATCTTTTGAAAAACAACTTATTTTAGCACAAAGCAGTAACAGCAGAAATATTTTATTATGCATAACTGAATATAAAAGACCATATACTAAATTTAGGCATATATTTTTAAACTTATATAAAGGCTACAGGTAAAAAATATTTGGGAGGGTCTTCTTTTCGCAGGAATATGGATCTTTCTTTTTCGTAGATTTCCATATTTTTAATTAGAAATTTGGTGTTAAACGTTGTTTTTTTAAGATAAAATAAACATCGTGAAGATATGTAATATTATGTTATACTCTTCACGGATAGACTAATTCAAAAAATTAAAATAAGACGAGAGTCACATTGTCGCGAGTCAACACTCTTGAAAAAAGACTTGACTAAAGTTCTACTACTCATACACTTCACCACTTAAAAGTTCTCTGCACACAAGTTATTGCATATTTCGAACGAGTGGATGTAGGTCCCGCGAGCCGCGATAGCGGCGAGAAGGACGGTCCACGAGTGAGGAATATCCATTCTACACTGTACCGCGTTTTCCTGTCTAGAATAAGTAAAAACTAAAAAATTATCAGGCGCTGCCCTGGTTACTTATTATAGAAAAGAAAATGTACGGTTGCGATCGGCTAACTGGCATCAGTACGGGCACAGGGGTTCATGGATTAAAAATTATGATAATAAGCTTAGTTTAACACCTTGGGCGCCAGAATCTTGTAAACATACATGTGCTTGGCAGTTTATGTGTTAAGATTCAAACACATAAAAAATAATGTACTAGAATATTAATTATCTTTTACAGCATGTATAAACCTGAAAAATAACTATGATTTGAATAGATTTGTATATCTTGTGTTGATTATAATTTAAACAAAAACTCAAATATGTGCTGTTACAATGTTTATTTAAAATGACAAGTAGACAACTTTAATTAATCATATTAATTAAAATAAAATTATAAATTACCAAAAGTATGGTGAAAAGACCCCATTGCGAAATATAAAAAAAAAATGTGGTGAACTACCCTATTGCAAAAATGTTAAAATATGTATACCAAAATTATTATGGTGAATAACCTAAATAAAAACAGTAATATAAGGTATGTATTAATAAGTGAAAAATAGTAATCTAGGCGTACTGCCCAAAGTTGCAACTTTGTTTACAAACCAACCTAGAATATTCATAATAAAATAGAGCACCTTAATAAATATTAAAATTTGAGAACTTGGATATTTTACCAAAAATAAATATAGTAAACCGCATTTTCATTATTTACACTAAAACTATAAAAACCTGTTAATTAAAGTTGTCCCTGGAACGACCAAATACGTTGTCCCACTCCCTGATGATGTACGTCACTGTGCAGAACATTTCCTTGTCCTTGCCTTGAGAACTCCTTACAAATTTGAACACGTTTGAAACTCAAACGCTTGAGGATCCATTGAAACGTTTGTAAACCTCTTGGCTTAAAAACGGTACTGCAATTTACTGAACAGCTTGAAAAATCTTGAAAACTCTTGAAAACTAAAGTGGAAAATTGAAGAACACCTCAATGAAAATTGAAGTTAAAGTTGAAATGGAAAGCTTCGCCATCGATACTCGTAAAATTTGAGATAACGGTAACGTTGTAAAATATAAAAGCTTCACCAACAATATTCATAAAATTTGGGATAGAGGTATCATCAAAACATTCGAAGAACGTTAGAACAGAAATGGAAAAGCTTCACCAACAATCTAGAAAGAAAGAACAGCGACTTTAGAACTCAGCCATCGATATGAAAAATCGAAATCCGTAATTAGATTTAAAATAAACTTACCCAGTCCAAAACTGAATTAATTGGAGCAGTAAGTGCTGAATACTAGAATACTCTGCAGCCTGAAGCCTTCATCTGTACGCCTCTAATGAAAATAAAGAAAACAACGTGTTAAACACTTGTAACTTAGGTAACCAAAAAGCGACTTACTTTGAAAGATGAATATTGTGGAATTTCCATTAAAACTGCTTGGACTAATTACGTAGGATTATACTACACTTCATTACAAACTTATTGCAACATTTTTACACACACATAAACCACGGATGGTTTCACAAAAATCAGAT
This sequence comes from Brachypterus glaber, assembly GCA_958510825.1. NCBI lineage: Eukaryota > Metazoa > Arthropoda > Insecta > Coleoptera > Kateretidae > Brachypterus > Brachypterus glaber. The sequence goes on along the minus strand of OY294052.1, from coordinate 432,006 downwards.
TCTGATTTTACGACCTGAACGCCATTGCTTGTCGTTTTGAAAAAGAACGCCACTCCCTTCAACTCCGGCAAAGTACAAAACTCCCCCCGTGGCGAAACTTGGAACTACGAACAACAAATCGATTTTGAGGGTAGGCAACACAAAAAACATCTATTCATAATCCCCATAATACTTGAAAATAAAGAAAAAGAATACTCTAAATAAGTTTAAAATGCCTAGCCATACATCTAACAATCGTTTCATATGGTTTAAGAAATGATACGACGAAAATCAACCAACTTGAAGTCATCAGCTGACCATGCAATGCATACTGTATACCTGAATGCGGGTAGAAGTAAAACTAACCTCAAAATTAGGTAAACAATCTTTGATAATGATTTTATCCGACTTCCAGAAGCTTTAGCTGTGATTAAAAAGGTAAGACTAGCTGAAAAACATCAGTAGCTAACTCAAGTACTGAATGTAGTAGATTACTAGACGTTTGTTATTATATTTTAGGCTATCAAAAGTAAACACCAAAAATAAGACAAATTCTGTAATAAAAGAAAAAATGACCCAGCAAATGGAATCAAGGACCATCGCAAGACTTCCACAAGACCATACAATAAGTCTGTACTCAATCTTATATGTGCAAATAGAAAGAAATACTAACTTCTGAAAAAATGGTAACATCGTATGATTACGTGACACAGATCAGGTAATCTTTAAAAACAGTGGCAGTCATAACTGCTACACAGCCCTCCTCCGAATAAATAAAAAATATTTATTCCCAAAAATATTTTTTAACCCAGAGTATAAACTCCAATAGTTAACTCTAAATAGAACATTACAATATCACAAAGAATAACCCCGTAACCAAAAAAAATTACTCCTAACTTATGCTACTAGCATATTCTGATTCTGTAACCAAAAACTATTAAATTTACTTATTATTTATTGTAGCTTTATTCCCCTTTCCGAATATATACAAAAATAAAAATATTTATTTATTTTTCATTGCATTTCTATCCAATTTTTATGAATCAATATTGAATCAATGTTTATTGAACTTGTTATTGAATGCATTTTTATTGAATTTTTAGTTAAGCCTGATATCTACGCGTACCACACGCCTATTTACTAGGGACAAATCCATGAATTGACAAAATCGAGTTATAGTTACACAATCGGGAAGTTACATAATCGGGAAAATTCTTATTAACTAAAATTCAACAACAATGGCTTTTTAATATCAATAATCCTTATTATTGACACTAAGTCCAAAAACTTTTTAGTCCATAGTTTTGACCGTTATTAACCTTTTAATTTTTCAGGTATTCTAATCAAGATCTCAATCAAAACTGAAGAACACTCACTCTACACCCATCTACTAAAATGTCGCAGCAATCAGTTCTAGACCTGATCCCTCGAGCATCAAAGAAAATATTTTTTTTTTTTTTACAATATTTGACTTTATTTTATTTAAAATAAAATTTAACTATTTACACTTGACTTTTACTCACTCTTAGCTAATATTTACAATTAACGGTTTTATTTTTCTTTCTGAAATTTAAAAACTCATGCATGCAGTTATCCGACGGATACATCACTATTCGAACCCAAATATTTCTTAAGATCTTTAACGTGCCAGTCTCCAATGGATTGACCGTTTTTATCCTGTAACACATAAACCAAATTTGACTTTTTACCTATTATCTTACATAACACGTACTTAGGCGCTAATTTTGACGCAAAATAATTTACTGCGCTGGAAAGAACTTTATTTCTTTTCCATACCTTCTCACCTATCGTGAACGTTACGTCACGCTTTCTAAGGTTATAGGCTCTTCTATTTCGCTCGTATGCTTCATGCAATTTAGTTTTTACATCCGCAAAAATGTCTTTTAACCCAACTAAATCCTTAAAATACATTTCCCGAGAATCCGGTTCCAACTCAACGTCTTGAGTGGACGAAACTTTGCCATAGTAAGCCCCTGTTAAAGGTACGATTCTTCCAAAATTGAGAAACGCCGGCGAATGTCCGTGGACCTCATTAACTGCGGTACGAAGCGCAATACCTATTTTACCTATATTTTTATCCCATTCCCGGTGATTTTCTTTTATATAAGACCTTATCGCCGTTTCTACCGTTCGATTCTGTCTTTCTGTAGGATTTACTTGTGAATGAAATTTGGCATTGTACCAGATTTTTTGAACTTGATAGTCGTCCGCAAGCTTTTTGAAAGCTTTCCCAGCAAACTGAGTACCATTATCGACAATAATGTACTGCGGTACGCCATATATTAAGAACACCTGATTTTCTATAAATTTTATTACACCTTGAGCAGTAGCTGTTTTCAAAGGTTGTAAAAGTGTATATTTTGTGAACCAATCAGATACTACTAATAAATAACAAAACCCTCCATTCGATCTAGGTAATGGACCTATAAAATCTGTTGAAATACACTGCCAAGGGAAACTAATATTCTTTTCTTTACCCATCAACCCATGACGTGCATAATTCGGAACCTTTTGTTCAGCGCAAATTTTACAACACTTAACATATTTCAAAATATCTGATCTCATACGTGGCCAAAAATATTCTTGTGATACCCTATTAAAAGTTTTATAAAAACCCATGTGAGCTGCTAAAGGATCATCATGACATTCTTTCATAACAAGCACCCTACAGAGTCTCGGAACCAACAACTTCCACTCTTTAATATTCGTTTTAATACCTAAATTAGAACGATCAAATTTATATATTTTATCTTCTACAATTCTATACTCTTTATATTGATTTGGACTCTTCAATATCTTTTCTCTTAATGAAACATAGTACTCATCTTTACCATACTGTTCCGAATCAAATGATATTAAATTAACTGACGGAAATACTGGTTTTTCTGGTTCAACTTCTTCAAAAGCCCTACTTAATGCATCTGGAACTACTTGTAAACTACCCTTACGATATGTAATATTCATGTCATACTGTTGGAGTTTAACCGCCCATCTAGCAATTCTTCCTGTCGGGTCTTTAAAATTTGCTAAATACTTTAAACTAGAATGGTCTGTTATAACATTAAACCTAACTCCTTCAATATATCCCCTGAAACGATCAATCGCGAATAAAAGAGCTAAACATTCTTTTTCACCGGTGCTAAAATTTCTTTCTGATCTTGAGAGAGTTCTTGAGGCGTATGCAATAACCTTTTCCTTTCCCTCCTGAACCTGTGTTAACACTGCTCCCAAACCTACATTACTAGCGTCACATTGTATGGTGAAAACAAGGTCGTACCTAGCACTGGTTAAAACCGGAGCTGAAACAAGAGCTTCTTTTATTTTAACAAACGCGACTTCAGCTTCATTATTCCATTTAATTGGTTGTTTCTTTCCTAAACCTTTCAGCAAAGCATTAAGTGGTGCTACTAACGTTGCAAAATTTTTTACAAACCGTCTGTACCATGAACATAACCCTATAAACCGTTTAATCTCTGTAGTTGTACTAGGACGTTTATAATTTAACATATCCTGTACTTTTTCTATATCTGTGCGTAACCCTTCTCTATCCAAAACAAAACCCAAATACTTTAATGATTTTCTAAAAAATTTACACTTATCAAAATTTATTGTAAGATTAGCTTCTTTTAAAATACGATAAACCTCTTTTAGCAGACGTATATGTTCTTCAAAACTAGATGATACTATTATTATGTCATCTAAATATACAAAAATATATGGTTCAAAGGCAGCACCAAACAATTTATCCATCAATCGTTGTTGCCTTTGCGCCGCGTTAGCCAACCCAAAACACATACGATTAAAGTGAAATAGACCATAGCCAGGTACAGTGAAAGCGCATTTTTCCTTTGACCTTTCAGTCAGTGGAATCTGCCAAAAAGCTTTTTTCAGATCGATTGTAGAAATATATCTCGCCTTACCAAGCATACTTAAAATTCTATCAATTTTTGGTAATGGATAAGAATCCTTCTTTGTTTGAGCATTTAATTTTCTACCATCGAAACAAAGCCTATGCGATCCATCAGATTTTTTCACTAACAATACCGGACTATTATAATCGCTATTCGAAGGAGAGACTACCCCTTGTGCTAACATATCTTTTAATTCTTTAACTAAAATTTCTTGCATATACGGAGACATTTGGTATTGTCGCATTTTAAAAGGTTTGTTATCCCCAGTATCAATATCATGTTTCATTATATGAGTACACCCTAACTTATCTTTTTTTAGTTCTTTGAACAAATCTTTAACTTTATTAGCTAAATGTTCCTGATCACTACTTAACTCTAAAATTCCAAATTCATTACTAGAATTAATACTATTTATTTCTACTTTATTCAAAAATTTCCAAGAATTATTTTCGAAACTTAGAGATATAGAAAATTGTTTCAAAAAATCTACTCCAAAAATAAATTCTGTTTGCAAAGTCGGTACTACTAAAATTTTTAAAACATTTACTGTATCATTGACTGTAATTGGTAACTCCACAAAACCTAAAACTTTTTGATGTGCCTTATCAGCCGTAGTTACATATGGTATACTACTATTACAAATTTCTAAATTTAAACTTTTAATCAAACTAATTCCCAAATTTCCTATAACTGAACAGTTAGCGCCAGTATCTATTAATGCTACTATTTGCTTATTAGCGATACTTGCTTTTATATAAGGCCTATTATCATTTGGTAAATTTTCAAAAGGATTTAAATTTACTAAGGAAATTAAGTGATTTTTATAAAATGCTTTTACTTTTTCTAGCCAAATTGTCCAATTGAACCAATTGTCTTCGTAGCTACTAGTTATCTTACTATCAGGTATGGCCTTATGAAGTAGTGAGCGTCGGCCGGGATTTCCCACTACTGCTCTACATTTTTTTTGACAATTAGAACAATCTTTTAAAAATACGTCTTTTTTTCCACAACGGTAACAAAACTTAGTCCTTTTTGCAAGACATTTACTAAAAACATGATTAATTCCATTACAATTATAACATACTATTTGCTTTACTTGATTACTACTATTTACTGTACTATTATTTTCTGAACTGCTATTTTTCTGATTTTTATTACTATTAAAATTACTGCTACTATTACTACCAAAAGATTTATATCCATTATTTCTGAAATTTCTATTATAGTTACCATTACTATTATTATTATTTCTAAAATTGTTACTAAAATTACTATTTGAATTTATCTGACAACAGTGCCCTTCTTTACAAACATTTTTACTACTACTTGCTTTATTTACACAACTACTTTCCTCTGCAAAACTACTATCTTGAGTTTCTACCACATTTACCCTAGGTACTGATTTCTTATAAATTGCGTTTTTATTTGTTACACTTTTTTGTTTCAAAATGTAAGCTTCATCTAACTTTTTACAATACTTTCTGAGGTCTTCAATCGAGTTTACTTCTACTAATGATAACGGAGTAAAATAATGTGGAAGTATCCTTTCCCTAATTGTTTTCAATTTTGTAAAATCACTAGGATAACGCAAAAGTCTCTTAAATAATGTCTCCATAGCCGCTGTAAAAACTGAAATTGACTCATCTGGTTTTTGATACTTTGCCCTGATGTCATCCCAAGTATGATCATCTACACTAGCAGACAAAAATTCTTTCTTTAATAATCCTATTAACTCTGACCAATTATTAACTGAACTTTTAACTGACAAAAACCAAGAGAGCGCCGGCTCTTTAAATAAGTCATAAGCTGTTTTAAATAAAATTTCATCTGAGACGTTTCTACAAACTTTTAAATAATCTACTTTTTCAATGAACGAAAGTACGTCTCCAGTACCGTCAAAAGAAACACCCCATTTATAAACAGGTACAGGCTTTATAAAGTCCGGGTCTGATCTAGCCGAAGTATTAGCTGCTGCATGAAACGTTGTGTCATTTAAAGAAATTCTTGTCATATTAGTTTCATTGACCTTATTCTCATGCGCAGTATGAGCCTCAATCAAATCCGCCTCTAATTCTAAACAAGTGGCTTTAGAAATCTGTAAAAATTTTGTCCTATCTGCTTCTTTATCCTTTACTTCCGGAAACCTATTTAAACGCTTATTTATGTGCGCTAGATTTGACTTTATACGAATGAGTTGAGAAATTGAGTACTCAAACTCCTCAAGTTCTTTAACTAAAGTTTTTACAATATCAATATTATCATTAATAGCTTTTACCTCATTATTGAAATTAAACTCCGGATCGACATATTTATTGTCCTCCGTTTCCCTTGCTATAGCTCTACTCAATGTTTTAATTTTCGCATTTCTATCATTCCTAGCCGTTAAAGACCTAATACGCAATTCATAATTTATTTGCTCTACCGTCAAATATCTAAGATCTATTTTATTTAAATCTTCCATGATTAAAATTTTAATTTATTACTAAAATTTACTATCAAAAATCTGTCAAAATCTGTCAAAAATCTTTCGCAATCTCTCTTTAAATAGTCAATATTCTTTCTAAAAATATTCACTCTCAAAAATCTTTTGAAAATCTTTCAGAAATCTTTCAAAAATCTCTCGCAATCTCACTCAAAATTTGCAATATTTTTTCAAAAATACTTGCCCTGTCCGCCACTCTTTTTTAGATTCGGATCGGAACCAAAAACTCCACGATTTATTCTCGCGTACTACTACACCTTTTTTGTTCACCCTGTATATTTCAGAATTTCACAAACTCAAAAAATCTCTCATCTTTCATCAAACTTTAATCCATTCTATATATTTTAGAATTTCATAACCAAAAACCTCTCAACTTTATTTTCTCCTATATATTTTAGAACTAAAATAACTCACTGGCCAAACTTTTCTCTCTTTATTTTACTCTATATATTTCAGAATTAAAATAATCAAAACTATGCACCAAAATGTTTGCTTTTCAAAAAAAATTCTCTCTAACTTTTATTTTTACCCTGTATATTTCAGAATCAAAAATAACCAAAAACTGTACCACTGCGTCCAATACTTTTTTTTATTACGATCCTATATATTTTAGAATTCGAATAAAACTCAAAACTTTACCCTTTTGGTACTCTCAACCTATCCGTGGTTTCTTTTCTCCCTGTATACACCAAACTATTTTTTAAACATTGCACACCTATTGTTTAAATCAAATCAACAACCATATCCAGTTTTGTCTAAATATCTTAAAAATATCTTAAAAATATCTCAAAAAAAATTTTTTTTTTTTTTTTTTTTTTTTTTTTACTTTATATTTTTTTCACAAACTTCAAAAATTTAAAAGTTAAACTAGCTTAATCCCACGTTATTTGGGCGCCATTGTGTACCGCGTTTTCCTGTCTAGAATAAGTAAAAACTAAAAAATTATCAGGCGCTGCCCTGGTTACTTATTATAGAAAAGAAAATGTACGGTTGCGATCGGCTAACTGGCATCAGTACGGGCACAGGGGTTCATGGATTAAAAATTATGATAATAAGCTTAGTTTAACACCTTGGGCGCCAGAATCTTGTAAACATACATGTGCTTGGCAGTTTATGTGTTAAGATTCAAACACATAAAAAATAATGTACTAGAATATTAATTATCTTTTACAGCATGTATAAACCTGAAAAATAACTATGATTTGAATAGATTTGTATATCTTGTGTTGATTATAATTTAAACAAAAACTCAAATATGTGCTGTTACAATGTTTATTTAAAATGACAAGTAGACAACTTTAATTAATCATATTAATTAAAATAAAATTATAAATTACCAAAAGTATGGTGAAAAGACCCCATTGCGAAATATAAAAAAAAAATGTGGTGAACTACCCTATTGCAAAAATGTTAAAATATGTATACCAAAATTATTATGGTGAATAACCTAAATAAAAACAGTAATATAAGGTATGTATTAATAAGTGAAAAATAGTAATCTAGGCGTACTGCCCAAAGTTGCAACTTTGTTTACAAACCAACCTAGAATATTCATAATAAAATAGAGCACCTTAATAAATATTAAAATTTGAGAACTTGGATATTTTACCAAAAATAAATATAGTAAACCGCATTTTCATTATTTACACTAAAACTATAAAAACCTGTTAATTAAAGTTGTCCCTGGAACGACCAAATACGTTGTCCCACTCCCTGATGATGTACGTCACTGTGCAGAACATTTCCTTGTCCTTGCCTTGAGAACTCCTTACAAATTTGAACACGTTTGAAACTCAAACGCTTGAGGATCCATTGAAACGTTTGTAAACCTCTTGGCTTAAAAACGGTACTGCAATTTACTGAACAGCTTGAAAAATCTTGAAAACTCTTGAAAACTAAAGTGGAAAATTGAAGAACACCTCAATGAAAATTGAAGTTAAAGTTGAAATGGAAAGCTTCGCCATCGATACTCGTAAAATTTGAGATAACGGTAACGTTGTAAAATATAAAAGCTTCACCAACAATATTCATAAAATTTGGGATAGAGGTATCATCAAAACATTCGAAGAACGTTAGAACAGAAATGGAAAAGCTTCACCAACAATCTAGAAAGAAAGAACAGCGACTTTAGAACTCAGCCATCGATATGAAAAATCGAAATCCGTAATTAGATTTAAAATAAACTTACCCAGTCCAAAACTGAATTAATTGGAGCAGTAAGTGCTGAATACTAGAATACTCTGCAGCCTGAAGCCTTCATCTGTACGCCTCTAATGAAAATAAAGAAAACAACGTGTTAAACACTTGTAACTTAGGTAACCAAAAAGCGACTTACTTTGAAAGATGAATATTGTGGAATTTCCATTAAAACTGCTTGGACTAATTACGTAGGATTATACTACACTTCATTACAAACTTATTGAAACATTTTTACACACACATAAACCACGGATGGTTTCACAAAAATCAGATTCTGATTTTACGACCTGAACGCCATTGCTTGTCGTTTTGAAAAAGAACGCCACTCCCTTCAACTCCGGCAAAGTACAAAACTCCCCCCGTGGCGAAACTTGGAACTACGAACAACAAATCGATTTTGAGGGTAGGCAACACAAAAAACATCTATTCATAATCCCCATAATACTTGAAAATAAAGAAAAAGAATACTCTAAATAAGTTTAAAATGCCTAGCCATACATCTAACAATCGTTTCATATGGTTTAAGAAATGATACGACGAAAATCAACCAACTTGAAGTCATCAGCTGACCATGCAATGCATACTGTATACCTGAATGCGGGTAGAAGTAAAACTAACCTCAAAATTAGGTAAACAATCTTTGATAATGATTTTATCCGACTTCCAGAAGCTTTAGCTGTGATTAAAAAGGTAAGACGTTTGTTATTATATTTTAGGCTATCAAAAGTAAACACCAAAAATAAGACAAATTCTGTAATAAAAGAAAAAATGACCCAGCAAATGGAATCAAGGACCATCGCAAGACTTCCACAAGACCATACAATAAGTCTGTACTCAATCTTATATGTGCAAATAGAAAGAAATACTAACTTCTGAAAAAATGGTAACATCGTATGATTACGTGACACAGATCAGGTAATCTTTAAAAACAGTGGCAGTCATAACTGCTACAACACGTGCTGCAGACTATACTTTTTTCACCCTCACCCTCATATTTTTATATAAATTATATAATAACCAAACGTTTTAATAAAAAAACAATAATTTACATCCAATAATTTAATTTTCATCTAATAAATTAATATTTTATAGTAAATTATGTATTATTTCGTTGATTTAGCTAAAAATAAACCCTTACGGGTGTGTCATATACCGTCATCCGCTTACGGAGTGTGTTATATATCGTAAGAGATTTTAGTGCGATTTGAATTCTGAGACAGCCGTAGAAAAACTTGTTTCTTTTCACGAAAATCAAGACTCTCATTAAACGAGACTCGAATCTCGTAAAAATCTACGTACGGATGGTTGATCTTCGACCAGTGTTGCAGATTTACCATTTTTAATGATTTTTAAATTTTTTATTGTTATTAAAGAATACTACCTCTCTCTATCAGATACCCAAACAGACTGAACCATTACATCATGATGGTTCAGTCTGTTTTAGTATCTGATAAAGAGAGGTTTTATTGTTTTATACGAATAAATTTTTTAAAAAGCATTAAAAATGCTAAATCTGGCAACTTTGGCTCTGACCATCAGTCTGTGTCTCCGTTTGTTCGTGTGTCATTTTTTTAGCTCGATAACTTAATGACGGATGTCCTCTAGATATATTTGTTTAGGGAAAATCAAGTTCTATGAGGAAAAACCAACTGTTTTTAAAAAAAATCACATTCAAAACTAAAAAAGTTAAAGAAAGCACAAAAGTATATCAACTGTGCACATCTGAAGAGTATACTATGGAATGCGAAGTATTACATATATTCACGGCTTGTTTTTTTTACATATTTGCATATTTTTATTTCAGACTGCAGAATATTCCGTTTCAAATGTAGCACCCTAATCAGAATGATTTATTGAAAATTACAGGGGGTCTATTCTGGTTTCGAGCGATTTTTTTCCGCCTGATATTTCGATGAATATGGGCGGAGCTACACGGTCTAGGCCAATCAAATCATCAGAAGAACTACTGTGAAGTTGACTATGACGCGTGAAAAAAACTCACCGAAATCGGAGTATGTGACTTAAATGTTTAATTAATGCCAAAAAAGTATAGATTTATTTTTTTATAAAGGACAATAGTTATTTATATATCAAGGGACTAAAAAAAAGTTTACTCCTAGGGTATATATACTATTTTTTGCACGACCGACAACTATATTTACATGAAATTAAAATTAATTCATGTATAAAAAACCAACTAATCCAAAGTTCTATTAAAATTAAATTAAAATACCCATAAATTGTGACTGGTTTGGATAACAACATTGATAACATGATATAGATACGGGAGTAAAACAGTAGGTTTAGTCCCGCAAAAGAGGAAGTAAAATAACGTTTTGCTCCCGGTCGTGCCAAAATGACATTTATTACTCACGAACTATTCTATTATTCTTGAGTTTTGCACCATACACTAAAGTTAACAGCGTCAAACAAAAAATAATTTTATTGCAACACATTGTGCGTAACTGAAAAATAAACTAATATGCGTTCTTTATATTACTTATATAACCTTTTTTTTAAGTAAACGATAAATACATATTTAGTTTGCACTGTATTGTTAAATTACAGTGTCGGGGTAGTTCTTGGACAGTAGTTTTTATACGACATTTATTATTAAATAAAATGTACTTGTATGGAATAGACAATATTCCGCGAGAATATGCGTAGAGGGGTAACTCTGACTCATCTGCAATTCTGGTATATCTGCAGAGGGGCAGAGTTCTGACCCAGTTATAATTATAACCTTTTCAAAGCCTGGTTTTCAACTTGAAAATAAATCTGGTAGGTCGATAATTATAATTGCTCTGCAATATTTAATTATTTAGCTAAATTGGTTTTAATTAAAGGGCTGAAAATTTAACCTGACATGTGAAAATGATCCAAAAAGTCCAACCAAAACACGCCTATGACAGGCGAACAAATATTTACTTCCGGAATATAGGTATTTGTTTAAATTTTATTTGAACAGATACTTAGTGTGTCTAAATACGTAATTAAATTTATTACAATTCTTAAAAACAATATTTTTATTTAGGATTTAAAAAAAATTACACAAAAAAACCAAAAAGGTAATTTTGTTAATGGTATGGCATTATTGCCGGGAAGACCTACCGTAGTGGGTTGCTCCGGCACGTGTTACATCTTTAACCCTGTATTAGATAGTTAGTAGCGATGCCTACTAACCCAGGGGGACCGACGGCTTTACGAGCACTCCGAAGCATTTGGTAACGGTGGAACTTGTGGGTAGTAGTAGTACTAGTAGTATACTACTTATTAGTAGTAGTAGTAGTAGTAGTATGCTACTTTAGTAGTAGTGGTATAGTAGTAGTAGTAAATTTTTGGGTTGGCCAAAGGCGGCAAACTTATGGCCCTTTTCGTTACCTCTGGCAATTTACTAATTTGAGTCCTCCTTGAACCTGCCCGTCCTTTTAATAAATGTCAGGATATTGGCCCAGGGGAGGTCTCTTAGTTCCTCCTGGTAGAGTCTTTAAGTTTCAAAGACTTGCAGCCTGATCCTGTTGTAACTCACAAGTAATGAGAGGATGTTTCATCCTTCCCGCTTTCTGGGATAGCAGACTCTCTAGAATCCGCTTTGTTGCTTCCTTAGCTTGCAGTGGCCCGTGAGGACCCCTACAAGTTGTCTGAGTGCAGTCCTTCCTTTTTCCAGAAACCAGTCGGTTTTCGATTTTTTTAGGCCAGCCAGGAAGTCCTTGGCTTGCCGGCAACCGTCGATTTTCTTTACCTGCTTTCTTGTAACACCCGGTATAGGTAAAATTAATTTCACTAAATTTTTCTTTTAATAAATTTCTGATAATGGTGCGGCCAGAAAAACAATCCGATAAAGGTACAAAGTCCAAACAAAAGGATATCTTCCAAAAATACAGGAAAATTGAAGTCAATTTGATATCTTATTTTTTCCACCCGTTTCACATATTTTTATTTTATTTTTGGCGAAGGCGCTTTATAGCAAAATATATATAAATATATCAGTATACGCGTATAACCTGTTGCCTAACCTAAAATCAATATAATATACATATATATTTTATATATAAATTGACTTTTTGAGTATTTTCAAGGGTGATATTGAAAAGCCTATTTTAGTTACAAAGAAAATGCATAGAAATGAATAAATATCATAACATTTTATATTCATTTAGAACATATACAACATATATGCTAAATATATATACTTACATCTCACCAGTACACGCGCATGAATGATACGTTCAAATACAATATGGTAGAGCATGTATAGAGGGAAGGTAATTGTTATTCAGGATAACCAACCATTAATTATTATTATTATAATGATACAACAAACCAAGCTACACAATTCTGAAAAAGAGAAAATTACTTACTCGATTTCGACCACCTGTAATAACAGCTTTGACCTTCCTTTTTTGAGTTTTTTAGAAATCCAATTCAAATTTTGGATATAGGCACCTACCCGTGGTGAATTGTTTGTTTTTTGCAAGTTTTTTTTTTTTTATTTTTTTACTTCAAGCAGCAACATTTTAAATATTTCAATTTCTATACTGCAGGGGGTTCTACATCAAAAACCCTGAAAAAAAAAGTTCCCTTAAACAATATCCACAAATAGCTTTTACTAGTTAATATACTTAAAACTGATTTTTGAACCTAGATGTATACAAGCTTTTTTTCACAGTTTTTAATGTAGAATCACCCTGCAGTATTGGATTTTTATTGGGGCATTTTTTAGTTTCTATTTTTGATGCTTAAAACGTAAAATTTTTGTCTTCAACTGAAATTTTCTCGAGTAAATTTTTGATTTTTTAAAATACTTTATTATAAAAAATATAATTTATTTTATTTTAACCTAAATTACTTAGACATACTATAGTAACTAGTATCTTAAATATATTAACAGGATAATACCTAAAAGGACCTTTTAAGTAGGATTAACTATTTATATTATAATGACTTGTTATCAGCCTTTTAGATATTAATATATTTAACTTAAATCAAACAGATCGTCAATGCTGTATCTAGTCATAATTCTATTTAAAATTCCGAATAGAATATCAGTTACAACTTGAGTTATAACAGGCTTCATATCTTCCACTAAATTATCTGCATTTTCATTAATTATTTTGTTGGTTTGTGTGTTCAGTTGTTCATTATTTCCAAAAATATTATCAAATTTAAAGTGTACTTTTCCAACTCCAAGATCCAGATGTTTTTTGTCTATTGCCAAGTATTCTTTTCCTTTTCTGATAACTCTTCCACCGTCCAGAACAAGTTTACCATAGACGTTGGCTAAAAAAAGAATAGTTAAATAAAAATCGCCAAGTAACACAGTCTTTTTTCGCATAAGCTTTTTTCTTTTAACTTACTGTAATTTCCATCAGCAGGTCCTTGTCCATTAATATCCACAACTAAAATTCTGCCCTGGATCCGATAAATAGACTTAATCCTCAACAAGGGAAACGATAGCTCAATTTCCAAATGATTTTTTTCAAAATCTACATTCAGATTTTTCAAAACAAAATTTTCTGCATGGTAGATTTCAATGTTTTCAAAACTGGCATTAAAGCCTTTTGTTATAATGTCAGCACGGGATACTTTTAAAGGATTTAAAGAGGGCATTTCCATTTCCGGGATTCCATTTAATATTTTAGGTCGAATTATTTCTACATTTCTAAGGAAACAGTCCTGGATTTTTGGGTCTTTTAATCTACATTGTTCTATCCAAGTTGCTAAAATATTAAAAGTAATAGTTTAAGAGCTAATAAACATTTCTAACAAGTTATTTTATATCGGCTATGCAATGTACTTTTTAAAGACTTATCGATGCAATTAAACCGGGAGTTAATAACTTAAAAATGTTCTTTAGCCTATAATAGTAATTATATACCAAGGCAGAGAAGACATTTTTTATAGCCGAGCGTATTATATCCCGAGATGCGTAGGAGCTCGGGTTTTAAGAGTGCTATAATAATCTTCTCAACCGTAGTTTATATGTTATTTTTTTCACTACTAGCGCATTCATTCCATTATTTAATATTTTTATATCAATAATAAACTAAAAAACAAGTAGCCTTTGAAAGTTTTTTATTTTCTGAATAATATGTTATATTCAACTATAAGTAACTCATTTATAATATTTGCCATGCTCATTTTTTATCCAATGGCAAAATATTGTTGCATTTTGTCCATTAAAAATTATAAGCAATGACATGTCTTTGCAGTTCAAGGAAAATCAAGTGGCAGATATCAATTGATTATAAAATTTACTCCTACTAGGAGAGAAATAAATTATTATTGCTATTGGTGAAGAAAATTGATTTCACAGTCTGAAAACATGATAAATAATGGTATTTTCTAAAGCTAGTAGTGGAAAAAATATTATTAATTAATTTTTTTATTTTTCACGGTCAGAAATATTACTACTATGGATGTCAAGGTTCTCCGTGATTCTTTTTTCTGAAAAGGTTATTAATATGAAGAGAACCAGGGTTATTTTTTTAATGGTACATAGCACCCAACTTTAAAATGACGTTAAACAATGGCTTAAGCCTTATCCAAAGGCTTGCATAAGGCATAAGACATAAGACTATTCATTTGCTATCGAATTAGATTGGTTTAAGACCTATTTACAAATACGACATAAAAACGTAAAAGCTTCAACCAATCAGCGTACTGCATTCTTTACGATTTTACAAAATTTTAAATAGATGGAAGGGCCTCCTCCCTAGAAGGATATGGGGGACGTGGGCATGTAAAAAATAGCCTAAATTAGCGCGAGGTCTTTTATAGACAACCCCTAATTTATTAAACTTGAGTATATTAGTTTTAATTGGACCAATAATGATATTTTTTAAATGTATAAATTTTTACATGAAAATTTGCCTAGCTTTTTTTAACTTTTTTTGATATTCTACTTACGAAGTTTTCTTGAGGATGTATAACCTAAACATAACACAATAAATAGACTAGTAAATTTTTGAATAAACATTTATACTGGATATCACAATAATAAATAAATAAAAAAACACTAACACTAACTCAGAAGTTGAATAAAGGAATAAATAAATTGTTGTCCTCTTCTGGACTTATGAACTATTTTAATGTCATTTTATATTGAGAAAAAATTCTATTAATTTATTAGCTATGGAACGGGTTTATATGTAGTTAATACGTTTTTATTGGGTAAACATTTATTAAAAATCAACAAAGTTTTTTATCTAAATCAAGGTATACAAATTGAAAATTAGCATTTGTTTTTATAACGCAGTTCTGATAAAGATATAAAAGAATTTTGATCATTTTGGACTTTTTAGTAGTATTTTTATTAAAAGGCGTAAATCCATCTGAAAAAGCTTAAGACAAAACTTAACTGAAGCGATTGGTTTGATTTTGGTTACTTCTCAAGTAAAATAGAACCTGTGAGAGTTTCTGTAATGTCCGGACTTTCCTATACAAGATCCATTGTCCGTTTTCTGTTCATCTAAATTTTTCTGGGAGAAAATGTGATGAGTTTGCTTGGTATAAATTTAATAATTATCATATTAACAACGTCGATATCCGTTCTCTAAACTATTTTCACGGACACTTTGAAAAACTTAATTAAAAAAAAAATATTATTTCAATTTGTTTATAACTAATAAATAGTTATTACGCACGACCGTACGGATGATACATATACATATAGGGTTATTCAGAAATAAGTTCGAGAATTTTAAGGGTTGATAAAAAAAGATCACCATGTATTATTGACTAAAGAATCATATTTTATTGAGAAAATGTCAAAAAATATATAGATAAAAAATTTTGGGGCAAAAAAGTGACATTGCCCCCCTTTTCACTGGTCACTGTTTAAAAATACAGAATAAAAATTAAAATGATAGCGTTTATCAATGTTAAGGCATGTACAAAAATTTGATACTGTGGTTCATAGTGTTTCAGAGATATCAAATAAAAATGAATTTTTAGATGTACCCTTAGGAGGGTTGTAGGTCGCTTAGGGCTCATTTCCAGGCCAACCTTTATAGGAACTTTGTTTCATATATTTTAATTCTAAAATTCTCGAAGTTATTTCTGAATAACCCTGTATAGTATTTAAAAAAAAAAAACAATTATTGAGTTTCTATGAAATCAAATGCATTTATTTTTATGAGCTTAGTAACTGTGCTTTTTTGAACTTTTTTTTCGAAAGATTAATTTGTCTAACTTGCCCCGAAAAAAACATTTTTTTTCCCCTAAAATGCTATCTTAAAAATAGTCTCTAGGGATATTTTTAGTGGGGTTTCGTTCCGGCAATATAGCAATATTTCAATTTCGAGACTATCGGGATTGTGAATCTTGAAATTGCGATTTTTTTAGTTAGTTTAGTTTAGTTTAAAGTCTTTTTCGGACCTTTTTTTATTATTATTTCGTTGTATTTTTAATACTGAATGTTATTTGTTAATACATATTTTTTATTTATATCGCCACCATTATTATTTAATACTTTACTTGTGATATTAAATACTTCAATGTGTGTATTGTATACAAAATGTTGTCATACTAACATAGAGACCGTGCTGGTATATTTGAATCCCCACGCAACATGTGTTTATTAATACTGTAACATTTGGTAAATTATACCACAGTTATAGTTTGTTATACTTTAAGTTGTAGTTGTTGTATTATTGTTCTAGTTTAAAGTATGTTACAGTATTTAGTAAAATTACAATCGGTAAATAATTCCAGATACCGAAATAAATTTTGGGATTAGTGAATTTTTAATCCCGACCCTGCTTTTTTCAAAAAATCCCATATTTTGTAGCCGTGACTTAATTTAATTTCATATGATATGTTAATATAATATTATGTAAGATAATTTATGTTAATAGCAAATATATTATGTATATTTTTAACTCCAAATAATTTAATTTAATTTAATTAATAAAAAAATTAGGAATTTGCTGTTTTATTGTAAAATTATTTTTTTACAAAATTTACAATTACCTAGAATATTTATATTTTAATATTTTCTAGTGCCTGGAATGCTTTAACTATTTTTAAAATATTTTTGCTATTACAAAATAATGCAATAGTATGCAGAAATAGTCATATGCTGACAATAAAGTATTTTTATAAAACCTATCATTGCAGAATTAACAAAAATCATTTAGTTTTATGATTTAATAATTTTATTCAGTTTTGGTGTTACAGTTGGAGTTAATAGTCATTATCAAAATGACTATGCTAATAAAATATCCAGTATTAGTGCTATTTTTAGTCACTTTGGCTAAGGCGACTCACAAACTTCGTAAGTATATTTTTATTACAGGTGGTTTCTAGCGTTTTTGAAATCAACCAAAAAATATACATATATTTTTTTGTAATTTGGGATTTAAATTATCATAAAAAATTAGTTGTTCAAAAATGTCTATCATTCTGTACTTGCAGGCCCGTAACTGGAAGAAAATCCAGGGGGTGCTGAGCAACCCCAGACAGAAAATTTTTACATTTTCAGTGGTACTCCGAAGCATTTTTGGGGGGGGGGGAGGCAGAGCAATTATTTCCCAACTTCCCAACTAAAAATTTAAAAATTGAGAAATTTCTAAAATCAAAAAAACAGCTTTATCCCTGACCATGAAATTTTGATGACTTAAAAAAAAGGTCATCACCTCTGAAAAATTCCCAACCTTTCCAATTTTCCCAAGTAAAATTTACTGACCACTTTCCCTTTACCCCTCAATTTTTCCAACATACATTTTACGAAATCTGCCACTCAATTTTACCAACTGGACGTTCAAGTATTACGTAATGCTCCTGGGGGGGGGTCATTTTAGAGTGTTAAGCCCATGTTAATGGTATAGGAAAATAGCGATACCGGGGGGGAGGGGTGGGGGTCCGAAATGATCAAAATTCGCGTTATGTTATACTTGAACGTTCCCTTGACCACTTGGGGGTGCTTAGAGCTTATTTTGCCAGAGGGTGCTCAAAATCATGCCAGGGGATACTGAGCCCCCCCTGGAACCCCCCAGTCACGGGCCTGTATACTTGTACAAATTTATGTAACTTACTGGTAACCAGAATATTAATTTTATAACTTTTCCCTTCCCTTCTGTCTGGGAAATTTGGGACTACGATAACTCGAGAACGCTTTAAGTCAAAGGTTATAAATTTGGAACATAGGTTCCTTATAAAAAGTTCTCGGGTGAGATTTTCAGCGAAAAAATAAGTCCATGAAGTGACTTTTTTACGAGAGGTTTGAGTTGAGCATCCAAAAGTATATAAGAATAGGTGGGTCTCAACCCCAGCACGGACAATTTTTTTTAATAATAAAATTTTAATTATATTATTATATTTTCAGCATCCTTTTTGAAGGTTTGTCAAAGATCAGACCCACATCTAGCTAATTGTATCAAGTCTTCTGTAGAATTATTAAGACCTTTGTTGGTCAAAGGCATTCCAGAATTTGATATTCCAAAATGTGAACCTTTAATCATCCCTGAAGTTTCCATTGACCAAGGATCAGGATCTGTGGCTGTAAAATCTGTATACAGGGACATTCATGTTTATGGTCCTTCCAAATTTTTGATCAAAAACATCAAGTAAGTTTTCAATAATTATAATTAATTAATTAATATTTAATTATAAATGTTAACAATATTTCAACTTTTTTGAAAAAAATAATCATTAATCTTTAATATCTCCAATTTATTAGTAATATATTATTAATATATGTTAATAAGGCACATATCTAATTTATTTATTTTTTAAATAGACCTTTTTCTCTTAAAAATTGGCCTTTTCGCTAAAAATTGGTCGTTTTGCAAAAATGAATACCCTTTAAAAAATGCTTCGTGTTCTTTTCAGAGTTGATTTGGAAAAAAATCGTTTCAAAATTAAAATTTGGATTCCCCGTTTACAAATATCAAGTAAATACTCTATGAAGGGTAAAATTTTGATGATGCCAATTACGGGAACTGGAATGAATAATGGAAATTATAGTAAGTTTGTTATGACTTCTTTATTTTTTGTTGTATTATGGTTGGCAGTAAAAGGAAGTGTAATTTTTGCTATTCGTTAAAAATTCTTCCATAGAAATAACGGCTGTTTTTATGTCTTGCTTATTCCACTTTAGAGTATAGTATATTCTATAACTAGTATGGAATAGACAATATTCCGCGCGAGCGGAAAGTTTTTCATGCGAGCCGGCAGGCGAGTATGACGGTCCCGCGAGCGCGGAATGACAATTCCATACGTGTTGTAGACTATACTTTTTCTTCGACTGCAAATGAAACACTGTATGGCTTTAAACTGCGGACAAGGTTAAAAACAATGTTTTTTCCGACTCGACATTGTAAATGCAACAAACCACATATTTTTTACTTTTCACACTAAATATAATTATTATTTTATTATTAAATTATTTAATTATTTACAACCAACATTGATGCATCAATATGTGAAAGAAATAAGAAACTTAAGAAATATTGTAATTATAACTTACAATAACTTTAGTTTCATAATGTATATTAACAAATACAAGATGTTTTTATTTATTAAATCCACACCTTTAAAAAAAAATCTTCTTGATAATAATAATTATTAATAATTTTTTTATAGCCAACATTGATGCATTGGTGGTAATGCAAGGTGAAAGAATCAAGAAAGGAGAAGACACTTACATTAACATTAAGGACTTCTTGGTCGATTTTAATATTGGACATGCTACTATCAAACTGGATGACCTCTTTGGTGGAGACAAAGAACTAGGTAGGTTTCAACCCTTTTGCTAATTATTTTGCCCAATGCCGCATAATGCGACTCGCATTAAATTCTAAATGCTCGCATATACAGCCTTTAAATTTGGCAGAGTCTCTACTTCAACAACATTTCACAAAATGTTTATAATGTCTTTAATTTTAAGTCGTTACTTAACGAAAAAATTTAATCTGAGCGCAGATTTTTTCCAGCACGTAAGGTTTTTGATGAAAAAGGCGTAAAAAATAGAAATTTTTCGTAATTTTGATATAATTTTTCTCGAAAACCAGACAAAATAGCAATATTTTGTGGTCAGAATAAGATTCAGCAGGAAACTCTAAACATAAAAAACTTCATGTGTTGGTTTTTGAAACAAACAAAAATAATACGCCATTTTAAACGTCCCATAAACAAGCAACTAATGTAATTTTTTGTGTTATTTTTTTTTTTTTTAACCAACTGATGCGAAAATCTGATTTTTATTCCAAATCTTGTCGCAAAAATGAGCTATGCAATTAATTTTTTTATAGAGCTCTTTGTTTGTATGTTTAACCTCGTACTATTCTACTTAATTAAGTATCCCCTTAGTCCAGGACTTATGTCGGCTAGTAGTAAGGAACCACCGGCTTTAACTGACTTTCGAACCAGTTTATAGGGAGTAACTGTGTTTTACCTGTCGCCTTTGTCAAATTTCAATTCAATTCTTAGTTAACTAAAAAAGGCAATCGGCGTGAGTAAGAATCGAACTCATGCTAGCCGGCGTCTCAAGTATGTGAATTAGACTACCGTTCTAAGCTGGAAGGTCCTATCTACATAGGTTTAACATACACAGATAGGACCTTTCAGCTTAGAAGGCAGAAGACGCCTTAACCCGTGCGGATAGTTTCTCCTTAAATATTATTATCCTAAAAGTATGTTAAAAAATTCTTGTTCCTTGCTCATATTGGAGTTGATTCAAATAAACCACAGATTTTTTTAATCTCTCCAGAACTTAAATTTATTGTGTATTAAACATATATTACAACGAAAATTGTTTTAAGTCATTTTCAAGTTTCTGAAAATATGAACAAATTAAACTTTAACTTAAAAACTCTATGGTTTATTTAAAAGTATGTGTTTATTTTTAGGTGAAGCAATGAATTTGTTTTTAAACGATAACTGGAAAACCGTAGCAAGTGAAATTAAACCAGTTTTAGAAGATACAATTGCCACCCTATTCAAACGGTTTGCCAATAAAATCTTCCACAAGTATCCCATTAATGTGTTGCTTCCAGAATAACATAATAATTAATTATAATAACAAA
This sequence comes from Brachypterus glaber, assembly GCA_958510825.1. Taxonomy (NCBI): domain Eukaryota; kingdom Metazoa; phylum Arthropoda; class Insecta; order Coleoptera; family Kateretidae; genus Brachypterus; species Brachypterus glaber. The sequence goes on along the minus strand of OY294052.1, from coordinate 410,386 downwards.
TAACACTGGCCAACAAAAAAAGTTCAGTTACTATTAACCAGACTATATTTTTTACGTAATTTTGGTTGCTGAAAACTAATTTGATAATGAAAAAACTGGCTAACAGCCAAAAATATGGTTTTGGTGCAATTTATTCGAGTGTCCAAAGACTTTTCCCGAAAAATCAGTATCGAAAAGTGTTTTTGGCTAAAATTTGGATATATTATAATTTTTTACTTTCTGATCAAACTTGTGTTTGGACACAATTTCCAAAATTCAATAATTTTATTGCTAGAGAACTTTGAATATATCGAGTTAGCTAGACCAATATTCCTTTTTGCAGTTTTTTGAAAAAAAAATTAGATATCAGCGAGCTTTTTGACTGAGAAGTGATAAGTAAGAAAAATATGGTCTGGTCAAAGGTAATAGACATTTTTTATTTTTTTGTGGGCCTGTGTTACTAATAAAAAATAATTATATTTAAAATATGCTAGCCATTTTTAATTTTGTATTTTTATATATGGAAAAATAATAAAGTTTTACTTATTTAAAATATTCCCGATTTGATTTTGGCATCATTCTTTGAAAAAAACTGCTCCCAACAAAATAATACTTTCCCCTTTAGGACTAGGTTCATTTAAAACAAAAACAAAACAAAAATAAAAAACAATTAAGAAATTAAAAAAAAAATAAAAAAAAAATAAAAAAAATTTTTTCAAAAAATTTCCTTTTCCGTAAAATGAAAAATAAATTAAAAAAATAGAAATAAAAATCAAATTTTTTTTAACCTATTTTACCCCCTTACTCGACCCCGATTTTTACCAAAAACAATCCCAGCCTAGAACTTTAGATAATCAACCTAAGGTCCAAATTTGAAGAGTTTAGCTCGAAGCGTTCTTGAGTTATTGCGTTCACAAATTTCCGGACATGCAGACCGACAGACCGACAAAAAAACAGACCGACAGAAAGATTTTTGTTTTGACGGAAATAATTTTTTACAAAACGTCGAGAAACGTAAAAAAAACATTAAAATTTTTTCGATATTTTCTTACTAACGCTAAGACTTTCCTTGGTGAAAGTAAAACTAACCGAAAACGAACCTTCACGAACAATAAATAAATTCATTAAAAATATAATTAGCAAATTGGTGCGAGAGAGTAAAAATAAAAATGATAAATCTCACTTTCACTAAGATATTTCAGCAATAAAAAGGTGGTTTAACAATTACCGTTAAGACTGCAAGTGTTAGGGGAACTTTTTTTTTGGTTATGTTTATTCAGAATCCTTCTAGCTTTTGATGGAATTGGTCTGGTGTCGTTTGGAAAAGGATTTAAAAAAGAAACATGATCCGTTTTCAGAAAGCTGTATTAGTTTTAGTGATGTTTTGTGTAAATGTTTTCGGATACAATGTGAAAGATGCACCGTTACTAAAAAGTAGACGTAAGTAACTAGTTGTCTAAATATCTATCTACTCAACCTAAAAAAAGGGCCATATTTATGGAAAAAAAGTTTTTAAGGCACCTTCATACCGAAAAACCCAGTATTATATTTCCTTTAAACTTTAAACTTTAAACGTTTTTAGGGTGATATTGTTCATCTTAAAATCGTTAATAATAAGGGCTGAGTTTCGTTAAGGGGGCCTAACTTGAAATTTAACATAATTTATAGTCAAGTGTATTCTTTTTTTAAAATTTTGCATAGGGGGGCTTGAAAAAATTCTGGGTTTCTAAATCCCGAATCAGTGACAAATGGTTTTAATTCCAGATTTTTATAAATAAATAAATAAGGTATGTGAGCCAATTATTGCCATGTTCCTAATATTGTCACCCCCTTTTAAATTTGTAGTTTGTCCTCTATGTCATAGATAGCACTGCCAATATATAAAAAAAATTACTGTAAATATGATATATCTGTATCCAGTTGGTAATGGCGTAAACAAAAACACAGTTCGTATTTCCTGCTCTTCCACTATAAAAACTTGTAAAATTGTGCAAGCTGGGTAGCATTATTATTGCAGGGCAAGAACGTAAAAAGGTAGGCACAAACATGCACTTTCTTGGACCATATTGTGTATCACTCAAATAAGAAGCTGTGTTCCTAATATTGCAATGCTAAGTAGTTGACAACAAAAAAAAAAACAACAAAAAAAAGTAACGAAGTGTCAAAGAGTTCTGAGTCTTGGCTATGCTTATTGTTCGAAGAGAATCGCCAGGCCGATATGAGATTTAACCGATACTTACATGAAGAGTGCGTGGGGCTTACTAAAAACGACAAATTGTTATTAAGTGCCCAAACTGTACCTAAAAACAGCTAAAATTGTTATTGTGCCACAATATTTTCTTTTAGTTTGTTATTATTTTGTACGTTTGTTCTTTATTATTATTGCCAGTACTTTGGCATTTTTTGGGACATGGGTTCCTAATACTGTCAAAATGCACTCTTTTTAAAAAGCAATAATATTTTTTTTTGAAGCTCCTGCAGTTTGTTTACTTTTACCCATTAGAATAAAGATATGTTTATTGTTAATGTGGTAAAGTTTCAGGGGATTACAAATAAACTAAAATGTAGTAAAAAATAAAATGTCTTGACATGACAATAATTGGCTCACCCACCTTATCAATGAAATTGATTAATTAACAACGTTAAGTCATTAAATATATCTGCTAAGTTAGTAGGTTAAGCACTTAAAATAATTTAAATAATCCAAACAAGCCAATTTTAACTGGAATGCAAGTGGTACCAGTTTCATAATCCGCACATTATTAGATAATATTGTATAATATACGAACTTTCTTTTTTTTCGACATGAAAACGAAGAAATTATACAAAAATATTCATGTTTTGATGCGTAAAATTCAATTATTTTTAAATAAATTCCATTTTTAATTATAAAATTATTAATTACAACTAGTGGGCCTTTAATTAACTTTTTATTTTCATCCAAAAAGGCACCTTTTTTGATTAGGTACTCGCTAAATGGTTTGAAACAAAAGTGAAAATTTGACCAGCCCTAATATACTCGTAGATTGATTTGTACAGGGCCGTGACCGGCTGCCAAGGACCACTTAGGCATGTACAGTTGAAAATTTACAGGACAAAATTAAAAAATACACCTGGAAAAATCATAATTACAAATTCATAAAATATTATTATTTAGATCGATAATATATTTATTTTTTGTAACGCAAGTTGAGATTTAAGAGATATATAAATCTTTATATATTTTTTTTCAGCTGTCTGGTTAAAAGCTTGCCAAAGAAACTCCACAAATCAGAATGAGTGCTTGACGGATCTGTTTGCAAAACTGTTTCCATACTTGGCAGTTGGTAAGTTTACATTTTTTTGCAGTTTTTTGAAAACATTTGGGTGCCGGTGATCTTTTTTATTGCCAAATTCGTTTTCAGCGCCCAAAAATACATTAGAATCATATAGTCTGGTATTTGACTTTTTATATACAATTTATTAATGTTGCACTCAACTTTAATATGTTATTGATGATAAAACTTAACTTAAAAAGTTAATTTAACAATTTTATTTTAGTATTTAAAGTATAGACCAAGACAGACGCCCGAGGATTACCTTTACTTCTTTTATCACGTAAAGTTGGTTTATATTTTTATCTAATTTTGGTCTACAAGATCGAAATCCTTACATAAATCTAAAAATACAGCTAGATACCTACCAATTTATTTTAAATTTTTTAATAATTTAGTTTTTTTGTTTATCAGCATGGGTAAATTTAGTTTTAAAAAACAAACATATTAAAAAATACGTAAATAAACTTTATAACAGAAAAAAATTAAACGTTATATTACTTGGAAAAAAAATACTCAATAGCCTTCACTAGTAAAAATACAGTATTGGAAGATTTTAATATTCCGGCGGAGATACTCTTGTGACCTTGTATCGGAAAAGCATATTTTCTTATATAAGTACATTGAGAGTTTTACATTATTATTTGGTGCCTTATGCAGTGACGGAGTGGGTACTCAGGGGGCACGCGAAACGGCCAAAAAGGGGGCCTGAAGTGGTCGAAGAGGGGACCGCGAAATCCCGAAACTATTAAAGGGGGGGCCGTAAAATGTTCAGTGAGGGACCCGTAAAACAGTCAAAATAGGACCCGCAAAAGATAGTTATTTATATACCAAGGGACTAAACTGGCTGTTTTAGTCCCGCTGAATGGGTGTTTCCTGAGCGAGCCTAGGGAGCGAGCGAAACAGAAATGCAGCCACGTTTAGTCCTGAGGTATATACACTATTTTTTGCATGACTAAACAGAATTTAGGTAGGTAGATAAAATTAAAAACCACGCATCTAAAATCGGGTAATCAAGATGTCTGTGAATTGCGAAAAGTGAGTTTCACGGCTATCGCGAATTGAAATGTGTTTTTATAAATATGGTTGACACAGTCAGTTCGAAAAAATGGACAAAGACGCTATATTTTAAGTAATATAAATAGTTATTTTTAAAGGTTTTCTTTGATAAAATCAAATAAATTCGTTTGAATCGCTAATTTGTTACAAAACATCACCAAAGCTAATTTTTGTACTAATAAAGCACATAGTATGTATAATATTTTAATATCATCAAGGTTGCCGTGATTTTTTCCCTTGGGAGAAAAACGACAAGTTTAGTCCCGCAAATGAAAGCGTAAAATTAAGTTTTAGTCTTGGTCGTGCAAAAAATAATTTATGTATTTATATTACATATTACATTTTTGCTAGTGATGGCATGTAAAATCAATCATTCATTTTTGCTTGCGTTATTAAATAATTATAACTGTGTCATCTAATAATATTTTCTTATAATACCATTCACAGAGCGCAAGCGGTTGAATAGTATAATACGGTAGTTTCGAATTTTTTAAAATCGCCAAAAATAGGCTCAGACAAAAATTTCTTGGGTACAAACGTTTCATAAAAAAAATGTTTATAACTTTTTAAAAACGAATTGTACGATCGACTTGTTAATACTTTAAAAGTATTCAGGAAAAATCAAGTTCTATGAGAAGATCCATATTCCAGTTATGGGGTGTTCCCTTGGATCCAGACGCGTTTTGAATAATTTTAACCTGAGTTTAATAAGTATTTGGAAAAATGCAATATACCATCCATTATTAATAGTATATAATGGAATGCGTAGCACCTTCATGCTTGTCATTAATATACATTATTATTTTAATTGTAAAGAAAATATATTTGTAATAAAACCACAAAATGTTTGTTTATTTTTAGAATGCAAATTTATAGAATAAAGGCGCTGTTCAGCAATTATATCACCGCTCTAGAGTGGGAGGGACAAAAGGTGACACAGAGGGGAGAGATATTAGGTAAAAAGTGACGTTACTTTTTATGTCATTGATTTTATTTTCAGGGTTTAAAAAAAGTCTAAACAGGTTGATTTTTTATAGAATAAATAAATAAATAAATAATTTATTATAAATAAAATAAAATAAAATAAAATAATTTTGTTTGTACATATTTTTACATACTTATAAGAAACTATTTCGAATAGTTCAGTAATACGTATATAGTGAAATAGAATTTATTGGTGGCTTATTACTCATATTCGCCAATAGCAAAGGGTTCTTCCGAGTTTGTCTTGAGATAAAAATCACCAGAAGCGCTAAAAAAGAAAACAATAACCTTTTAAAAAATATCCCGACTTCTAACGTTAGGGGTCTAACTTTAGCCAAATAAGGTTAGGGCTTGACGTTAGAATAACGTTTATCTAAACATTGTAAAACGCCAACGTTAGATAAACGTTAGACCCTAAACATTATCATCTAACATTTAAATCACATTGAACTAACATTTGGTCAAGTCGTTTTAACGTTATTTTTCATCAGGATAGCCAACAGGTGTCTTTACCAGACTAACTGTTATTTTAACTTACTTTGTGTCAACTTGCCATCCTCCCATTAAAGATTCTGGTAAATGATCTTTCTTGCAAAAACCAGTCACATAATGTTGAAATGATTCACATTTTCTGGAGATAAATCTATTCTGTCTAATTGACTCGGCAAAATATTGGTAGGACCTGCTATGAGCACAGGAACCCGTTAAGTCAAGTCCGCATCCGGGTTGAGAGCTTCCTAGAAAATAATAAAATTATTAATATTAATACCTATACAGGGTTACTCAGAAATATGTTCGAGAATTTTAAGGGGTGATTCTATATTAAAGAATATTAAAACAAGTATTTTTTATTTGGTAATTTTAACCAAAGACGTGCAAAATGGAGAGCGATGTCACTTTTTTGCGCCAAACTTTTTTATCTGCAGATTGTTTGACATTTTATCAATAAAATATGATTCTTTAATTAAAATTACTTGGTTTATTTAACACCGTAGGGCCAACCGTTCTCGAGAAAATTGCAGTTAAAGAGAAAATTTCACCTTCTAAGCACCAAAAGTACCAACTAAAAAATGAGTCAATAAAAATTTTAATACTGCAGGGCGATTCTACATCAAAAACTTTAAAAACAGTTCCCGTACACAATTATCCACAAATCGATTTTAAGGGAGCTCCAGTCCCTTCAAGTGTTATTTTTCCGAGGTTATTTTCACTTTTTAGTGTAGAATTGTCCTGTAGTAATCAAATGTTTATTGGTGCATTTTCATTTCCTATTTTTAATGCTTAAAACATGAAATTTTCTCTTTAACTGCAATTTTCTCAATAACGTTTGGACCTACGGTGTTGCATTTTTTATGTAGTTTTACCTCCATTTGGATAGTAATCTGCATGTCCAATCGCGCTCATAAATCCTAACCAGTTTCCACAAGTGTGGATAACATGAACAAATCTAGCATCTGTCGTGTCCAGACGTTTGTTTATATTTCCATAACTAAACAACGGCTTAGCAGGGTCCAACCCTACTATTAAATCAACTAAACCTTCAACTATACTTCCAGCTGCACCTGCAATATGAGCTCCTAAACTGTGCCCAATCAAATAAAATCTAGAATGATAATAATAAAAAAAAATTATACTTAACTTGTTTTTGCTTTTGTCCTTCTAAGTCTACTACTTCAAAGGAAAAATAGTATAGAATTAAACAGTGGAGATATATTGATTTTGTAACTCACAAATTGTGAGTAAAAATCATACGTACCTGTTAGCTTTAATATTAAATTTGTAGAGCATTCTGTTGATGAAATTTCCTTGAGCTCTTCCTATAGCTGGTACAGCATTATGGGCTGTGATATAGTTACAATTAGCAATATTGCCCCAATCAACTATAAACAAGTTTACATCGTATGATCCTAGAACAGCATCCTTTATTAAAGTGTTGACAGGACTCTCGTAATCATTGTTCCATCCATGAGTTACAAAGACATTTACCTTAAAAAATATTACCTTTAACTAGATCACTAGTTTACTTTATTATTAATATAAAAATATTTAAATAATAAGAATAATTAACTCTAACGGTGAAAAAAAATAACACATAAACCATGGTAGGGAATACTATAATAGCCTCGCACTCTTATATCCCTCGATGCTACGTATTGCGGGATATAATACGCTCGGCTATAAAAAATGTCTTCTCTACCTTGGTATATAATTACTATTACCTTTGTTGGGTCAAATAATGAACAAGCAGCTAAAGCTTCAATACTTTCTGCATCTGATTTTAGAACCAAGGGTTCTGAAGGGTTATTTCTGGAGTAGAAATAAAAAGTTGCGTCTGATTGAGAAGCTTGAAGACTGACTTGGGACGTGTTTAAGTTTTCTACGATAACTTCTCCGTTATCTTTTTGCCACAAAAGTAAATTCCTGTGTATTGCAGCTTCTTCTTTTGCAACGTACAGCCGTTTAACCGATTTTTTAGTGTCAACTAAAATTAAATATATTTTCTTTACTACTGGCTTTAGAACGTCCATTATTTATCTTGTTTTTATTTCGAGTAATTAAATCTCTGCACCCAGAGCAATAAACATTTTTTTCTCTCCCATCAGGAGATAATTTTATAAACAATTGATAATTGTCACTTGATTTTCTATGAATTGCAAAGACATCACATTGCTTAATATTAAAAATATGTTATAATAATTTCTGTTGGACAAAAGTCAACAATATTTTGCCATTGGATAAAAAAATTAACATGGCAAACATTATAAATTAATTAATTGTAATAGAATATTACACAATAGTTATAAAATAAATAACTTACCCATATGTTTCACACATTTTAAAAATATAAAAACGCTACTGTCAACTTTTAGTAAATAAATTTATTTATTCAAAAATTGGCAATTTCAAAGGCTAACATGTTACTTTATTATTGATATAAAAATGTCTAAATAATAAGAATAAATATGCTAAGAATAAAAAAATAATATATAAACCACGGTAGAAAAGGCTATTATAGCCTCGCACTCTTATATCCCCCGGTTCTACGCATATCGGGATATAATACGCTCGGCTATAAAAAATGTCTTCCCTACCTAGGTATATAATTACTATTATTAAATTATTTAATTAGAAAAGCCACGAAACAGCAAAAATGTAGAAGAAATAAAATCATTTACTTATCTATAAAAGATGTAAGATGCAGAATCCGAATAAATCGGCTAAAAACCCTTTTAAGAAAAACGTTAAAAAAAATTGTAGTTACCCAGATTTTAAAAATTAAAAAATAATACCCTGCTTTGCTTACCAGGACTACAAGATGTAAAGGTAAAAAATGCCAAAAGACAAAGCACAGTTTTCATTTTTAGTTTTGGCAAAAACTATTAATAAACAATGTATTGCAAAAATCCTACCTTTATATGCTAGATAGATAGGTATCTAACAACAGGAAAAATGTGATAAAAATTTGAATTGAAATAGTTATTAGATTAATAAGGATTTAGATAAATATTATTTTGACCACTTCATATTCCGGAAAAAAATCAAATTTCGATAACAAATTTTATAAAATTGCTTCGTAGGTATATCAAAGTACCCATAATCAAAATATAATTCTGTGGCTTTGTTCTAAAAGGGCCAATGTCACTTTTTCCCTATATCGCCGAAAAAAATTTTTTCAGATCTATATGACCTAAAAAAGCCAATGTCAGTGCTTTTGAGATAAATGTAGACTTTAAGGGACAAGGTCCAACGTGTGTTATCAATAAAAAAATTTGTTAAACTGCTAAAACGGCAAATGTTTGACTTTCCAAATTTTTTGAGAAAATGGAAGAATGGTCTGATATCTTGATTTAAGTTTTTGAAAACTTTTTGAAAAATAGGTTATCATAAAAAAAGTTTGTAAAATTCTTTACGAAAACCTTATTTAAATTTGTTTCTAACTTACTTGTTTCTAACTTACTTATTTTTTAAGAAAATGGGCAAATGATTATAAATATAGGTATATTCTTTAGATAAAAACTAAGAGTGTACTCTACTGATAAGTACTAGGCCAAAACGCTACTAAATCCTTAATAAAAAATCTATTTATTTATTATTTGCCTAGAGATATACCTAAAATGGATTATAAATATTTTTTGATCAATATTATTAGTAGATAAGGAATAAAAAAATCGAAGGCGTAGAATATGAAACAAAGGTTCATTTTTGCTTAGGGAACGTTCAAGAATTATGTAACGCGAGAACCGAGGTATGAAGTGTATGAATTTTGGAACAATTTGTTTTACGTAATACTTAAACGTTCTCTTAAATGGTAAATTTATAAAATTTGACTTTGCAATTTTCGTTTATTTGCCTGGTCTCGCAGGTCTTGATTTCTAAGACTCTAAATATTCTGCGTTACTCATCAAATGCCGATAGTAGGCCTGACAAGTTTTATTATTAAAAATAATTCATTATTTCCGTAACTTGTGAGAACAGAACATACTTAAAACTTTTAAGTGGTAGGTAGTTAGAAAAGTACAAACACTTTTATCAATAATTACAGCTCTCAACGACGTACGTGACACCTGCGAGATTTCGTCTTGTTTTTATAAATTACACTCTTGGCATGATTATTTCTTGAAATTAATTAAAATTGGTCTTTATAATTATAATAAATGTTTATTGTTACAACAAGTGACCATCGACCAAAGTCCTTTAACCCTTCGGTCCTTATAAAATTAAAATAAATACTTTAATGAATGTTTTTTTACTTTTAGGTATTCCAGAAATAAACGTTGACCCATTTGAACCCTTGCCATTGGACAAAGTTTCCATTAGCAAAGGATCTGGAGCTATAACCTTAACTGGAAGTTTAGACAACATGATCGTAGCTGGACCTTCAAATTCAACTCCCACTTGGACCGAGTAAAGTTTGCTTTTTTTTATAGTAAAAATCCAATCAAACATGCAGTGACCAATACCTAACTCTATGCTATGCAGCAGAGATCCGCAGTGTTAACTTAGACGAATCAGACCGTAATTACGCGAATCGTACCCGAATTAATATGATCTACGCCCTGTACCACGCTCTCACGAATGAGTCACTGCACGTTTTTTCGGAACGGAACCTACACTGCCGTCCTTAACAAGAAAGCAGTAGCTTCATCTGTCATATAGCAATGTTTTCACGTCAAATCTGATGTAATATTTTTAAAACGCTGCTATTGACAATTGGACTTACTGTTTTCTAGGCTAGCAAGGCACTACTCGAGGGGTAAACCGCTGATAAAATTTTGTACACATTTAGGAGAAAATCTTCAAAGATTTCCTCGTAACCTTCAAAGATTTCATTCAGATTTCCTCCAATTTGTAGACCTTAATTCCTCTAGGGTTACCCCTCGGCATTATTTTAAGGAAAAAAATTAAATCATTTCTTGGCAACTTTAATGTATCGGAATTTTTTTGTTCTGTGAAATTCACATAACATGTAAAAGTACATAACGTGTAAATTGCACATATTGCAACACATTCGTTCACGAATTGATACGTGAGAACGTTAAAACGTCTAAAATATAACATACTTGGACCTTTTGAGTACCTACATACTCAAAATTGGTGTTATAAATATGTACGAAAAGTTTTGTTTTTCATTTAAAAAACAAATTTTTTGTCAACAATAAAAATTTATTAATATATTACAATCGAATAAAAAATTGTGTATGATACACAGGCAAAAGGCGACTACGGAGATTACTAACCGAGCTCGGAGAGCGAGTTTGTCAACCGTTTGTGTTTGAGTTCAAATCTCATCAGTTTAAATATCAATCAACCAATCAATCAATCAAAATTTTTGTTCAGATTTATTATACAAATATAACGAAATAAAAAATATTTTGTTCTAAATCGAACAATTTTACAATTTAAATTAATTAAATAAATAATTATGCATTGTTTGTTAAAATTTCAATACGATTCAGCAATAATTTAACACCTTTCTCTGCTAGAATATTATTTAACGAATTTGATATTTAACAGTTTTTAAATCTAGCATTTTATAATATGTTTTAAACGAAATTTGCAAATTTGGATTTTACTTTCCCCGTAATAAAAAAAAATAAAAAATATATATTGATGATTTTTACGTTTCTTGACGTTTTCTACGACAGGTTTAGAATGTAGGCAAATACACATAATTTTCCAACAGAATGAATCCATCCTAGCTCTACATACGGCATGACTATACAATGAGCACGTGTTATAGCAAAAGTAGCAAAAATATATACATTTTTGAATAATTTAATTCAATTTAAAGTTTTGCGTTAAAGTTACGTAGTTTATTATTTTTTTTTTAACATTTGAACAGTTTTCAATCAGTTTAGTTAAAAATCATTGCTCCATCTATTGTTGATTATTAAAACCACGGTATCTGCCCCAACAATTTGATATAACATTCAATTTTTTCATTATAATCTGTAAACAGGTGGCAAAATTCAATAAAAATATTTTTGAAGTACTTATTTGATAAAATTTTTAAATAATATTAAGTGCTTTATTTAAAAATATTTGTATTGTTGTATTGTTTATTTCATATTAGTTACATAATATACCGTCAACTGGGGCGACTTCGGACGGTTTGGGTGATTTCGGGCACTTTTTCGCAAAACCCTCTAAACAAAAGCACGTGTGCACAAGTTGTGGGGTTATGTGCACAAGTTGTAGGGTTCAATTCCACAGCTTGTGCACATAACCCCACAACTGGTCACACGTGCGTCCGAAGTCGCCCCAGTTGACGGTACTATTCTTTAAAAACAAAATCTTCATAGCTTGTTTAGTTTTAGTGAAAAAGACAGACACTGGAACTTCGGCCTCCACTTACCACTTTTGAACATCAAGTCCCAATACAATCTCAAAGGAAACATATTGGTACTTCCATTAATTGGCCATGGAAACTGCGAATTGAAACTAATTGACACCAAAACAAAAATTACGACAGAAATAAGTTTCATCAAAAAAGAAGGCAGGGAAGTTTTGCATGTGGATAATATGGATGTGCATTTTAAAGTTGGAGCTATGAAGGTCAAATTCTATAATCTGTTTAATGGAAATAAAATTTTAGGTAAGATTTTGTACGAGGTAAAGAGTAAAATGAATTTTCAGTTAAATATGAATAGGAAGTTATGATCCTATAAAAGTGTACTTTAATTTTTGTTAAAAACACTATAGTTCTAAAGTCACGTACTTTAATATTTAAGAACGGACATAAAATGTTGCGTGTTTTTAACAAAAGTTAAAGTACAAATATATAGGATAATACCTTCCGATTTCCTATTCATTTGTTACTTAATATTCAGTTTACTTTTTACAGTGTAATGTTTCGTGAAAAGGGCATAATAAGTTACAAGGATTTTCCTTTTGAGAATTATGTCAAAATTACTTTTGTCTTGATCAAAAATTGAAAACTGAATAAATTAATTCGTTTATTATTTTTAAATAGATAATAATTAAAATTCTTGGATATCTGACAATATTAAAAAACCTGGTAATTTATAAAAAATTGATAAGTATAATTTTTTTATAAATTACCAGGTGTTTACGTCTACATTTGAAAATATTTTAAATGCTGTTTGTATTTGGCGAATTATTTTAGTCACTTTAACCCTATATTGCACTTTGTTCCCATTTGGAAACACTGGGCATTAAAACCCCTGGATTATTTTATAACAAAAATACAAACTAAATACAAATTACAGCTATATGGCTGCAATTTTGCTGCGAAAGAGCGGTAATATATACTTTATAGCTACTGTATTACTACCGTATTTTACTATTGTACTGGTTGCTCCAACTAAATCTTTTTTTTAGTGTATTCAAACATATTAAAAACTATTTTTTTAGGGCAAACTGTAAATACGTTCATCAATCAAAATGCCATTCAAATTATTGAAGAATTGGAAGACAGTATTGGAGCCAGTCTAGCAGAAATTTTCACAAAACTTTTAAATAACATCTATTCCAAAATTCCAACTGACTTATGGTACTTGAATGAAGAGGAGTTTAAAATTTACCAAAAAGAAATAAACGAAGAAAACAAGTCTGACCAACCAGAAACGACAACAACGAAACAAAGCTAACTTTCTGTTTTTTAATTTAATTTTTTAGTATTTAAGCTGTACGTAGGTTATAATTATAATAATTATAGCTATAATTATTATTATTATTATTATTATTAATGACCACAATACAATGTATTAGAGTGGGGGACCATGGATGGCAAGTTACCCGTCAGGGGCTCAAATTTTTCACACTAAATGGTGAGATATGGCAAGAATTTGTGACTTAGGATTGGCAAAAATAATAATATTTGGAATGCCCTGAGAGAGCAAAGACCAATTTCTAAAAAACGTTCTCAGAGCTTCCAAATGAATCTAGCAACACGTCTGCCGCGAAATTCCAGCGGCAGGAAAAAATTTGACAACGTCACTTTTGCGAACCCATATATTTTGTTTAAAACGAATAAAATTGTAAATAAATCCACGTAGCCAGTATTTTTACATTTAAGTCTACCTATTTCTATAAAATTTTCTTCTTGAAAAGACAAAATTACATGACACACGATAAATCTAACCTTAAAAAAGCCAGCAGTAGCGGTGAAGTTGAATATTTTTAACTTCATCTGTCAAAATCGGCAGCATGAAAAAAATTGGGAGGAAGCTCTATGTAGGTGCCGCCATGAAAATGCCGCAGCATGTCGAGCTCTGAGAACGAGTCTTAAAGGAAAATAACTTTTAAGAGTATTACCAGAAAGCACAGTCAAGATAAAATTCCCTGTAAGTTACCAAATTCGCGACCTAGTGTGAAAAACTTGAACTTCTGAAGGAAGTAAACAATACTGGTAAATTACCAGTGATAAAACCGCAAAATAAAAGTCTCTTAGTGACTAAACCAAATTTCTAAAATTGTACCTATACTAGTTTACTTTTCATACATCATGTGTGATACTTGTACCTTATATTTTGTTATTTGTTATTGTTTTTTATGATTAAATATAATATGAAAATATATAATTCTGGTATATTTTTACGTAATGCAAAGATATATATCTAAAAAAATTATAATTAAAGATCTAATCTAGGTGGATGAATCACAAACGAATTGTTTGATATATACCAATATTTATATGCTGTAAAAGTTCATAATTTTAAAGTTACATCTATAAATACCATATGTGGAATATATAACTTAGAATGATTGTCTTTAGGGTGCCCCGAAATAATTTTTTGCCCAAATCAAAATTCCTCAGCTCTCATAAACTAAAGCATTGGTTTTAAAAAGTGTGGGGTCTGCGTGCCCTAAACTACAATTCCGAAAAAACCGTTTTAATACCATAGGCGTCGATTTTTCAAAATCCCAGGGGGGAGGGCAAATTATTTTGAAATACAAAAATATATAAAAGATATATTGGTTTTTGTATGACAGGTGAAAATCGACGAAATAAGCCTGGGGGAAGATATTTACACCGTATCCAATACAGACAAAAATAAATTTAAAAATCTGCGCCTTCGCCAAAATTAAAAAAATTGACCAGATATTATCAGATTTAAAACATTAAATATATAAATCTGTAAAAAAGCCTGGTGCCGCAGTCAATTTTTTTTGTCAATAGGTATAAATTAAAAAGTTTTACAATCATAAATAATTTAATTTAATTTTTTAAAACAAATGTGGGAAATTGTACAATTTTTATGGTATATTTTAGTTTTAAAACAGTTAATAAAAGGTTCAAGTAGGTACCGAGGTACTCAATTTTATAATTTGGAAAAAATATAAGAAAATTGGTGTTTGCCACAGGCGAAAATCATCGAATGATTTATTATGAATATAGACAATTTTCCAGGGGTGCTAGGCCCCCGCTGTAATAAGAATATTTATAATTTAGTATACTAGCGCATGCGCAAATATAATTATAAATTAGACAAAAGACAGCCTTGTCAACAGAGCGTATCTGTGGATACGTTAAGAAGAAAAAGAAGACTGGGTATGGAATTATCCAGACCACTTCACCAAGTGACCAAATCTTCTAGAATAATATAAATACAAATTTATATTGAGCTGACCAAATTCTATGAAAAGGCCATTGATTTAAAGAAGAAGAAGAAGAAGAAGAAGAAGAAGAAGAAGAAGAAGAAGAAGAAGAAGAAGAAGAAGAAGAAGAAGAAGAAGAAGGATTTTATAATATTTATTAATTAGATTATATATACATAGATTGTAATTGTAGGCCCTATCTAGTAGATCTCTGCTAATAATCCAATTTCTGCCCTTAATTTCTGTAGACTTACCGCTTTAGGTTTCAACCCTATTTCAAAATCCCTTTTCTAAAACAAAAACAAAAAAACGCATTTTAGAGCTCAAAATAATAAAGTAGTTATAGAAGAAATCCCCTGAATTAGTTCAAAAGTGGCGTAAACGTACCTACAACGCCAATAAATATAGGAAGAAGAAGATATACATAGATGCGCCTTGAGTTCACGCCAATGTTTACATTGCGACATGCAGGTAAATATCACCTTCCCGATTCTGGTCACCACCCCCGCTATAGTGGTTTGTTAACAAATATGTTAGACTTCACCTCCTTGCAACCTCACCGCTATAGTGGTTTGTTTACAATTGGCTTTGTATATGTTCTACATAAAACAAATCAACATTAATGCCATATCTATGTATATATGATCTAATGTTTATTATATATTTTACATTTCATTATCTGACAACAACAAAACCAAATCGTAACAATAAATAAAAGACACGTTCTAATAATTGTTAAATTTCCTTTTTTATTGAATCTAAACTAATATTATGATAAAATAATTGATAATTACGACCTTATGTGTAAACACATCCTTATTGCATAATGAATAATAATAATAATTTCGCCAATAAGGGCCTTGTTTTTTGGTCCTTTAATAATTAGTTTTACAAAGAATTTAATGGTGACTTTTTATTTGCTCATGTGAGATAAACACAGAAAAAAAGATCCCTCGAACCAAGGACACGGGTCTTTTGATAAGTTTAAAGCCATATTCTTTGAACAAAAGTCGATGTCCTTGAATGAAGAGCACGGGTTTTTAAATGAACATCAGCGCTCTTCATTCAAGGATACTGACTTTGGTTTAAAGAAATGCTAGCCTTAAAACAAGGAAATATGGCTTTGTACATATCGAAAGATACGTGTCCTTGGTTCAGGGATTGTTTTTTTCTGTAAATATTTTGAAAAAAAAATATGAATATTTTATTTTTAGTAATAAAAACATTACTACTTTCTGGACTAAATATGTTGCTACAAAAATAAGCTTGTTTGCATAAATTTAAATTAATTTATCGGATTAAAAAAAAAGGTTTTCCAGTTTTTGATTTAAGGTTTTTAATTTTTTAATTTTTCTCTACTCTGCCAATTTTCTTTTTGGTTGACCTATTTAAAACAGACCAAAAATAAAAAATGATAAATTTGGAAAAACTGATTTATTTACATTTCTTTCGACAAGGCCCATTTTTTGCGCGCGTAAAAAATTAATAATGAATAAATTATACAAAGTCAACCTGACCTAACTAATTGAAAAAATTAATAGATGCATTATCATGAACATAATTTCGAAATAGGGAGGATGCAACAAAAATGACCTGCATGTAATATACACTGAATGAGTGAAGTATGAAAACTACACAGAAAAAAAGGATTCCTTAAAATTAAGGAACATTGGACCATGTAATATTCCTTGTGGTATACCTGATTTTAATAGTGTAGCTAATTTAAATGAAACTGTTGCAAAATACTCTAAGTAAAATCAGATTTAGATATAAAGATAAATATGATGAATCTTCCTAATTTGCCTTAAATAATAATAAAAATTAATTGTAATAAGCAATAACAAAAATAACTTTCTTACGTAAGTACCTAAGTACTTGCAAAATTATATTCGTTTATTTAGAAAATCTTTAATTAAAATTAGCTAAACCTTAATAAATGGTCTATAATATTTTCATTATATATATTTCATTTTTTCTTTCGCAAATGGAATATTCTTTACCATAGCGGTGGAAGCTATACTTTTTTTTATAATATATAAATATTAAAAATGTACATATAAAAAGTTTGGGACAGAAAGTGATATAGCCCCCCATTTTGCACGTCCTTGTTGAAAATTACCAACTAAAATTACATAAAATAATAGCCTTTATCAATGTTAAAGCATGTGCAAAAATTCGCTACTATAGTTCAAAGGGTTCCAGAGATATTTTATAAAAACTAATTTTCAGATGTACAATTAGGAGCTCATTTCCGGACCAACCTTTTTTTATATTTTTCAATATAGAATCATTCCTTAAAATTCTCAAACTTATTTTTTCTACGACTGCTTTAGAATGTAAGCAAATACACACACTTTTCAAACACAGAATGAATCCATTCTAGCTCTAGATACGGTATGAATATTCCGTATCAAGTGTTAGAATGAGCACATGTAGTGCCATCTCTTGTTTATAAAAGTAAAGAAAACTGTAGCAAAATTAGCAAAAATATGTATATTGAATAATTTAATGCAATTTAATGTTTTGCGTTAAAATTACATAAAGTTTCTTAGTTTTTCTTAATATCTGACCAGTTTTTTATCAATTTAGTTCAAAAAATTAAATTTTCTCCATCTATTATTAAATATTTAAATCTGACATCTGTCACAACAATCTGACATAACCTTCAATTTTTGCATTATAATTTATAAATATGTGCTAAAATTAAAGAAAAATCTTTTTA
The DNA here is from genome assembly GCA_958510825.1 of Brachypterus glaber. Taxonomy (NCBI): domain Eukaryota; kingdom Metazoa; phylum Arthropoda; class Insecta; order Coleoptera; family Kateretidae; genus Brachypterus; species Brachypterus glaber. The sequence goes on along the minus strand of OY294052.1, from coordinate 392,266 downwards.
AGTTGATTTGATAAAATTATTAAATAACATTAAATTGCTTTATTTAAAAATATGTGTTTTGTTGCATTTACAATGTCGAGTCACAAAAAAACATTGTTTTTAACCTTGTCCGCAGTTTAATGCCATACAGTGTTTCATATTTGCAGTCGAAGAAAAAGTATAGTCTACAACACGTATGGAATAGTCATTTCACGCTCGCGGGACCGTCATACTTGCCTGCCGGCTTGTATGACAAACTTTCCGCTCGCGCGAAATATTGTCTATTCCATACTTGTTATAGAATATACTATTCTGTAAAACCCTGTACATTTTTTAATGTTTTCGAAAGAATTTTCAATTTTTTTGCAAGAAATATTTTGTTTATTCTTTCAACTAAGTATGATATAATTGTCTCCGGCACTGTTATTGTATGGATGTATTAAACACCAAATCATGTCCCCCCGTTGGAGTTAATATTTTAAAGGTCCCGCGTAAGTTACCATGGATCCCCTACCCATAACACAAACCCCCGTATAAATTTAAAAGTACCATGCTTTCTCTGTATTATGTTTAAGATTAACTCGAATTTCAAATTGAACATTTATGTTATATTGAATTTCCTCATTTGATAGGTAATAATTACATGAGCCAGTTTTTTTCATGCTGTGATTTTTCTATTTATTTTTTAAAGTTTTAAATTGTAAAGTCGATATGTACGGGTTAAGAAGTTATTTCCTAGCAGTTGTTTTGTTTCAAATTGTGATTGGTCAAGAGGACATTAAATATGAAACCCGTAAGTTAAAGTTTTAATTAGAAGAGATGGTCGGTCTAAAGCCAAAGTGAACTAAGCGCCAATTTTTGCTTACTATTGGTACTCCACGATGCAGATTTTAATATCCTGCAATAAAAACCAAAATTTTTGAAAAAGTGGCGCTTAGTTCCCTTTGACTTTAGACCGACCAGATAGATAGCTAATATTTAAATTATAATTGTCCAAACCAAAACTATACAGTGTTATTCTTTTAAATGCTACGCCCCCGTAACTTTTGAACGGGATGAGATATAAATTTTAAATTTGTATATCACACAACAAAAACTATCATTTGCAATATTTTTTAGTTTTTTATTCGTTAAGACGGCGCTAGGGAGACAGTGGGGAAAAATATTTCAATAGCAACATAGGTCATGTGATAAATTATTTTAAAGAAATTAAAATTCCTCGTTTAGCTGTTAATTCAAGATATTTTTCTTCAAAATTATTAAAATTTTCAATATTTTGTGCACAAATATTAAAAATTTTATATGAAAATGAGAAACAATTAGTCTTAAAATGATAATTCAAAATCAATTTTTAAAAAATATTCAACTTTTAGTTTTAGATTTTAAAAAACACCCAGTTTTCTTGTATAATTTATTAACTTATAAGGTAAATATGGATTTTAAACCAAAAATCAAATAATCTATCGGGAGAAACGGTTTTTAATTAAAAAAAGGGTCACTTGACCTCCAGAACTTCTGAATAAACAGGTCAATTTAAACAATTTTTCTTACTTATTAATTGAAAACAAAAGACGGTTTAATATAAAATAATCAAAAAATTGAAATTTGGCAAATTAAATTAAAAAAAATTAATTGTATCTTTTTTAAAGTCGAACTTGATAGCGGCGAAGTGTGTTTTATAATTGCTTCTTATATTAAAACTAGATTTTTCTAAAAGTGATCATCGAACTTTCTTTCTGCATGTTTAACCTTTTTCTACAATTTTAATACCACCAGAAGGACAGACAATCCTAATGAGTACCTTCCAGCTCTAGTAGCCATTTTGGACCTTATTTATGATTTATTAAGTAAACAATTTAAATTAGCAATTCAAGTAAATATTGTAACTGTATCAAAATAATATAGTACGTTAAAGCAATTATTTTTGCATTGTTAAAAAAATATTAGGGTAATTAATAATTATTATTATTATTATGAAAAATCAATATTTTTTCTATGGACTTTAATAATAATTATTGCTATTAATAAATAAATCCTTGTACAGTATAGGGGCGTGATAATCATATTTTTATAGATACCTAGGTACTTTTGCTTTTAATTATTTAATTTGTTTGTCTTTGTTTTTTGTTAATATCACAAACACTAATTATTAAAATGTAACAACAGAAATGAAGGAAACCAAAAGCATTTAAGCAATTACTTTGAAGGTCTCTAAATTTCTTCACGAAGAAGATAAAGTAAATACAAATTATGTAAAGAAAAGAGCTATAACTTCGTAATTGTTCTTACAATTGTCAAAAACTAATACGTTTATTGTGTCTCTTAGGTAATAAGTCAATAGAAAGTCACATCATCATCTGACCATAAATAGTGGATATGTTATAGTTTTTTTATCACATATATTCAGCTTTTTATCGTTTACAAAAGTCTTATGGAAATGTTTCTCCTGGATATCGCAAAAGCCTTTGACAAAGTTTGGCACAAAGGTCTTGTAGTAAAAACTTTTCATTCTCAACTCTCCCTGGCATCATAAAGCTGATAGCCAGCTGATATCCTCAAATGCAGAACCTTCCAAAAATTAGTGGGGCTAGCTCCACCCCCCATGTCCCCTTAGGTCCGTCCCTGAATACAGTTAATTTAGACATAGGCTGTCACAGAAATATGGACAGTAATATCATCTAGAATTATAATTCTCGCAAATATGCTACTACTACTTAGAAAATATTTGTACCAAATTTCAAATCTCTGGGCCAAAGCGGTTTTGAAATATCTTAGTGTAAAGTTGTTTTGGAAGCGACTTGCATCTTTGCGAGATATATACTAAATTTCTGCTAAGCAGGATTGATATGGAATGTGTTTCTGCCGAGGTTTGTGCCTTATTTAATATTAATTGAATTTTTACGAAAAATGGAGCAAAAAAAGGCTATTGTTATTTCATTTATATTCCAAACGTTTATCTATAACAAAAACGTGCGTGATGTAACTTTATGTAACTAACATACTATGTAACCTTCAGTAGGTCAATGTCAGCATCAAAAGAATGAAAGAGAAATTATAAGTATTCACATTTAATAATGTTTATGTTTTAGTCTGTAAACAAAGTATGTTGCAGAAAATCTTCTCAAAGATGATTTCGATGACAGGTCCGAAATTTAGTTTAAATAAAAACAAATATTTATACAAAAGTATTGTTAATTGTTTTTTTATGTTTGAAGGAATTAATAAATGTTAAATCTTAATCTTAATCTTTTTTTTTTGTATTTTCGGCTTAAAAATTGCATGAAACGTCGAGAAAATGTGAAAAAAGTGGGTGTTAAAAAATGTCTGTCTGTCTGTCTGTCGGTCTGTATGTAAACCTTATGACTTTTTACGGAATGTCCGATTTGAAAAATTCTTTCACCAAACGATTCAGGACCTTTTCTATTTGCGTCACATCAAATATGGTTAACATTGGCGTAGGGCAAAGGGGGCAAAATTTATAAAAACTATAATTTTTAACGATATCTCACTTATTATTTATAGTAGGACAATTTTCTTTTGCATAAACGAAAATAATGTTTAATTCCATACAAAAACATATGTAATCATTATTATCGTAGGATTATTAGTTTTCGAAATATAGGCATTTTAATAAATTTTGATATATTTCTACATTTTTAATTAGATGTCAAATTTTGACACTAGTGAAATTTAAATCATAGGTATAATTTCAATTAAATTTTCTTTTAATAAATTTCGGATAATGGTGCGGACAGAATAACAATCTGATAAAGCTATAAAGAAAAAACAAAATGAAATGGTTAAAAAATACAGGAATAGTGGTCACTGATTTTTTGCCTCAACAAAAAAACTTGAATCTCGAACACTAAAGACTTTTTCGCATACTAGGTGCATAATTTAGTATTTTTTGCTAGTGTACCACCGTGGAGTATATTCAGTACAATAGAATAGATTGTGAAACCCAATTTCGATGTCAGTTGCTAAATTTTAATGGCTAGGTGTAGCAAGTAACGTTTTAAAATCTCAAATGTCCACGGAAATTATATAACAGGTGTTATATCATCAATTTTAAATTGAGGCCATGACTTGCCTGCCGGCACTTCATTCTTTAACAAGTACCATTTAAAATATTTTATTTGGTGAATTATGTGGTAATTAATTAAATTTATATAAATGCATTATGTGCGTTCAATGTAAATCATTTGGACTTTTTCAATGTAACTCAGCAAACGTCAGAAAAAGCCAACAAAACGATAACTTACGCTAAGTTTAGCTGGAAAGACGTTTAATGGTTTTTTATGTGTCAAAAAAAAAGTCGGAAACACCAAAAAAATTATAACACGACGCAGTATTTAATTTTAGTCAATCGCAGGTGAAGAAACAACGAGTTTAAGAGATTTTTCAAAGTTATAAATCTACTGTTTTCTTTTTGACAGAACTTAGCAAACAGCTGAAATTTTAAAGTTGAAGAGCCTAATGGTTTAACTGAGTTTTGCTGACTTTCGCTGAGCTCCATTGAACACAACAGCCATATTTCTTGTTTTAAGGCTAGAATTTCTTTTAACCAAATTCATTGTATTTGAATGAAGAGCGCGGAACTTCATTCAAAACCCTATACTCTTTATTCAAGGACATTGACTTTGGTTCAAAGGAATCCTTATTTTTTGTTTACTTTTAGATTTAAGTGGTGTACTCAGTGGCGGACTGGGCACTTAGGCCGGCGAAATGGTCAAAGGGGGCGCCTCGAATCTGTCAGCGAAAATTTCTAAGAGGGGGCCGTAAAACGTTTTGAGAAGTACATAGAGCGAAAAAATCATTATAGTATACTATTTTTTTTCTGTGTCTATTGCATTTATTTTAGGTTATTGCCTACAAACGTAGTTTAAGCGAAAACTAAAACTTGTATAAATTTTTTATATTGTAAATTTATTAATAAATAATAATTATACTAATGATACTATCCATTGCAGTGCATCCTGAAAAGGAATGCAAAACAATATGAATTGTTTTACTTTTACAAAAAAAAACATTCTCAAAAAACCTAAGTTGTGAATTTTTTTTTTAATTATTCACTATTTTATTAAAAAATATTGGTTAACCACTTTAATACTTTACATACTGTACTTGGGAAAATACATTTCTCAATTTTATTGTTAATTTTATAAAAATAATAATTGCAAGAAATTAATTAAAATAACTAACTTATATTTATCTCTAATTAATCTGCAACTAATTACATATTTTTAAATAAAATAAAATTGTTTCTATAAATTATAATCAGAAAATTTTAAATTAAAAACACTCGATGACAAATCATACAGTTATAGTCTGTCCAAGTCCATTAGAAATAGTTTTTACACTACGATATTTCAAGAACGCTTTAACATAAGGATTTGATCAAAAAATAAGTACCTACGTTAAAAAACCTTTGGTCCAAATTTTAGGTCTTTATATCAAAGCGTTCTGAAGTTATTTCACAAAGGACATACACATTTATTACGTATGTATATGTGTACAAAATGCACAAAGCTGTGTTTATTTATAATTTTATTTCAAGAAAATTACAATTACTTTTTAAGATAATATTATCAATATATTTGTGTTTACATACAAGGTAAGAAATTATATTATTTATATAGTAATTTTTCCAGAAAATTCTGCATCTTTTATGTGAAATATATATTTTTATATATCCCAGCCAACCCAGTATTTAATTTTATTTGATTTGATTTGAAACAATTATCGTTTTTTTTTGAAAATTAAATTTTTTTAGAAATGGTACTAAATGTAGGTCACAACATCTTCAAGCCAAAGTATAAGAACTATATAAAAGATTATGTAAGGGTAATGATACTATAATGATAGTGAAAGTTAAAACAATTATTATATTTGCCCCAAGAAATTGCCGGCATTTTAGTTAAAAATACATAATATAATGGTATATTTATTTGTATTTAAATTTCTGTTTGTTTCAGCTGAATATATAAAACCATGCAACAAATCGGATCCAAATATAAACATATGTCTAGTAACTACGTTCAACCACCTCAGACCTTACCTGATAAGTGGTATAAAAGATATAGAAGTTCCTAGTATAGACCCCTTGAAAATAGAAAAGCTTGTGATGGAAAACGGACAGGGAGCTTTTAGGGTCAGAGCAGCTTTTAATAACATTACGGCCAATGGGGCAAGTAATTATAGTGTAACTACTATAAAGTAAGTAATACACAGCTCTACAAAATAAATTCAAGGTGCCTAAGTTTTGTCAACGGATTCTGACTCTACCTCTACTAGCTTGATAACTAAAGTTTTCTACTTTTCGAGATATTTGATTCAAAACTTGTTATAATAGACAATTAAGATTAAGAGTGTATACCAAGTATAGGCGTTTCGGTGAAGGAAACGTAAAGCGGGTGGTCGCTTTAAGTATGAGTCATTATTACGTGTAAACGAATCAGAGAATAGGTACATATTAATAAGAATAATTTTAATTAAATATTCAATGGGTAATTTTATCGTAAAATAATATCTGGAAAATTATCGATTGTTTAGCAAATTAATATGCTTTAAAACATTGATCCTTGACATGTAAATATATCAAATTAATTCATACTAAAAATGTGGAAATGTTCAAATAAAATACGTGAAGTTAATATCAAGTATGCCGTGTTTCTATAATAAATAGTATTATGCCATAAACCAATTTTCTGGTTATATGGAAACAGTTGGAAAGATGCATGGGTTCTGTAACCTAATGCCTAGATACTAGCCTGACAACTAAGAGTTTTCTACAACAAACATGGTAAAGTAGAAGTTAATAAGAATTTTGAACACAATATTTTTAAAAATGGGTATCCTTGGGTTTTTGAGGCTGCTGAAACCGAATTCAATGTAATAAACTTAAAATTTAAAATAAAGGAGCCAATATAGCTCTACATTTTTTTAAATTTCTATATTTTTTGCCGAAAATTAGTGTTTTTGAGGCCCCTGAAACCATTTAGAAAATGCCATATCGCCTTGTCTGTTTCAAGGCCATATGGATTAGTCATTTTAATTTAATTTTTTTTTCAGCAACCTCAAAAACCTTAGGATACCCATTTTCAACCATATTATGTAATTTGTCAAAATTCTAATTAATCTGTCTAATTTAACTTTGGGATCAATTATCTCAAAAACGGTAGTAGAAAATTTTTAAATGTCAGAGTAGTAACTAGGCTTCAGATAAAGTCAAAATCCGTTGATTAAAATAGTCAATCTTAGCAAATTAAAAAAAAAGTCATTTAAAAACAGTTATACGGGGCGCCACTTAAAATTAGAAATATCTCAAAACAATTTAATGAAGTTTAACTTAAAACTTCTCCAGAAAAAAACTACTTGCAATTGCGAGGAGTATTCTATAGAATGCGAAGATTGTTTAGTTATTAATTTGATTAGAATTATAGCCATTAAACAAACTAAAAATACATGTCAAATGTGTACGATACCGCGGCCTTTTTCAAAAACACTGTCCATTTGAAAAATATTATGCATCTAAATGTGGTCACTGATAAAAATTATCAAATATTTGTGGTTCATACTAGATAAATACATTTATCTAGTTTATGGTTAATTCAATGAAATTAAATGTTATAAACATTTTTACAATCAAGAATAGACATGAATTTTTGATAGTTTGTACATTTTTACATACATTTTGATATATTTTGTATATTTTTTATTTCAAAATTGCAAATATAATAATAAAAATAATTATTTTTACTTTCGAGCTAGGGGTCGTCCATAAAATACGTTACCCCTTTAGGGGAAGGGGGTCATTCAGGAATTATGCTTGGCCGAGTATGACTTCACTAAAAAGCCCGTAAGGGGCTGTTTAACAATTATGTCACCGAATTTTTGCTAATTTAAGACCCTCTCCCCAGCACCATTTCCTCACGTATAATTAAAACATTTTATATGACCCGTCACTTTAGGCTAGGCTAGGCAAAAACAGGATTTTTAGTTCCTGACCCGTATTTGGTCCAAAAAAAATTGGACATATTTATAGGAACTTTTTTCATATATTTTTGATCAAAATTGCCCCTTAAATTAATGTATTATTTATTTAGAGCTGATGTGGACAATTATATGATAGAACTGGGCGTAAAATTACCAAGAATAGAAATCAGAGGAAAATATGAAGTCAGTGGAAATGTTTTATTGTTCCCAGTCAGATCCAAGGGTGACTTTTGGGCGATATTCTGTGAGTAGTCCTCTTTTTTTTGTAGGAAAATATATCTGCCACTAAAAATCTACCCCTACAAATAAGTCTAGCTTGTATTTGATAAAAAATCATCTATGATCACTTTTTGACCAATGTCGATGATCAAAGTGATTAATATTTCACCATAATATTATGTTTATGAACACTTTCTACCTTAAAATTTTAAAAATATTTTGTTTTTAAACATTTTATTTTATATAAAAAAAAGATATCATTGTAAAATTTTGTAGGTATATTTATTTATATTTAAAGAATATATTTTGTTTTAGATTTTTAAAGTGCCATTTTTTTCCATAAATTTTTTTTGAAAAAAAAAACATCAAAAAACGGTGGTCGCCATGATTCCGGCCGTTTGAAACGACTGAAAGAAAAAACGGGATATTATTTAGTATTGAAGTCTATATAGCTCTATCTAGAAGAAAATCTTTTGGCAAAAAATTAACAAAATGGCGGACGTTTTTCAAACATTTTTAAATAATTTTCAAGAAAAACGTCGCCATTTTGTTATTTTTGTGGCCAAAAATAATATCTCTTTTTTTGTCGATCCAAACGGCCGGAATCATGGCCACCACCGTTTTTTAATGTTTTTTTTTCAAAACATACTGTATATTTTTAATTTTGTTTGTATTATTTTAATTTAGTGGATGTGGATGCAGCAGCCAGAATCTATGGAAAAGAAATAAAAAACAAGCAAGGAGTGAGATACATGAGGATTGATAAAATGTTGGTGGATTTTAGACTCCAAAAAAGTAGATTTAGGATCCGTGATATCATCAACCATGGAAATGTGATTGGTAGGTTTCGTGAAATTTATTATAAAATTATACCACCCTAAAATTATACAAAAAACAATTTTCAAAAAAAAATAATAGTAAAATAAAAATCTTATGGTTTGGTTTCAGTCAGATTTGGCTCAAATTCGGATATATTATAGTTCTGGACTTGATCAAAAGTGCCTTTCAGCAGAACTCTCTAAATTACATATTTTAGGCACAAGAGGCCATTGATCTCGAGCTAGCTCGTTGAATGTTCTTTTTTGTAGTAAAAATGAAAGTCAGCGAGCTGTTTCACTGTTAAATTCATTTTCATCGCCCCAAAAATATGTAAGAAAAATATAGTTTAATTAAGAGTAACACATTTTTATTTTTGTGAGCCTGTGTATTATTTCTAGACTTTCTCGTATATTTTATAAAAAGTAAGCACATGCGCACCGAATTTAAGAAAGTTTTTTTGTATATTTTTTTGCCCTGTAGCTTTTTTTAATGATTAAAACCATTTTATTTTCCAGGCGAAGCCATGAATCAGTTCCTAAACAATAACTCAGACGAAATTATCAAAGAAATGAAACCAGCAGCAGTTTCAGCAATCGCAAAACATTTTAAAGGATTCCTAAACAGTGCTTTCCTGAAAATACCTTTAAAAGTATGGTTGCCTGATGCGTAGAAAAAAAATATTAAGTAGGCGTTTACAGCTGAATTTACCAAACTTCTTAGATACCTATATATCTATATTCCTCACTGAAAACTTATTAAATAATATGAAACATTTTTTACTACTAGTAGTGTACCCTTACAAAACTAGAGAATAAGCCGCGTCAAGATCTGACCGGGTTAAATCATGCAAAAAACTTTTTATAGAGAATTTAGTATTTTTTTTGTACTAAAAATTCCAGAGAAATAAGTTGGAAATAAGGAAAATCAAAAATAGCTTTGTTGGTGATACCTACGGCTCTTTATCGATTGACGAACTCATAGTCTAAGAGCTGGTGACCATTTTTAGTTCATTATTTGCTCCCAGCTGTATTTTATATATGTTTTAAAGTACATTCAAATTAAGCTATTTGCATATCGACAGGTCCTGGATTAGGTTCCTTTGGATGCTAGAAGCCGCGAAAAGTTGGTGAAATGGGATCCCCGAAATATTATATTTTTAACTTACCGAGTCAAACACATTACATAAATCATATTTAGATTAGTAAATTTTCACAGTTTTACACAATTATTCAGTAGCCAAGGGGTAAAAAAGGCTTTAAAAACTTTATTTGACATACGTCAACACCAAAAAGTCTAAAGAATTTTTATTTAATCAAAATGTCATTTGATAAATTCTCATGTTTTTAAATTAAGTAACACATATGTCAAAGGCACTTTTCAAAGACTGTTCTTACCCCTTGGCCCCAGAATTATTGTGTATAGCTTAATCTAAAAATAATAAATGTAATGTATACGACTCGCCAAGTAAAAAATTGATTTTTTTGGTAGCTCATTGCCATAGCTTTCGGTGCTTCTAGCACCCAAAGGAACCGGATCAATTCGTCTTGTTGTAAGACAAAATTTGTCCTCTAAGGACTTTAAGGTAATACCAGAATTTTAGTTACAGAAACCAGAAAAAAAATTGTTCTGTATTTGACTATGGATCTGGTTGCCTATACAAGATCTATTTTTTATTCAGTTTTCTAGCGGAACTGAAAAATTTTAAATTATATTTAATTTAAGTAGCATTATAAGAATTTTTCTAAAAGCTATCGTATAAAATTTAACACTTATGTGATCTAAACATTAATTCTAGAAAATTTTAAATTATTACAATTGTTTTATTCGAGGTTTTATTATAATCACGCTAGTTAAAATTTAATTTCTTGTAAATATTATTAATGATTAGTATTAGGTTTGTTTAAATAATTTGTGTTAATAAATAATAAAAAAAAATGTTTTTTTATTTTACCCATTGTGTTCCACCATAATAAATTTTTAATTTAACCCTATATTGCATCTTGTGTTCATTTGGGAACACTGGCGTTAAGACCCCTTAAATATACAAAATACTAACTTTATGGACACCTAGTTTTCACTTGAGGACACTGGTCTTCAAGTTGGAGTATCTATTGATAGATGGCGGTATCTAATATTGCCGGTCATGTCACGCACTTGGTTTTCTTTACAAGCGAGCTTTTGAGTTCTAGTTAATTTCAAAAACTGTTTTATTGACTACCATACATAACTTGCGAGGAAGTAGATATTAGTATATTTCAGTTTTGTATTCGTTTTTGTTCTTCATATGAACAAAAATGTAACAAAAAAAATGTTTGAAATAAAATAAAAAACATTTTTTTCAATATTTTTTATGAATTATGCCAGTCAAAAGACGTATCATAATTTTTTCCTTGTAAAATAATATTATGTGCAGTATAGGGTTAAAAAATTAAAATAAGCCTATTATGTTACAAAATATGTTTTTAAGCAAATGAGTTTAAATTTTTTTATATTGTAATGCGTATTTAAAATATTGATACGAAATAGTCTTATCTGACTATTCAAAATTTTGTTTAAAATATTAATGGGTCAAATGCGTTAACCCCATACTAATTACTAAATAATTTAAAAAAATAAAATTTTTAGTAATTGACTAAATTTATTTATATTGACTTATTTCTATTTAACTGGTTATTTCTACAAGTGTTGTATTTTTTTGCTTATTCTTGATCGGGTTTTTGTTGTAGAGTATTGAGCGTAATTGTGCTTAAAATTGTGTAAAAAATTTTCTATAGCAATTTTGTATTTTCAAATTTCTAGTTTGTATTTAATGTACAAATATTTGTGCCCAAATAGTTCGATAAAATATATTGATTTTTGTCATGAATATTTCAATAAACTAGATTTTACTTGTTTCAGCCTTCTTGTCTTCTTAACCTTTAACCTTAATAACATCCAACATATACAATAGAGTCTCAGAATCTAAAAATAATCTCGTTTAAACATTGTAAATTATTAATATTTGTCAGTTAACCAATTTCTGGATAAATAAATATTATCAAGATATTTTTTCAACCAAAATGCTTTTTAAATAAAAAGTATTTAAAAAAAAATGATCTGCCTCGTCTTATCGAATAAAAAAATATGTTGCAAATTATAGTTTTTGTTGTATGATTTACACATTCCAAATCTGAAGTTTATATCTCATACCGTTCAAAAGTTACCATTTAAAAGAATAACCCTGTATAGAATGCGAAGCATTATACAGGGTGTCCCAGAACTCGCGACCATCCTTAAAGGTACACAAAGTCCTAGCGAGCCTAGGCGTGCGAGTGGCTTACCGCATTTTTGCTCAAAACTTTTTTCAATGTAAATTTTTTGCATTTATTACAAATTATGGATTCCATAAGTAAAAATACTTAAAAAAGATTTTCTTAAATTATTTTATTAGCGCTTTTTTGGTCATATTTAAGAGACCTACATTCAATGGCCCTATGGGCCGTAAGTTCATTAGGACCCATTTGCGGTCCTATGTTTATATGACTTTTTTTTCATATTTTTACATATACATACATATACATATACATTATGTGCCTTCAAGGATGGTCGTGAGTTCTGGGGCACTCTGTATACTTTCACGGCTCGTATTTATGGTATATTCTAAATTTCGCAAAGGAAAAAATTATTATAATCGATAAGAACACTGAAATTTTATACAATTTTGCATAAGACAAAAATTTCCTTTTGATTTTATTATCTCGTATAAAATATTTATAACATTTTAATTGTTATTGTATGTCAAATAATCTGCGAGAGTCCACGCAAAAAGGAATCTAAAGGTTACATACATAAACAAACATACATAAACATTTTTTTTGTTTGTTTTTGCATGCATTGGACATTTTTAAGCCTATACATGAAAAAAAAAACAAAATTCCCAATCATCCTTACTGGGAGTTCATAAATTTTAGTTATTCCATCCATAATTACAATTTAAGGCATATCCACGGGCTTGCATAAGCAGACAGGGGGTAAGAATGGGGTAAAACTCCTATTTTTAGCGTTTTTTGGTTATAATTAATTTATTGTCTTTTATTAATTTAATTTATTTTATTTTATTTAATCATATGAAATATTTTTTTAAATTGCTCAAAATATGTTATAAACAGTTTTTTCCTAAAATATATTGTTTACGAGATATTAGCGTTTAAAGCAGAAAAAATTAATAAATTATGCAACAGGATTGATGATTGCCTATTCACACTACTTCGTATTTCATAACGTTTCAAATTAGTGCCTAGTGCCGATGTTTGGACAAGGTGCTTGCAACTGTTCAGCTGGTTTAAATGTTGTCTTTTTTTTTGAGTGTAAATAATCCAAACATATATTTTTTATTTTTGGGTGCCTTTTCGCGTGACCAATCACATTTGTATATATATATTTATTTAATAATCTTCCACACAAAAGAGGTTTAATAAAAAGATTACCGAACTTTGTTCACTTCCTCAGAAAATCTTCCAGATTTAACCTTTTTTGTTCACTAAATATGAGTCTCTTTAATGTAATGTTAATGTAAAGTTAAAACTCAGTATGCTCAAAGAATGGATCAGTTAGTAATGCACACTTAATCCTAATCTTCAGATCACTCTTTGTAGATCTGCAGTTTTTTATGCACCAAGAACCTAAGTTTTTTTATTGAGGATAGTCGTATATTATGTACCTAGTGTCCAAACTAAGTCTTTAGTGTTCGAGATCAAGGGCGTAGATGAGGGGGGTAATGGGGGTAATTACCTCCCCCCATAGGACAAAAATATATGTTATTTTGTTGCATTATTCTAAGAAAAAAAATAAATTAGCCTTTTTTCCATTATTAATCCCGAAAAAAATAACCAAGATCTTGGTATTAGCCCCCCTTAGAAAAAAAAACATCTACGCCCTTGTTCGAGAATGAGTTTTTTGCTGAAACGACGTCGAGGCAAAAATCAGTCAAGAACACTTTTCACACAATTCGCATACGTGGTTCATATAATATTTTTACTACTACCTAAAACTCCAAAAATCAGTTAAAAAAATATAGTTTAAAAATTATTTTGGCATAGCTGTCAGTTTGACAAGTGAGTTGAAAAAAAGTTAGTAGTTGCCTTAAATTTTTTTCATTACTGACCGTCTTCAATAAATGCTTAACAACGGTCAATAATAAATGAGTTTACTGATTTTATTGGTTGTCAAGGTAAACAAGCCTTGACAACGGTAGATAATATGTAACCTAGCACTTTCTCTTAATATTATTATTATTATTTATTTTTTTATACCTATAGGTCAAAAGTATTGTTTCTTTGCAGCGGAAAATTACCTAATTTTTTTAATGATATTATGCTTTGTGATAAAATATAACATTGGAAAAAAACCTAGGTATGTATTATCATATTTTGTTAGAAAACCACATCCCTAGGTACAAACAACAAATATTTTGAAAATCGGATGTAACATTAGATAATTTCAAATTAGAGGTGCCACTTCATATAAAAGCAATTTTTTTCCAACTGAGGTATTAGTTTACCACGTACTGTTCTATCAGCTAGGTACTCTATTTTTCACTAAAACTTTTGGTAAGTTTTGCATTTCTATTAAATACATCGGTTAGGGCATTTCGAAAAACACCATAACAAAAGTCTGAGTCCAAATTTTCAAAAAAAAAGTGTTTTTTGAAATACCTTAATATCGATATCTCGCTTCTAAACCAACCTAGTAACATTAATTTTGGACAAGTTTCTTGACTAAAGTACTTGACAAAGTTTTTTGTAAAGAACTGGACAATTCTTGAGCAAGAGAATTAATCAAAATTCTGTATCCAGACTTGGGCAATACTTTAGCAAGATTCTGGAAGCAGAGCGTTTAGCAATACTTTGAAAAGTCTGTTCGTCAAGTCTGTAGCATTTTTGGTCAAGAATCTTGACCCACTGTAACAAGTACGATTTGATCATGATAGAGATCGCTTTTAGATTTCTTGTCAATTTTGCTTGCTACATTGTTGCTAAAGACTTGTGCGATTTTTAATTTACTATCTTGCTTGATGAAACAGACCATAGGGTATTGTATCTCAAAGGTCAACTAGGTCAATCAATCAACTCAACAAGCGGAGAAAGCCTTTTGCTCTTTCAACTCAACGCTCGAACCTCTGGTGACTTCATTTGCCCTTGTTCCAGATACAACAGTTTAGATCTGAGATAACGATATATTTATATATTGAGGATTTATAAATTTTGATTTTATACTATGACAGAAAACATTATAATGTATAAGTTTTTTTTTTTTCAGTTAAGGAAAGCAATATTTAAAATGGCTGAAGACGGTAAACACCTTCTTCTTTTGTTGGATAATCCCCAAGAGCCTGCGTTTATGCCTAAAGGTCCTAAGAAAACAGTTTTTGATATACCAAATAGTTATTTAGTAAGTTTAATTTTTTATATTATTATAGGGTAACTCCATTATAATCAAAAACTCTTAAAATTTTCGGAATGAACTTTTTTGTTATAAATAATTTTTTTTCACTACTAGTAGGAGTAAATTTTATAAAAAATTGATTTCTGCCACTTGATTTTCCTTAAACTGCAAAGACATGTCATTGCTTATAATTTTTAATGGACAAAATTTTGCCATTGGATAAAAAATGAGCATGGCAAATATTATAAATGAATTAAATGTCCAAAATGATCAAAGTTTGCGTTACGTAATACTTGAACGTTCCCTACTTACTATTTTTTAGGAGAGAAAGTTTAATTAAATGTATTTTGCTTTCCCATTTTGAAAATTTTTAAAATTTTGGAAAGCCTTGTATTCGTGCAAAAATTTTCAAATTTTTTTTTTGTGTTAACAGGATGATAAATATAAGGCAATTGGTACACAAATCGTAAGCCGTTTTGGAGAAGATGCTGGGGAAAGAGTTTCAGTATCAAAAATTTCATTACCTCCCTTGGGCGAAATTTTGGAACTTCCTCGTGATGAAAACTTTTCCCTGTTCATACCCAAACATCGCAGGATCGCCGGAAAACTAATTGACATTTTCTTAGGAATGAGAAATGTTAAAGATTTAACATCGGCTGCCGTCTATGCTAGAGATCGTGTGAATCCTTATTTGTTTAATTATTCTCTTTCTGTTGCTCTGTTACACAGACCAGATACACAGAATTTGGATTTGCCCTCATTCATTCAATCTTTCCCTGACAAATACCTGGACAGCAAGGTCTTCGCCAAGGCAAGAGCAGAGGCAAATATTGTTCCTGAAGGCTCAAGGGTAAGCAATTATAATAATTACGCTAATTTATAATAGTTTATTTTATTCACGGCCGTGATTAATAGGCCTATAAATCAGGGGTCTATAAAAATAAACCTTTTAAAACCCAAAACGGCCGAGGATAAAGTATAGTAGTCTACTCGCGTATAATAGCTATTAATCATTCGGGTGATTATTATACGCTCGTTGAATAATATACGGTCGTGATTAATAGAAATATAAATCACCGGTCTCTAAAAATAAACCCTTTAAAATTTAAAACGGCTGTAGATAAAGTATAGTATTTTACTCTCGTATAATAGCTGTTAATTATTCGGGTAATTAGGTGATTCGTTGAATAATATACTATTTTAAATGTCTGTTCAAAGCCTTTATTTGAACAAATGTCATTGATCAAGGCTACTTGATTTTTATGAAAATTTTAAGAAACGGTATTTCTGTTATTATTTTACTTTATTATTTAAATAAAATAGTTAAATAGTGATAGTAGTAGCAATAATAATATATAAACCACGATAGAGAAGACTATTATAGCCTTGTACTCTTTTATCCCTCGATGCTTCTCGGGATATAATACGCTAGGCTATAAAAAATGTCATGATATATAATTCATACTATTTTATATTGCAGACACCCATAGAAATTCCAATTGATTACACTGCTTCCGACACGGAGGAAGAACATCGTCTGGCATACTTCAGGGAAGACATTGGTATCAATCTTCATCATTGGCATTGGCATTTGGTATACCCTTTCGAAGCAGCCCGCGAAGTTGTCAACAAAAATAGAAGAGGAGAATTATTTTACTACATGCATCAGCAAATCATAGCTAGATACAATTTTGAACGTCTTTCCAACAACATGAAACGTGTTGAACGTTTAATTGATTTTTCCAAACCAATTAAGGAGGCGTATTTCCCAAAATTGGATAGTTTGGTATCAAGCAGAGCATGGCCATCACGTGTAGCTAACCAGCAAATTCAAAACTTAAATAGAGTAGCTGATCAAATCAACATTGATGTTGATGACATGATGAGATGGAGAGATAGAATTTTTGAAGCTATCCACTCTGGCAGAGTCAAAAATGTATGTATAGATATTTATTTTAACTATATTAAAGTACTAGTTTCATGACACCCGTTTTTAGCGCATGAGTACAAATTTAGAAAACGAGCCACTGCAAGTAACCAAGCCACAATTTTAACACGGTAAAAATTAACTTAAAACCCAATTTCGTAGAAATCTGAACTTAAAAGCGGTGTTTACATTTGCACGGAAAACGCCAAGCGATTGTATTTTGTCATGTACTGCCAACCCAAAAGAAAAAAAAGTACAAACCTCCTATAGGCCTATAAGAACACGCAAAATGCGTGTGATTATGAGCTTATAAGAGTCGCAAAATACAAAAAATAGTTAAATAGTTCATATAAATGTTGTATATTAATTATAATTATTTTACAGGCCCAAGGACAAGATATTGTATTGACTGAAAATGAAGGTATTGATATTCTGGGCAATATGATGGAATCTAGTATTCTATCACCAAACAGAGCTCTTTATGGTGATTTCCACAATATGGGACATGTGTTTATTTCATACATCCACGATCCCGATCACAGACATTTGGTAAGCTATATGAACTTATAAATATGATTAAAATAATAAAACGGTGTACTTTTAATAGCGTTAATAATTTTAAGGGGGTGATTCTACATCAGAAAATATGACAAAAAGCGCCTCGATAAGGGGCAAAAATAATTATTTAATAACTCAGGGACCATTTGAGCTGTAGCAACGAGGTTTTGCACGAGATATAATCTTAATAAGGTGTATCTTTATATGTTATTTTTATATCGTTATTTTAACCAGAGGCACGCGAAACAGGGGGGGCTTATCAGTTTTTTGCCCCATTTTTTTTCTATTTAACTTTTTTGTGGATTAAATCCAATAAAATTTTATTACAAGGGTAGTATTTCTCAGGTAAAAATACATAAAAATGTACTCTTGTTATAATACCGTTTTCGAGAAAAATTCATTCGAACGTAAAATTTGGAATGTTAAAAACTAAAATTTCAATGATCGAGGGTGAATGTACATCAGAAACTAAGTTAGGAAGTTTAATATAAAATAATACTTCCCTGTAGTTTATTCAGTTTTAAAATATGTGATATTTTTTAGGAAAGTTTTGGAGTTATGGGCGATTCTGCTACAGCTATGCGTGATCCGGTCTTCTACCGTTGGCATGCATATATTGATGATATTTTCCAAGAATTTAAGAACTCTTTGCCATCCTACCCAGTCAACCAACTACAATTTGAAGGAGTACAAATAAATGGAATAGAAATTAAAACAACTGGAGGCAGTAGCAATGCTATTAACACTCTCTGGCAACAATCTGATGTCGATTTATCCAGAGGAATGGACTTCCAGCCTAGAGGTGGCGTATTTGCCAGATTCACTCATCTCCAACATAGAAACTTTACTTACAATATTACTGTTCAAAGTAATGGGAACAAACAGGGTACTTGCAGAATCTTCCTTGCACCTAAGTTTGACGAAAAGAACACCCCATGGAGCTTCCGCGAGCAAAAGAACATGTTTATTGAACTAGACAAATTTAGGGTTAACTGTAAGTTTTAAATTATATTTTTAAGTATTTTTTTTTATTTTTATGGGTGGAAACACCCGTTATTAAAATTGACCAAAACAATAAATTTTTTTGCATTTTTGGCTTAAGAATGTCATGAAATGTCGAGAAAATGTGAAAAAAGTGAGTGTTAAAAAATTTCTGTCTATCTGTCTGTCCGTCTGTGTGTATGAATAAATTTATCAAAAAAACAATCATATAAAGCTAGAAAGACAAAACAAAAGGAAATTGTCAAAAAATACAGAAAAAGTACCGAATCCGTGAAAACTGAAAACAAGAAAATTGCTGATAGACTTAAACTTTTACGATTAGTTTAAAATGTATAAAAAGATTTCCACCCGTCTAGAAAAGGTACGCGTTTCACATTTTTTTTTTTAGTAAAGAGGGGAGCTAATAAAATAACTCGTCAATCAACTCAATCCTCTGTGACCATTCCATTTGAACGCACCTTCCGCGACTTGGATGCTGTAAGACCCCAAGGAGGCGAGCAGTTGGCTCAATTCAATTTCTGTGGATGCGGATGGCCTCAACACATGTTGATTCCTAAAGGAAAGCCTGAGGGAATGGAATGTCAATTATTCGTAATGATTTCTGACTATGCTGGTGACAGGGTAAGTTATTTGACCGGCTAAAAAATATACGAGTTCAGTGGCATCCATGTTGAAAAGTTCACCAAAATTTTACGAGATGACCCTACGGGCAGACGGATTTCGTGTCCTATAGAATTCTAATTATCGTCGCAATTGTATATGTGTATTTGACTGGTACTCTACGGCCGAAATTTCTATAATACACGAAGTCCTCCTGCCAGTAGTGTCATCTCAAAAAATATTGTGAACCCTAGAAAAAGGAAAAACTGGGTTCCAACTAAGTTGTGGTACATAGTTTGATATAGATTTTGGGCCGCTAAATCCGAATCTGTGCGCAGTTATTCTCTAGCACATCAGGTTTTCAAAAAAATGGCATGGGCCCCCATGCCCCCCCCCCCCTTAAATCTCCGCCCATGCTTGTGTTGCCATTTAACGGGGAGAAGATCTACCGTTAACATATTACAGGACAGATTTAGTTTGACTTTTGGCTTCACATAAAAGTAGATTTCTGTTTATCTCTGCAGATATTATCTTGGATAAAATACTATCCGAAATTAGGAAACCATCCGAAATTAGGCGTCTTTCCTATATTATTTATAATTTTGATACTTGTTCCAGATTAACCAGACTATAGAAGGAGAATGCAATGATGCCGAAAGTTATTGTGGAATTAAGGATAAACTTTATCCTGATCGTCGTTCCATGGGATACCCGTTCGACAGGATGCCCAGAAGTGGAGTTAACACTCTTCAACAATTCTTGACTCCCAATATGAGAGTACAAGATGTCAACATTCGTTTCGAAAATCGTACTTTCAAACCAAGGGCCAATAACTAAATATATAATACTAAATCTGTTCTTTATTATTAATAAATAAATACCATTTAAAAACTATGTTGTTTTAATATTACCTGCAGCTCACTTATTATAAGTATAATACCAGGCGTTATATTTCTATTATTTATTTTTTTCTACGACCTAATTAGTAGGTAGTGCGTATTTTCCATCCGTTACCTATGACAACGAATGGGAAGTGACGATCAGCTGGATATGGCCAATTAAATTATTTGGTTGTGACAAATAAATTTTATTTCTTTCAAATAAACTATTTTGTTCCCATTAATAAAAAAAATATTTGTTTACATGAACTAAATATTTATTTGACTCAAATAAAATTTGTTATTCACAACCAAATAATTTAATTGGCCATATCCAAATAAAATTTTTTTATCAGTGGATAACGAAATTTCGTATTACTTCCAAAGTTACTAAACGACCTGCCTTAATTTAAAAATTTTCCAAGAAAAACCCTAAATAAATTATAAATTGTATATATTTTATCTACTAATAACTAAACATAGATATATTTTAGATATATTTTATTAACTGTGTATAAATAAACAATTAAAAAAAAAATATTTGTTCTAATATTAGAACCTGCAAAAGTTACACTACTCCACTCTCTCCTAGGGCGACTCCTCATAGCATTTTAACTTTTTTTTTTAATTTTCTTTTCACATTCTTTGAAAATTCTAAAAAAAAATTGAAAATTCTAAAAAACTTAATAATAATAATAAAGTTATTTCATGAAAAAAAAAAATATTTAGAAGATTTTGTGATAAAACTAATTAGTTTTTTTAAAAACGGAACTAAATCCCGATGTTGGTTAATTTTGAGGTCAATTTTTTCTTAAATTATTTTCAAAAAGTAAATAGTGCCACTTAAAAACGTGTAAGCACGAAAACTTAAGAACGCTTTGAGCTAGAGCCTTGAAATTGGTACGCAAATGTATTTTAATATTATCTTTAGTCCAGTCAAATAATAAATGTAAATAGCAATAAATTAACATTGGCGTAGGGCAAAGGGGACAAAATGGACAAAAACTATAGTTTTTAGCGATATCTCACTTATCATGTAGAGTTCGACATTTTTTCTGCATAAATAAATATAATCTTTAATTTCCTACAAAAACATGATCATTTTTATCGAAGGACTATTAGTTTCTGAGATTAAGCATTTTAATAAATTTTGATATATTTTTACATTTTTAGATGTCAAATTTTGACACTAGTAAAATTTCAATCATAGGTAAAATTAATTTTAATTATTTTTTCTTTTAATAAATTTCTGATAACGGTGCGGCCGGAAAAACCATCCGATAAAGCTACAAAGAAAAAACAAAAGGATATGGTACAAAAATAAGGAAAAGTTAAGTCAATTTGATATCTTTTTTTAAAAACTTCCTCATTTTTCGACCCGTCTACAAAAGGTACTCGTTTCATATTTATAATTGTTTTAATGACATGTTCATAGAGAATAAAATCATCATTATATAAAACCATAAATTAATGATTAATTTAATTTTCTTCTAGAAAGTTCTCACGCGTATTCGAGACGGCTCATATTTTATAAACAGTATTTTTATTTGATTTGAGCTATTTTTATTAATATTTTTAGCCAAATAAATATGTTTACGTGAATTATATCTTTCTCTGTGTATAAATAATAGTAGAGACCCTTCTGGAATTTTAAAATGATAAATATTTATAATTTAGTAAAGGCAAAATTGTGTTTTTTATTTTTTTAACAAGATTTATTAATTGAATAACTACAAAAAAGTAACTTAGTTCTGTAGTCCTTAGTTATACGTATAAAAATTTTTAAAATATTTAGACCACTTTTATCTCTTTTCAACGGTGTATCATATAATGTGTTATTGATACATGTAGGTATACAAATATTTGTACCTTAGGAAACGTTCAAGTATTACGTAACGCAAATTTTGATCATTTTGGACCCCCACCCCCCTGTAACGCTATTTTTCTATACCATTCACATGGGCATAACACTCCAAAATACCCCCACCCCCCCTAGGAGCGTTACGTAATACTTGAACGTTCCCTTACTTCGTAAAGATATTTTTTTTTTTCATATTTTACCATGAATTTTACTTGCAGTCAAGGGCGCATATTTGACAATAAAAAATGTTCTAAAACTATACCCCAAACAGCAAATTTTCAGCGATGTGCCATTTATCTATTGCTTTCCCATTTAAAATTTTATTAAAACTTTGGGAAAGCATCCCAATAGGGATTTTAGAAATTATTGAAGCAGAATCTGATAACAAAATTTTTCTAATTTCAGACCGGAGGGCAAGGGTAATTATTTTTAAATATTTACAATATTTTCTTGAAAATTGGTATATAGAGGTGTTTGAGGTTATTATATTTAAATGAGTATACCTCGTACCCTGTATTTTCGTGAAAATTTGTATATTATGACTTTTGAGGTCAATGAAACTGAATCAGATTTAGTGTATCTAATAAAAAAAAATCAGCCACGTGGGGAATTTATTTTCTAATGTATATAGCTCTCGTCCTTCTGGAAATATAAAATTTATTTCGTGGTATGTCGGACCAGCGGTTTAAAAAAAAGACTTTTTTTAGAATGCCAACGTTTCGAAACAGTTTATTTCTTCTTCAGGGCCAACTAATTGGTTTTTGTACACTTTCACGACTTAATAACTAAATTAAAATTAATAACTAAATAAAATGCGCACGGCTTGTTTTAATTAAGAAAAAATGACGCATGTCCGTCTGTGTGTATGTCTATTCGTCTTTCCATCTGTTTCCAACTTAACTTAAGAACGCTGTGAGATAGAGACTTGAAACTTGGCATGCAGATGTATGAACGTTTTTTCTGGCCATATTTTTTTCTATAGAAAAAACAAATTATAACTTCCGCTATTTTCTTTAAAATTCGAATATTTTCCCTAAACATTCGGTCTCTTGCCAATTTTTTATAAGAAATTTTTGTCTTATTTACCTAAAATATATTTTTAATAATTTAGGTTTAAAGATGTATAAAATATAATAAACCCACTTCAATAATATTATTTGGACAATTTTTGGAAACCACTTCCTCCTAATGTTATTCTAATGTTATTTGGAAATCAGGAAGTTTATGTTTTCGTAAAATTTTCTATTTTTGATAATAACCCCCAAAGTCTATTGGTCAAGTCTAGATACCCAAAATTCATATAAAAGAAACCAAACATTTTGAAATTACATCAGTCTACCTTTTCGTATTCAACAAAACATTTTGTTGTAAGTATAACATAATAATAATTTACAATTTTTTTTGTATAATTTAAATAAAATAGATTCTAAATTTAATTTAAATTATTTGGTTTATTAATAAGTTTGACTTACTTGTGCACCAATTTCTGGATTTTATTTTTTTATAGGTTTTCCACGAATTTTCTTACAACTCTCAAGAATGGCTTCCAAACAAAACCTTCTTCTTTTGTTTGAGCGTCCTCAGGAGCCTGTGTTTATGGCCAAGGGCAGCAAGAACACTGTTTTTGATGTACCAAACAGTTATTTGGTGAGTATTTATCGTAACATTTCTTTAGTATTTTTGCCAAGTTTTTACTAGTAAATAATTTTTTCACTACTAGCATGTATTTAATTCGAGAAATTAAATCTCTGCACCAAGAGCAATCATAATTTTATCTCTACTATGGTCTGCTTTTTCAAGCAAGATAGTAAATTACAAATCGCACAGTAAATATTTTTACAACAGATTTGAATAGTACATGTTTGTGTAAGATAATATAAAATTACATCTGCATACCAAATTTCAAGTTGCTAGCAGCGTTCTTAAGTTATCGAGGATACAGAGAGACAGACAGATCGACAGACCGACAGACCTACAGACCGACAGACCGACAGACCGACAGACCAACAGACCGACAGACAGGCAGACATACAGACAGATCGACAGACATACAGACAGATCGACAGACCGACATACCGACAGACCGACAGACCGACAGACAGACAGACCGACCGACAGACATCATTTTTTTGTTGCTTATTTTGATTTTTCTCGACGTTTTACAAAATAATAAGATGATTTAGGCAAAAAAAAAATATTATGTTCACAATTATTTCTTCAGGGGCTATCCATATATTACGTAACACAAATTGTACCAAAATTCATACACTTTATATCCCGGTTCTCGCGTTATTAAAGGCTGTAGAGATTTAATATTTTGGTCCCAATAGGGGAGATGTAAGGGGGCTAGCCAAAATATGAAATCTGTACAGCCTTTAATAACGCGAGAACCGGGGTATGAAATGTATGAATTTTAGTACAATTTGCGTTACGTAATATATGGACAGTCCCTTGTGAGAAAGTAAAAAAAGGTAAAAATAACATATTTACTTCTATCTCTTTTCAGCCTGACAAATATAAAGCAAATGGTGCACAAATCGTGTCCCGTTTTGGAGAAGAAGCGGGAGAAAGAGTCAGCGTAGCCAAGATCTCAATCCCTCCACTGGGTGATATTTTATCTCTTAAACGAGATGAAAACTTCTCTTTATTCATCCCTATGCATCGCAAAATCGCTGGAAGTCTTATAGACATCTTCTTGGGCGTGAGAAATGTAGACGATTTACTGTCTATTGCTGTTTATGCTAGAGATCGTGTTAACCCGTACTTGTTTAATTACTCGCTCTCTGTTGCTCTGTTGCATAGACCAGATACGCAGGATTTAGATTTGCCCTCATTCATTCAATCTTTCCCTGACAAATACCTGGACAGCAAGGTCTTCGCCAAGGCAAGAGAGGAGGCAACCGTTGTTCCCGATGGCTCAAGGGTAAGATCTTTTGTTATTATTATAAAAATACATTATTACATTCTTTTTTGTTTCAACAGACACCAATTGAAATACCAGTTGATTACACTGCTTCCGACACGGAGGAAGAACATCGTCTGGCATACTTCAGGGAAGACATTGGTATCAATCTTCACCATTGGCATTGGCATTTGGTTTACCCCTTTGAAGCAGCCCGCGAAGTTGTCAACAAAAATAGAAGAGGAGAATTATTTTACTACATGCATCAGCAAATCATAGCTAGATACAATTTTGAACGTCTTTCTAACAACATGAAACGTGTTGAACGTTTTATTGAGTTTACCAAACCAATTAAGGAGGCATATTTCCCAAAATTGGATAGTTTGGTGGCAAGCAGAGCATGGCCAGCACGTGTGGCCAACCAAACAATTCAGAATTTGAATAGATCAGTTGATCAAATTAAACTGGATGTTGATGATATGATGAGATGGAGGGATAGGATTTTTGAAGCTATTCATTCCGGTAGAGTCCAAAATGTATGTAAAACACGTTTATTTCAACTATGTATTTATCTACTAATTATTTATTTGTAGGCTCAAGGTCAAGATATTCCATTAACTGAAAATGAAGGTATTGATATTCTGGGCAATATGATGGAATCTAGTATTCTATCACCAAACAGAGCAGTTTACGGTGATTTTCACAATATGGGACATGTTTTTATTTCATACATTCACGATCCCGATCACAGACATTTAGTAAGTTTAATATTTTTGATACCCATTAAAATAAATTATAATGTTATTCTTATTTTAGGAATCTTTTGGTGTTATGGGTGACTCAGCTACAGCTATGCGCGATCCAATCTTCTACCGTTGGCATGCGTACATTGATGACATCTTCCAAGAATTTAAAAATTCATTACCCTCCTATCCCGAGGATCAGCTGCAATTTAGTGGAGTGTCTATTACGGGAGTTGAACTTACAACCCCTGGAGGCAATGGCAGTAATAGCCTTAACACTCTCTGGCAACAATCTGATGTCGATCTATCAAGAGGAATGGACTTCCAACCTAGAGGACCTGTATTTGCCAGATTTACTCATCTCCAACATAGGAACTTTACTTACAATATTACTGTACAAAGTAATGAAAACAAGCAGGGTACATGCAGAATCTTCCTGGCACCCAAGTTTGACGAAAAGAACAACCCATGGGCCTTCCGCGACCAAAAGAATATGTTTATTGAACTTGACAAATTCCGTGTTAACTGTAAGTAAAGTTTATCATTATTTTTACCTTACTCTTTTTTTTTAAGAGTGGGAAAATAAAAAAATGCATTTTCGGCTTAAGAATGTCATGAAATGTCAAGAAAATGTGAAAAAAGTGGGTGTTAAAAAAATGTATGTCTATCTGTCTGTACGTAAACCTTATAACTTTTGAGAGGAATGTCTTTACATTTTTAATTAGATGTCAAATTTTGACACTAGTAAGATTTCAATCATAGGTAAAATTAATTTCAATTAAAACAATCCGATAAAGCTACAAAGAAAAAAAAATACAGAAAAAGTGAAGTCAGTGTTTTATCTTATATTTTTTAAAATTTTAGTGAGACAAGGAATGAACACTATTACACGTCAATCAACTCAATCATCTGTGACCATTCCATTTGAACGCACCTTCCGCGACTTGGATGCTGCAAGACCCCAAGGAGGTGACCAACTGGCCCAATTCAACTTCTGTGGATGCGGATGGCCTCAACACATGTTGATTCCTAAGGGAAAGCCTGAGGGAATGGAATGTCAATTATTCGTAATGATTTCCGACTACGCTGGTGACAATGTAAGATTTTTTTTAATCAAGTTATACATAGTAGTCTAAGAGCTGGTGACCATTTTTATTTCATAATTTTCTCCCAGCTGTATTTTATACATATATGTATATGTAAATGTATATGTATGTATATGTATGTATATGTCTTTAAGTTCATTCAAATTAGCTATTTGCAAAAATAGCCGGGTCCTGGATCAGGTTCCTTTGGGTGCTGGAAGCTCTAAAAAAGTAGCAAAATGGGGTACCCGAAAAATATTTTTTTAACTTACCGAAAAAGTCCAAACAAATTACATTTATTACATTTAGATTAGTTTATTTTTATAGTTATAGTTAATTATTAAGCTGACCAAGGGGTAAAAATGCACTTTAAAAAGTTATAGTTAATTATTAAGCTGACCAAGGGGTAAAAATACACTTTAAAAAGTTTATTTGACATATGTCAACACTAAAAATTCTAAAGAATTTTCATTTAATCCGAAATTTCATTACATAAATTCTCATTTCTTTAAAAAATTAGGTATCACAAATATCAAAGGCACTTTTTAAGGACTTTTCTTACCCCTTAGCCCCAAAATTATTATGTATAACTATGAAAATAGCTTAACCTGAATGTAATAAATGTAATGGGTATGACTCGGCAAGTTAAAAATATATTTTTGGTAGCTCATTGACATAGCTTTTGGAGCTTCTAGCAACCAAAGGAACCGGATCCGGAGTCTAAAAATTTGAAAATAGATTAATTTAAATGTTCTTTAAGACACATATAAAATATATCCGGGAGAAAATAATGAATTAAAAATGGTCACTAGCTCTCCGACTATAGATAGAAATTCCAAACAGGGACACGTGGTCAAAGACAAAAAACTCATACACTGAAAAAGTACATTACCCTAATTAGATTTGCCTTTTCCTAATGTTTAAAAAAATACTGCAATAGAAAATTAATTTTTAATGTCTTTTTTTTTCCTATTCCAGGTAAACCAATCTGTCGAAGGAGAATGCAATGATGCCGAAAGTTATTGTGGAATTAAGGATAAACTGTATCCTGATCGTCGTTCCATGGGATACCCGTTCGACAGGATGCCCAGAAGTGGAGTTAACACTCTTCAACAATTCTTGACTTCGAATATGAGAGTACAAGATGTTAACATTCGTTTCGAAAATCGTACTTTCAAACCAAAGCAAGTTGGAAGAAATTAAATAATGCTTTTTTACAACCCATATAGCACACAATGTGTCCCGGATTCCTCTGTTTTAATTTCACATGTCCCGGGACATTAGTCGTATATCCTAAGGATATCCCGAAAGGTATGTCCTGAGGATACATTGCACGTATATCCCAAGAATGTACGGTATGTCCTTCGTATATCCCAGAGACGTCCCGAAGGGATATCCCACGGGCAGTATGTCCTCGGGAAATACCACTCGGGACGTCCCTGGGACACAAGAAGGACATGTGGCATGTACGAGATATATTCATGGGATATACGGATTCTGAAGTCGCTCGACTTCCCGTTTAGTAACAGGTATATCCTGGGGAAGTTGCAAATTCCCGTTTAGTGACAAAAGTATATCCTGGGGATATCCATCGTAAAACATGTACTATATGGGAACTAGCTAGGTAATTTTAAAATAATAAAAATGTGTTATCTTATGTTGTATCTTAATAAATTTCAATATTTAAAATGAATATTTTTTTAAACTTTATCATTAATCAACCCTTTTTAATTCAAAGTTATTTTGAAATATATTATATTATAAATTGAATAAAAATTAAACAAGCCGCGAATATATCTAATGCTAGTAGTGTATAATGGAATGCGTAGCATTATGCCTCAAATAAGATCCCAGAATGAACTTAAACGTAATAAAAATATAAATAAATAAATAAATAAACAAATAAATGAATTATATTTGACCCCTTAAATTTTTACAATCTGTTTCTAAATAATCCTGTATATTATTTTTATTTTATCCTTACCTTAATATTTGTAAATATTTTTTACAGCCCAAACTATGAATTAGATAATTATCTAAGTGTTCTGACTATATAGTAAATATACTACTTATTACTACAAATAATTAAAAATGAATTAAACTTATTTATTTATTAATTACTTTACAAAATTGAAAAACAACTAAAACCAAATTTTAAATTTAAATATTCAATAAATACAATTATCAAAGAATGTAGACAAACGTTAAATATTATGAAAACAAATATAAACTTTTGTAGTTCTTTTCAACAACAATAGTATTAAAATTATCTGAAGTAATATCATGAACTTGTTTTGGCCTTTGAACCTTTATCCCTACTCAAGAGTCAACCACACCAATCCCGCAGTAAAATTCAAAATAAGCGCCTTTTTATTCACTAATTAAGGGAGACGCTGTACCTGGGTATTATATGAAAAAATTACAAATTAAAATAAAAAAAATGTGAAACGGGTAGCTTTTCTAGACGAGTGGAAAAATGAGGAAGTTTATAAAATAAGACTTTTCCTATATTTTTGGACCATATCCTTTTGTTTTTTTCTTTGTAGCTTTATCGAATTGATTTTCTAGCCGCAGAAATTTATTAAAAGAACAATTAATTAAAATGAATTTTACCTATGATTGAAATTTTACTAGTGTCAAAATTTTACATCTATGTAAAAATTTATTAAGATGCCTATATCTCGGAAACTAATAGTCCTACGATAAAAATGATCATATATGTATTTGTTGGGAATTAAACATTATTTTCATTTATGGAAAATTGTCCTACTATAAATAATAAGTCAGATATTGCTAAAATTAGTTAGTTAGTTTTTGTCCATTTTTCTCCCTTGTCCTATCCTAATGTTAACCATATTTAATGTGACACAAACAGAAAATGTCCTGAATCATTAGGTGTAAGTGTTTTTTAAATCAGACATTCCGTTCAAAAGTTATAAGGTTTACATAAAGACCGATAGGCAGACAGATAGAAATTTTTTTAAACCCACTTTTTTCACATTTTCTCGACATTTCATGACATTCTCAAGCCGAAAATGCAAAAAAAAATAGTTTATTGTTTTACTAAGAGGAAAAGTGAAGTTTTTTTACTATTCTTTAGAATTTTAGAGTAAAAAAACACACTTTTCCTCTGAGTGAAACATACTATTTTTTCTGAAAGCATCCTATATATATTTTTTTTGAATATTAATTTTTGCATTTAATTTATTCAGTAATAAAGTATGTTTTTTTTATTAAAATATGCCAATAAAACCCTTTCGGGATAAACTTAAACCTTCCTTAGCTCATTTTAATTTTTTTTCGTAGGCTAAATCGTAAACTTTTCGCGATTTCGATGGTAACTTGTCTAATGTAGCATTTGCAATTTCGGAGAGATTTGTAGGTGTATAAACATATATTCTTCTTCAATCATTTATATCTTATCTTGTTCAAAAGTTACGGGGGTGTACCATTTAAAAGAATAACCCTGTATTTGAAAAGTTTATTTAAAAAGTTCAAAGTTTATGGTCCAAGTTTCACCACTCTCCCCTACTGATACCAAAAAAATTAACGCACATCAATTCGAAATGTAATTAAAACTGATAAATATTAACTTGTGATTTGTCGCAAAATTAGTTCATTTCTTCATTAAATCTTAACAGTGCAATATGGTAAATCGAAAATTCTTTTACAATAATTACTTGATTTTCATGGAACTGAGTTACTTTTACATGGTTTTATAACTGGACGGATTGTTTCTGCTTCTGATAACGAGTTACTTAAAATAATATAATATTTATAGTGACTTATTAAAAAAAAAGTGAACAGCAAAAAGTCAAAACTCATATTGCTGTGTTCTAGTTAAATAAAGATGGTTAAGTTCACAAGGCGACAGTGGTTAACTTTAATTGTTATTGGTGTGGCTGACTTTTGCAATGCAATTTGTGTGTCTTTACAAGCACCTTTTTATCCTCAGGAGGTAAGTAGTTCATTTTTTAAGGGAGATAATTGTTATTTAGGATAACCAACCATTAATTATTATGATAATGTTACAACAAACTTACATTTTTAGGCTCTAAGTTAAATATCATCACTCAAAGTAAAAAAGGTGTTGTCAAAATTTTACTTTCTTTTATTTTGGTGCTAAATTGTGAAATTTTAGTAAAACGTCGCAATTCAGTAGGGTCTCTGAATAGAGTCACTCTATTAGAGTGGACATTAAACTTTACACTGTGAAGTTTAATGTCATTTCATTTAGGTTTCCTACAACTAAGGGCCACTTGCACCAATGATGGTTTAACTTTAAACTTGGATTAAGTTGACGGCCGACAAATCAGAACGCAACATTTCTAACTTAAACTCGGTTTAGTTGAGATAATCCCAGACCAAAATTTGGTGCAACTGGCCTTTAGAACAACAAAGTAAAATTTTGACATACGAGCTTTTGCACTTTTAGTGACGATATAGCTCATATTATAGTGTATTATGTACTATGCGAAATCTTTAATTTTTGGGACAAAGTCGTGGCAAAAAATCAGTCGAAAACGTTAAAGAGAGTTCGCACACGTGGGGCATATATTATTTTTTGTACTACGTAAAGCTAGTTACTGGTTGTTTTCAATATGGACCGTTGTCAACAAACAATGATTTACACCAGTCAGTAATAAATAAGTTCTTTGACTGTCAGGTAAACATGACAACACTTCAGCCAGTGATAATATACATGTTTATTCTTTTAAATGGTACGGTGCCACTAATGGAAAAACGTAACTTTTTGTATTTAAAATAGTGCTCTTATACACAAAAGAGTGAGCACTACATTTTTTAGTCACTAGTAGAAAAAACTTAACTTTTGATATTTAAAACAGTGCTGAAAACAAGTGTTTCTATAAAGGTGTTGGATAAACTTATTAAAATTAAAGGGTGGGGCGGTACATACAATAAACAGGGATATTTAGTCACCTGATAGACTAAAAAGTTTACGCTTTCAACCAGCAGGGCCGTAGCGAAGAAGATTTTGTGGGGGGAGAAGGTCAAAAATTACAACTTTTTTTACCCTAAAAATACAACTTTATTCATCGAAAAAAAAGGTCCTCACTTTTTCGTGAAATATACAGCTTTTTGTATTTTGAATCCCTGCAATATACAACTTTTTTGAATCCATAAAATATACAACTTTTGTTTTGGATTAATAAATTTACAACTTTTCAAGATGGGTTTTTGGAGGGACACTCCCCCCTGACCCATAGCTACGGCCCTGGTTGGAAACTTATTGAATGTACCTCGTAGATATAAAATTTTCAATTTGTATTAAGTATGTTGTATTACATGCTATTTATAGTAGTCTTATCTGAAGAAAATATAAAATTACGTACATCTCTCTGCATTTTTAAAATAATTAAATGGCGACAGTAATATTAATTAAATATTTTTTTTAAAAAAATATTATTATCGCTTATTGACAACATAGAAAGAAAATTAAAATAATTTTATTTATATTTTAATATGCACTAATTAAAAATAATTTTTCGAAAATATTTGCATTTGAAACTTAATTATGCATGATATTAGAGTTATCGCACAAAAAGTTATCTAATACGAACTTGATAATTATAATATAATATAATTATAATAATAATTATATTAAATGAAAACACGAGTAACCTGACATCATTAGGGTGGCCGTTAATTTTGGTTTTAATTGCTGTTGTGTCAATATTTACGAAATTTGAGTAAGTGTCGAATGATGAGTGTTTTCACTGTCACGCCAGATACAGTCATTAAAGTTGCTATAGCAAGAAAACTATAATCAGCTTTACAATGACACTTGACATTAGAAAAGTAATTCCTATAACAGTTTCATATTGCAAGTAATATACATTTTAATGGTTCTAAAAGGGCCAGTCAAAAATTTGACAGATATTTTAAAAACAGAAATTTAAATATAGTTTTGGATAAAGTGTCAAATTATCACGTCCGGTACTAAAAGAATGCCTGTTTATTCTTTATCTAAATATTCTATGTTATTGGATTTTTGAATTCAAGTTATTTTTTATATATTACGGGAGGCATAGCGTAGTGGCTAGCGCGTATGCATAGCAAGTCTACAATTGTGAGTTCGATTCTCACTGG
Source organism: Brachypterus glaber (assembly GCA_958510825.1). Taxonomy (NCBI): domain Eukaryota; kingdom Metazoa; phylum Arthropoda; class Insecta; order Coleoptera; family Kateretidae; genus Brachypterus; species Brachypterus glaber. Next base: position 359,164 of record OY294052.1, on the reverse strand, counting down.
CGCCGATTTGCCTTTTTCAGTTAATTAATAATTGAAATTTGTCGAAGGCGATAAGTGAAACGGACACTCCCTAGAAACTGGTTCGAAAGTCAGTATAAGCCGGTGGTTCCCTCTACTACTAGCCCACAGAAGTCCTGGATGCTTAATTAAGTAGAGTAGTACGAGGTTAAACAAACATGTAATGTAATGTAATATAAAAAAAAATTCTTATCTCGAATTCTTAACTAATATATTAAATTTTAGATTTTTTTACGGTAAAACTTTTTATAATAAACAGACAAAATTATGCCACCTTTTTTATAAAGTGGATAACTTAGAGCTCCGCCATCTTTAAATTTTAATTTTGAAACGAAAATATAAAAAAATGTATAAAATAAGTTATATGTTTAAAAATTCTATTTTTGATACACCCTATTTTATAGGCGTCTAGAAAATAAGAAATATTATAATTAGTCAATATTAAAAGCCCAATCAATTTGATAAGAATTTAAATTTATTTGGTCTACTGGTCAAATAATCTTATTAAATTATCAAAAGGTTGGATGCAATACATTTTATTGCATCTTTTATAATTTATAATTATAATTTTATTTATTATAATTATTAATAGGGGGTCAATTTCTTATTATAAATAGATATCAATTAATGAGAAAAATAAGTATTGCAAATTGGCATGTAATTAATTATGAATATTAATTTATTCTTTCTTATTTTTTTTTCGGTTTCTTAGTTTTTTAAATTTATTTTAAGTTTATATAAGAAAACAAGCCATGAAGATATGTAATGCTACGAATTCCTTTATATACTATCCACAGTCCCCAAATACTTAAAAAAAAAATAAAAAAATGAATTTTTTTTGCGAAAAACGAATTTAAAAAAAAAACCAAACTAAACAAAAAAAATGTAACAATTTTTTTAAAGATCTTTCTTTAAAAATTGACAAATAAAAAAAATAAAAAATAAATTCAAAAAGTTTAACCACCCATAACTTTTTTGTTTAAAACAAGTCCGAAATTTGGGAGGAAATTACTTTTAAAAACAATAAGGAACTCCCCTCCCCTCAGAGAACTTTTTTCTTAATATTTTGAGTCGATCGGATAATTCGTTCTTGAGTTATTGTGTCCACAAAAAACGGACAGACAGACGGACAGACAGAAGGAAAATTTCAAAGTTTCCTATTTTTTCATGAAACATATTTGTATTGAAGAATTTTTTGTCTAGGACGTTTTTTGGCGGTTTTCTAAATTTCGAAACTAACGTATAATACTATTCTAGCAGGCTCACTCACATCTCTACTCTTTTACATCTCTGCTCTTTCACATCTGTACTCTTTTGCTTCTCTTCTCTTTTACTTCTCTGCTCGTTTATTTGATCTGTATATAAATTTAATTATTTTTATTAATACACACTGTATATATTTTGTATTTTATTTATAATGACATTGTCATAATATTTCCTTAACCTAACAAATTTAAAACTATGACATATATACAGTGTGAACTAATAAAAATAAATAAATTTATATACAGAGACGTCTAATAAACAAGTAGAGAAGTAAAAAACGAGAGAAGTAAAAGAATAGAGTTGTGAAAGAGCAGAGATGTGAAGAGATGTGAGTGCGCTGTGAAGTATAAAAACTGAGAAACCGAAAAAAATATATATTTGTGGTAAATAAAATTTTAATAATTACCATTTAAAAGTAAAACCTTATTCTTACATTTTCTTTTTTTTTTTTTTCAGGCGGAAAGGAAAGGATGCACAGCAACAGAATACGGTCTTGTGTTCGGAATATTCGAATTTGTAGTATTTTTAATTAGTCCGTTATATGGACGTCACTTAAATAAAATAGGTGCAAAAGTTACTTTTAATGGAGGAATATATACGACTGGAGTGTGTGCCATTCTTTTTGGACTCTTGGACAAAGTGGAAGGACATTATCCGTTCATAATTTTAAGTTTTGTTATAAGAATGGTAGAAGCAATGGGAAATGCTGCTTTTTTGACTGCTAGTTTTGCAATTATTGCTAAAGAGTTTCCTAATAATGTTGCAACAACTTTTGTAAGTTAAATAATCAAGTATAATTATAATAAAATGTCTACTTAGTAGTCTTGCTATTAAATTAATGTAATGAAGGAAAATTTACCGATAGCTCAGTTGGTAAAGAGATTACAATAGTAAAGATCTAAGGGTTCAATTCACACCAAGGGAAGCAACTTTTTTTAATGCTCTTGTGCTTAAAATACATCAAAATATATAACATATGTGTCGTTTTTAGTAATAATATTATTCTAAGTAGAGATAATTAAAAAAAATAATTAATTTATGTTTTAAAGATCAAGAAATAGCATTTTCTAGTTTAGAAGGTCATGAAACGTCCAGAAAATGTGATAAAAGTGGGCGTTAAAAAATGTCTCTGTCTGTCTGTCTGTCTGTTTGTAAACCTTATAACTTTTTAACGGAGTGTCCAATTTAAAAACTTCTTTTACCAAAAGATTCAGGACCTTTGTTATTTGCGTCACAACAAATATCGTTAACATTGGCGCAGGGCAAGGGGGGCAAAACAGATAAAAACTATAACTTTTAGCAATATCTCACTTATTATTTATAGTAGGATTTTTTTTTTGTAGGCATCTTTGGAAACCTTTTTCGGTTTGGGACTGATCGTTGGCCCAACAGTCGGAGGTGCTCTATACCAAGTAGGCGGTTATACTCTCCCGTTTGCAGTGATGGGATCAGCTTTATTTTTGTCTGCAATTTTAACTGCTATAGTATTACCAAAACATGAAGAAGGAACTGATAGAGAAACTGGACGTAAGTACTTAAATAACTCATCATATAAATTACTTTATGGACTTTTACTTTAAAAGCATGTAAAGTATGCTTGGGCTTAAATAAAGAATCTTCGTAGAAGATCCAGAGTTATAATATAAACTATACCGTTACTTTTTGGTGTACCAACTATTACACCGGCACACAAAAAAAAATTAAGTAGAATGTGCATTTGACCGGACCTACCTACGGGTACGTATTTTGGTCCGCTGAATCCGAATTCGAGGTCAGTTTTACCCCTACACCCTCGAATTTTCGAGAAAACTTCAAAAAACCGTAAAAATGATGAAAATTGGAAGTTTTAATAATAAAAAAATGTTTTGGAACTAAACTAAGCGTGATTTTCATGTATTTCGATCCGCTGAATATGAATCGAAACTTTATTGAGACCACGAGCCATTTTAAATGTGAAAAAATCACACAAAACTCTCGAAAATTCCGAAAAAATATAGTTTTCATGATAAAAAAACTTCTTCTGATCCAATTCAGATAAAATTTTATGTCTTTTGATGTCTTCAATTCTCATCTTAATTTTTTTAGTCGAATCACCCTCTAAAGCTGGAAAAATTCGAAAAAATTGTTCATAACAGAAAAAAAATTGATTGAACATGATTTAATGCCTAAAATAAATACTCTATAACGTAGATATATCAAATAACTTGAAATCTGTGAAAAACACAAGACATAATTTTGGAGGGTTTGTGTGATTTTTTTACATTTAAAACGGCTCGTGGTCTCAATAAAGTTTCAATTCATATTCAGCGGATCGAAATACATGAAAATCACGCTTAGTTTAGTTCCAAAAAATTTTTTTATTATTAAAACTTCCAATTTTCATCATTTTTACGGTTTTTTGAAGTTTTCTCGAAAATTCGAGGGTGTAGGGGTAAAACTGACCTCGAATTCGGATTCAGCGGACCAAAATACGTACCCGTAGGTAGGTCCGGTCAAATGCACATTCTACTTAATTTTTTTTTGTGTGCCGGTGTAATCATTTGCTAGCAGTGTCTTATTTTCTTACTGAGATCCACTTTAAAATTTTGCGCAAAAAAAATAATAACCATTTTCCCCACGCAGGAATATGCGGGCCCTACCACGCTCCAAATGCAAGTACTAAATTTAATAGCACTAAAATACCATGCGCCCTTATTTCGTATACGAATATCGAACTGTGGATATTGTGGTAATTTTTTCTCAAAATATCCATATTTTTTCTCAAAATATCCGTATTTTTTTCTCAAAATATCCATATGTGGATGCAATGGAGTGGAAGGGACATCAATGGAGCTCTCTACAACTAGAATTATGAAACAAAAGACGTCTACCCTATCTCTATCTCATTTATGCTACACTTTCCAGCCAACCAAATGAATACTGTATTTGTTTTTCATACAACAAATAGTATTTATTTGGTTGGCCGGAAAGTGTAGCAGTGAGCGGCACGAACGAACATAGCTAATGTGAATCTGTAGAATAAGATAATTCTACTAAAATTTAGATGGCGCCAGTAATTTCTTTAATATAGTTACACTTTTCGCCCGGCCAGGTAAATATTGTATTTGTTCAACAAAGAACAAATACAGAATTTCTTTGGTTGGGTGGAATCTAACGGGAGAAATCTCCATTCCTAAACTAAATTTGAACCCAGCATAAACTAAAATAAATATTTTTTACTAAGAGGAAAAGTGAAGCTTTACTCTGTATAATTTACGGAAACTACAGACGAGCAAAAAAAGCACTTTTCCTCTGAGTGAAACATTCAAGCATCCTAAATATTATTTTTATATTATTTTTGCATTTAATTTATTCAATAATAAAGTATGTTTTTTTAATAAAATAGGCCAATAAAACATTTTTGGAATAAAGTTAAACTTACCCTAGCCCATTTTAATTTTTTCGTAGACTGCAGCCTTCGTACACTTTTCGAGATTTTGATGGTAACTTGTCTAAGGTAGCCTTTGCAATTTCGGAGAGATTTGGAGGTGTACAATCCATATATTCTTCTCGATCATTTATTAATCGATTTCACACAAAGTTTTTGCACAGAATCTCGAGTCAACGACCTGTTTACATAATAAACAAACAACTGTGAAGTATGGCTGTCATCAAAATCAAAGAGTGCTGTCGCCAGTGGCGGTTTTGGTAACTTTTTTTTATTTAAAAAATACTTTTCTGTTTCTATTACAGCTTCAATTTTTAAAGTTCTACGAATACCGGGTGTTCTTCTGTCTTCGGCCAGTATAGTAGTGACAAGTATGTCTATTGGATTTCTCCAAGCCACGCTGGAGCCTCACTTAAGATATTTTAACCTATCGCCTGTAGTCCTGGGTCTTATGTTTGTAATAAATGGTGGAATTTATGCCATGACTGCTCCTGCTTTTGGTTGGATGATCGACAGGTGTTGCCCTCCAAAATGTATTACCGTTTTTGGAACGGTTTTAGTAGCAATTGGGTTTGGACTGATTGGCCCAGCACCATTTATACCTACACCCACGTAAGTTTTTATTAGGTACACTTAAATGTCACTTTTCAAATGATTTTCTTGTGAATATCATTAAAAATTTTAATAAAAATATGAATTTCTAAGCTATTTATTGGAAAAAACTTTGTATGTCACTCGTGAGTAAACTAATATTGCCCTCTTTAAAATTAACCCACTCTGCCTTCAGCCTCGTGGGTTAATTTTCTCATGGGCACAATACTAGTTTCCTCTTTCGTACCATAAATAACTATTATTAACGCCCGTATAAATAAAAATGCTAAATCTGGTAACAATGATAAGCTCCCCGTCTCTTGCTACAATTTTAGCTACGGTTATAGTAGCAGTACCATAGAGTAGTACCTAAGCTGAAAAGTATACAACTTATTAAACACATTTGAATAGTTTAAAGTATAATAGCAGATGTGTATATTAATATACATTTAAATGACTCTTAAAAACTGTACCTCCAATAAAAGATTGTATGATAACTGTTTTTATCTATTTTTTACTAGGCCTAAATCTCTGAATATCTCTTTTAAATCTCTTGAGTAATGCCACACGAGCCTTGTGTCTATCCCTTCTCAATTTTCTTCTCAATCTTCGCAACAAAACAGTTTCTTCTTTGTAGCCATATTCAGTTTCTAGGCCAGTTTCTCTATCGACTAGCGGGCCCTCCGCTCTTGCGCCCATATAGGGTTGGACAAATCTGTCCTCTGGGTGATCCCATAGCCAGGCCTCATCTACAAAACGATCTTTTTCAGCAACATTTTTCTGATCTTTATTTTTCTTTTGAGTTGAAATCAACCTACTTAAAAACAGCGGATTTTTTTTAGAAATATATGTGGTCAAATGTAACAGAGATTTTGAAATTGACATCATTTTTGCAAAATAATAGGTAAATCTGTCATTCTCTCAAACCTGTCAGAACTAAGCACTATAACAGAAAACTAACTTTTTAAAACTGTCGGCAGACTAACATCTCTACTCTAAATTTCTCTACTCCCTAACATCCCTACTCCATAACATCCCTACTCCACAACAACTCTACTCCGTAACATCTCTACTCCATAACATCTCTACTCCGTAACAACTCTACTCCACACTATATGCACTTTATTAGCCACTTAATAATAAATGAGCAGTTCAAAGAACAAAGAATCTTCTTCTTCTAGATTATTCTATTTTTTTCCTAGAAAACGTTTATCTTTAAATGTAAATCTAGAACAATCATAAATGAATTATTCTAAAAGCAACAATGATACGCGGTCATTGTTGCTCTAAACATGCACTAATATGTAAGTAATTAATAAACTGAATTCATTTTTGACAGTGACTTAGCATGACAAATATTCTTTTGAGTTAAGACAAGTGGCTAATCGAGTGTCTATAGTGTGGAGTAGAGTTGTTGTGGAGTAGGGATGTTATGGAGTAGGGATGTTAGGGAGTAGAGAAGTTAGTCTGCCAAATTGTCATTTAAGTACACACCGACCCCCAATAAAAATAAATTCAACTGGAAAAAAAATCTCAGATTTCAGATTTTTAATTTTTTGACAAAGGCGCAGCTAAGTCTCTTCTCTACCCCCTGGTACAGCAATGATGTTGACACACTGCTGACGAAATTTGCTTCTTTCCGTCCGCTGTATAATTTTTATTTTAAAATCTAATAATCTAATATTATGTTTTATTTTCAGAATTTTATGGGTAACAATACTTGGATTAGTATTACATGGATTAGGTATGGCAGCTCAACTTGTAGCCTCATTTACTGACGCTCTAAGGACAAGCGTGTAAGTACAAATACATTTATTTATTTATTTATTTATCCACGACCTTGATTAATAGGCCTTTAAACCACGGGTCTGTATAAACTGTGAAATGGCCTTTAAAAATTTGTAAAAAATATTTATGGTCAAATAGAGAATAAAATTTGCTTTAAAATTATGTATCACACGGCCCGCTTTCCATTAAAAATAAATCCCCCTATGCCCCCTGACCACATTTTAAAAGCTAAAATTATCAAACATTTGTCAAAAGACAGTTTTTAAACCAAACTTAAAAATTGTCTTATTTACGTGTTTCTAGACTGAAGCCGATATACCAACTCGTTTAAAAGTTGAGGGTGTCTTTTGGACCGCACTGTATATTTTATCCCACGGTAAATTTTTTGAACTTTTTTATATTCTTTGCAATAAATTCAATATTTTGTCAGATTTAGGTTGTTTAAAAAAATAGAAATAAATTGTATTTTTAATTATTAGCAATTTTGGCGAAGGCGCAAAGTAATTTTCTATAGAAAAAAAATATATAATATATATATTTCAGTATATTGCAGTATAAGTATTTCAATAAAATCTATATTTTAAATAAATGGTTAACCAAATATCTGTATATTTCCACTTTCTTATTTAAAAATGACACACTATCAAGCTAGCAATATCGATTTCGGATCTGCCCCTCAAAAAGTCTCCTACGACAAAGGACCTTCGTTTAAAATCAATTGTACGCGCCAGAAAGTATGCAACCAATAATACACCGCTTTATATCCATCCCACACTCGCGTAGCATCGATAACTACTAATACCCTGAATACAGATATTTTTGTTGGAGGTGTATCTCAGTGATCGCACAACTGAACATTGATCGCTTTAGTATTCTGTAGGCTGATCTGCTCAGTACAGTGACGTCATGGTCGATTCAGTTGCCAATGGACTCCACCGCTGCCGGAGATATCCGTCGCACGGTCGGTCACCCGTTGGCCACTCGAACGTCCAAATTCCAAATTTGGGGGGTTTCGGATGGGTTTCATTTAATAAAACACCTCCAATATTTGGCACTACAGAAATTGGTAGTTTGCCATTTTTTTGACAAAATTAAAATAATAAGAAACGTAGAAATACCTATAGCTTTAACATCTATTACACCATTAATCGATACAATAAAAGAAAAAGAACGTGTATGTATGGATGTCAGGGTTTGGAGAATAAGTAGAAACTTGAAATTTGGAATGTACATGGGGTATCCCTCAACGACCCCAGGAAAAATTGATTGATTTATTGATAATTGACCTCCAAAAAGTCCAAACGACCCAGTTGGCAAAAAATATTAAACCCACTTCTAGAATAGCTAAAAAATTTAAATTTGATGCGTGAAGTATCCCCCCACGACCCCAAGCAAAATCTAAAACTTGACCTCCGACCCCCCAACCCCTCTAATGGGAAAAAATTATAACACACATATAGAATAGCTAGAAACTTAAAATTTGGTATGTGCATAGAATATGCCAGCAAGACTCTAGGAAAATCCGCCCCGAATTAAAAATAAATAAAAATTTAAATAAAGACTAAAAATTGACCACCTTAACCCCTTAATTGGGGTGCAGTAACTGTATAATGTTAGTAAAAAAAATAATTTTAGTTTTTAAATAATCCGTGCGAAGGTCGGGTTTCACGCCTTGTTCAAAACATACAGCTTGACTGGATTATTTTCTTTTTAGCGCTTATGGATTTCCCAATAACCTGGAAACGTTTGGACTTATCTCTGGTCTTTGGACGAGTACATTCGCCCTGGGCGCTTTTATTGGTCCTTCCGTAAGTGGATTTTTGTTCGACACCATAGGATTTAGAAAAGCATCCATGTTTATCGTCGGTACTCATTTATTGGTGGGTTTTATTGTTTTCCTGTTTATTTGGTTTACAAAACAGCCCCAAGCATATGCAGAAATAAAAGACGAAAAATTAAGCAATGGAGATGTGATTAGTTTTATTGGATCTACTATAACAGGAAACAGCATAACCGAAAGCATGAAGAGGTAAGCTCAATTTAAATAAATAGTAATTATATATCAAGGTAGAGAAGACATTTTTTATAGCCGAGCGTATTATATCCCGAGCTGCGTAGAAGCGAGGAATTTAAGAGTGCAAGGCTATAACAGCTTCTCTACTGTGGTTTATATATTAGTTTTTTCACTACTAGCACTATTTAACTATTTTTATTCAAATAATAAAATAAATTATTACCAGAAATTATATTTCTTGAAATTTTCATAAAAATCAAGTAGCCTTGATCGATTACGTTTAAAATTTTAGTTTTTTTTTATTTTTTTCATATTTAGCTAATGATTGATTGTATTAATTGGTAATAATTATAATTAATAACATTTAATAAATAAAAAGTTATTTAAAGCTATTTTCTTGGGTTTAATTAGTAAAAATTGCACAAAGAACTGAAACATCTAAAGTGACAAATCAATTTTCTAATAATATTTTTTTTAAGTTTTTGAAAAATGGAATGTCTTGATTTTTTTTTTATTTTTTTTATGTGATTTTATAGGACTATATTGTAATATAATAAATAGGCCTATAATGGGGGAAAGTATTATTTTGGCAGCAATATTTGATATCTCTTTAAATAAAAAAAGCTTAGTCATTAAAACGATTCGAACCCGCGCTTGCAGAGTCAAGTCAAATTTAGGATCAATGTAGGTTCAAATCCCCATTAAACTTATTATTTTTTTATATATTAAAAAAGTATTACGTTAATAAAAAATCGATTTTTTCTATCTGTCACTGTCTGTCCTGGAAATTTGTGGCCACGATAACTCAAAGACGCTTTGAACTTTAATTTCAATCATAGGTCCCTTATCCAAAGTTCCAGGCTGGAATTGTTTGTAGTAAAAAATTGGAGTGGGCTAAGTCGGTAAAATGGGGTAAAAAAACATTAAACTTTCTTTTATTTTTTCAAAGAATATTTCTAAGATTTTACTTCAATATTTATATAGGATGATTCAGATATAAGTTTGAAAAAAAATTAGTGCAATTATACCTAGGTCCAAAGATATGAAAAAAAGCTTCCTATAAAGGTTGGTCCGGAAATGAGCCCTAAAGGACCCTCCAAAGAGTACATCTGAAAGGTAGTTTTTGTTAAAGACCTCTACAGCAACAAATTTTTGCACATGCACAGTTTTTTTATGTATTATTAACATTGAAGTGGGCCCAGTGTGTAAAAACTAATTTTGTTATTTTTTTTTAGTATACGCTCTGTAGGCAATGGCATATCAATTGAGCAGAGTAGACCACCAGGCATGAACAGCTTGATAGCTTGCAACAGCTACAAAAGTCAGGCATGGCCAAAACGAGATGCAAATAGTTTGGGACCATACAGCTATAGTTACGGTACAATAGGTAGCAGGGGGGCCAGCACCTCATACTTACAAGGTGTAGCGTAATTTTTATAGTTGGTATATTGGGTTATAATTTCGATATTCCCAAACAACACAAACATGTTTTTTGATAAAAAAAATGCCTTATTAAGGGTTCTTTCTGTCCAGGATGAAAAAAAATAAAATATGTATGTGTGAGTGACTTATACCCGGTTCCGATTGGTTAACATACAATTTTTTGCATTTTTGAGGCTTTTTTTGAGGCGAAAATGCTCGGTTATAAATGTATCGGTATAGGGTTTTTACCACTATTTAGTTAAAGAGTTGCTTAAGTGCCTAACGTTGCCCTTTTTTTGTTTTAGATATATTTGGCTTTTAAAATTAGCAAATTTTACGTAATTTTAATCATAAATAAAATAAGTCCTTAAAGCACTAAATTAAAAAAAGGACGACGTTAGGCACTCAAGCAACTCTTTAACTGTACATAAACCCCATCTTAATATCTTTAATTATAACAGAATTTTCGGCTTTTTATGTGAGTTATAATATAAAATATAAGTATATTATTTTTTTTATTCGAAAGGTCCCCTAAATTATTATACGTAAATTTTGTAACCTTAAGCGGACATTTTACCAAAAAATATACTTTTGTGTTGCTTGGATTTTACCAAATACCGTTCTTACACAGTTTGTTTTTTTCAGTAAAAATGTCCCTTGTAATTAAGAGTTTAAATAGAATCTAATACCTACGAAGAAATAATCACAGGTAATAGATTAATGGTAATAATATTACTAATATGCATTATTTAGCATATTTGTCAGATTTTTCTTAGTGCCTAGTAAATTTTACGCTTATACATGGTAAAAAATTATTACGTGTCCCAGCCTTTAACAGTAATTTTTACTGAAAATACCACTCCGTGTATATAATGTACAAAAATAGAACAAACATATTTTAAGCGATTTAATTTGTTGTTTTGTTAATAATAATAATAATAATTATAAATGTTTTAATTTGTTGATTGAAAATGTTTATTTTACTGAAGAATTTTATTTGTAAATATATCTCTTTTAACTTTATTTTGTCATCTATTTTTAAATTATTATGACTTCTAGATAAGGCAAACATTAAAAAAAAGCCCACTATTATTTAGGAAGACATTGCAGCTTCGTCGAGAATCAATCTGATTTGTCCCTTACATTATTTGCCTAATGAGTGCTGTCCATTTTCAGGATCGTACTCTTGTTAGGTTCTTGTACTTTAGGTACGTAAACTCTTATAAAAAAAAATAAAAATCACTTTTCATTTCTAATCATTAGTACTTTCTATTTAAATAATATTGTACCTATTGTCATCATAATCTTAAAACCCTGACTCCATGTTTTTATTAAATTACGGTGTTGTTACTTCTAAACCCTGTTTATTTTGTTTCTGCCGAAAGTGAGCCATCCCGTATTTTCTACCTCTTTCAATTAAATTTTAATTTAACAGATATGTGTCACATAACAATGTAATAGAAAGAGTAAGTGAATACAGGGGGGTTCATTTTCGGCACAAAAGCCAATTACGCTAATTTACCCTAATATCTCAAAAATTGTCTAAGTAGACAGTTGTACAGTTAGTTAAGTTTTTTCAAGATTATGACTGCATCGTGCCTACTTTCAAATTATTTTTATGTCATCCTCATTAGCTGTATAAATACTTCAATGTGAACCTACCTTAACTTTTAATATAATGTTTACATTTAACGCTGTAAATAAGCATTTATTTGATTTTTATTAGAAATTGTTTTATGGATATTCCTTTATGGAATTTTTAATTTGATAGTTTAATTGGCGATTTAAGTGTGTTGCCTTCTATTTATATGTTATCTTATAATTTTAAATTTTATTTGTGAAACAAATAAAAATGTTTAAAAACAATAATAATAATGTTTTTATTTTTTATTAACCTGCCACTGGATTAACTAATTGCCCTTATTAATACTATTATACATGCAAAACTTCGTCACTCTATCTCAAAGGGTACCAGATTTATTAATTAAAACCCTTATTTTTAGTACAATTTTAAAGGGTTGTACCTCTCGTTTCCGAACCTATGTTCCTATGCTGGTTTTTTATATTTTATAATGTAGAATCATCTTCTTTAATATATGCCATAAGAATGCAAACTGTGTATAAAATATTAAGGGTTAAATAGTTTTGTGAAATTAAAGACTAAGGCTCTTATGCGAGTTAACATAACGTCCATAAGCCTGCGCACATGATACAAGACGTACAATCAAGCTAATCGTATTATGTATTATGCAAGTTATGCGAGCCTCTGGATAGGCCTTAAGAAAAGACATAGGTACCTATACTTATTATACGTATACGTATATACCTTGGTACCTACTAATATATTCTTTCATTTAAAATTGTTTTGCGTTCTACCTGTCTACCAGTTACAGGAAGTCGCATTGTTTAACAGGTGGATGGGTAAAATTGTGTAAGAATACACTAAAATTATAATATACGTATCATGTAAGGGTCTTTCAAGGCTAACTAACAATTAGACATGTGATATTAAAATTTTTATTTATTTCGCAAATTTGTATTTTAAGTCTAAAGCATATCGTTTTAAAGGTAAATTTTGGGCTAAATAAGAATTTTTATTTATTTGTTTATACTCTTTAGGGATCCAATTAATTACCCAAGCAACAAAGTAGGTAAAAAAGTGGACAAAAAGTCTAATTATCAATTAATAGTTAAATTTTTTGTCCACTTTTTTACCTATTTTGTTGCTTGGGTAGGTGTTTTCTACCACGGAATAATATTGTTTAAAAAAAAGTGAAAATTGATGAAAAAAAATGATGAAAAGTGTTTAATAAGTTTATTTGTTAATTTTGATCAAAATAGTTATTCGTTAACAATTTTTGTGTTACCGTAAACCTAACAACAATACCCTGTATACAGTTGCAGAAATTTATAAAATAATTAGTTTATCGGAGTTTATAACTTGAATAAGTTATCCCGTAATAAGTACCTATATAGGTACTTAAAATACGTGTATCCAGGAAGATTGAAAAAAATGTTATTCTGCAATATCAACATCCGATAGAGTACGTTGTTAACTCTTCTTTTCTTTATTATTTTTTTAAAACTTTAAAGGAAAGTATGGATTAATTTTTAGTAGTATTTGCTTCTTTCGTTATCAAGAAATAAGTTAATAGGGTTTTAACTAGTATTTTGCCATTTATCAATAGTAAAATCTTGAAACTTATTTCAACTATTTTAAAAAGTCCTGCGGAAATAGGTTATATCATCATTTATGTTATCCACTTATAAGGAAGTAGTAGTAGGTACTTTATAAGTACTTAACACTAATTTTTTTTTTTTTTTTTTGATTTATGTTAAATACCATCATTATGACTATTCAACTATTTTCCCACAAACTTGTCCTTTATTTTATGGTTTATCAAATAGATCAATGAAAAAGTCTTATTTTTTATTTTACTCATGACTTAGTAAGCATTTGCTTAACGTGAGACATCATTTATTTGCAAAAAAGTACACAATACAACAAAGAAATTCAACAATTTTACACAGTAGTCATTATTTACTTAGGTATAATCGATTTTATGGGCATACTAACATCACTACTCTCAATTTCCCTACTCCGTTACATTCCTACTCCATAACATTCCTACTCCATAACATTCCTACTCCATAACATCCCTTATCTAGAACAACCCTACTCCTTAATAACCCTAGTCCGCACTATATGCACTCCATTAGCCACTAATCGGTACTGTTATGGTTAATTTACATGTAATTTTTTGGTAAGATTTTAGAAACATCCTGTACAAAATCTATATGGCTGTCAATTAAATTAAAATGTCACTTTCAAAAAATCTATTTAATTTGGCGATAAATATTTTTGTCGAAAAATTCTACTTTTTAAAACCAACATTACCAAAAGAATTTAAAATGAAATATTCAAAATCAAAAAAATTTCCACGGCGTAAAAAAGAAGCCATTAATGAACTGGACGAAAAATCATTATGGGACGATCCAGGAGATTCAGTGTTTCAGACTTTTGTTAATTCAAAAAAAGGAGGCCCCACGAGATCAAAAGATACAGAAATTCTTGCTGAGTGCATGAGGAGAGAGGAAACAGTACTAAAACACCAAAGTCTGAGAGCCAAAGCTCGTCAAAAATTACTTAACAAATTTAAAAAGGATTTAAATAAAGAAATGCGTAATATTTTGGATGATAAATAAAGAAATTTAGTTAATCCTTATTTGTATTGTATATTTTCATCCTATTTAAACATACTTCTAAAATGTTTCATCAGGTAAATAACGTTTAAGGGTTAATTAATGTTACTATAATATGGTACTTGTTGTTGGGGGTAATAACCCCATGTTCGCGGGGGTAATTACTCCCTATAACAATTTTAAGAGAAAAAGTCGTATTAAAACAAGAATGTAAAAAACTTCGTCCCTGCAAACTACCACGTTACTTAAAAATTGGCTAGTAACTATTTATTATTATTAATTTGTTAATTTTCTACGTAAACATCCCGGAAATTTTTTTAAATTAAAATACAAGGAAAGTAAAATATTAAAATTTGATACTTTCACACTTTCAGATTTAATGCAATATAAATTATCATATTTAAATAATTAAATAAATGTTTATTTCAATATTTTAGTTTTATTGTATGATACAAGTAAATATACAATTTTACATACATGATTATTTTCATATTTTTAAAAAATTTAAATATTAACACCTTCCGCTTCCGCCACCCTAGCTTAAAATATTACCTACGAACTAATATATAAGTAATAAGGGAGGGGAACGTTCCCTAACAAGTGCAGTTTTTGAAATTCTGGTGTCTGCCCCCTCCCCTTAAAAATTTCTGGATCTGCCACTCTATATCATTTTTATTTATAATCCCAATGAAGCTAAAAGTATATCGAAATGTTGCAGAAATCCTATCCAATTTTATTATTTTAATTTTATTTTTTTCGACTTTTTAGATACTGGAACATAGAAAAAAATAATAATTTTTTAGTAGTTTAAATACTCCATATATCTACTTGTCATCTTTCATTTAAGTTTTCTTAAATTTTATTACTCAAACCGAGCACTTTAATAGTGCCACTTTTACTTTATTAAAGCTTTAATAGCTTGATCTAAGTAAAATACGTATTTAACTTCAATCAAGCAAAACATTTGGTTTAAGTACTTAACTTGCTTGATTGATAAAAAAAAATCCTTGGTTGAAACAAAAGGGAAATCAAAGTGACCACTAGAGGGGGAAACAAGTTTTGATTCTTATTTCAAATATTAACGTTGGGTTTTAAATCAGTATGGATAATTGTTGGTTATCCTCAGTGGTCATTACTCCCCCGTAAACTGGCAGCGATGCAGTTGTATTAGTAGCTAGCAAGCGTGCGCTAATACCAGTGAGATATAACATAAAGAACTAAGGTATATTTAAAATATATTTTTGGCTGCGTATCAAACTTAAGGTTTATATATGAATCATTATAAATAATTTATTTATAGAACCTCTAACTACTATTTATATATAGCTCTACAACTTGTAGTCTACAAGTAAAGCAGTTAAATTTGGCGAAGTCGCCGACATCTGTGTAAGAATTATATTAGAAGATCAGGGGCGTTACGAGGTTTGGACAAATTTTTTTTTCGCCTCCGAAAAAGAAGTTTTACCCCTGCCAGAAATTTTGATGATTATTTAGTCGACTAAAAAGAAAAAACTCATCACATCTGAAAATTTTGCCGACTGGCCTCAAATGTAGCCGACTACCCAACAAAATTTAATGACCAAAGAAAAACGTAGACTACTCTTAAATTCGCTGACTCTTCTACTAAAATTGCCGACTGGGTCATTTCGTGGGGGGTGTGACACCCCCTCGGAACGCCCCTGAATAAGATAAAATAAATACCATTTTTGTATTTAACAATAATTTATCAAAGTCAACAATGCAGTTTTATTCAAATAAAAAGCTAGAATATTTTTAAACCCAAATCTGTTGGAAAATACATGTTTTTACATATTGCTTTGGTTTACCCACAATTTATTAATAAGCTTACTTTTAAGTTTGGTCATGTCCAAATATGTTTTTTATTATAAACTCGATAAATTATTTTTATTGAAATTTTTATAACAAACATAAAAAATTTATACATTAAAAATATCTTTAACATTTATATTCAAAAATAAAAGTTTTTAAAATTTTTTTAGCATTTTTTTTAAATTTTTTGATCTAGTGTGCACCACATGTGGTCAGGGTCCCTATTAAAGATAAAAAGTTAGTGTCCTAAAGGTCATCACCTGTAAAAAACAAGCTTTACCCATGGCGGAAATTTTTGATGACTATAAAAAGGTCCTCACCTTAAAAGAAGGTAATTACCCCTAGCGAAAAATGTTGTGAATGTCCTACTAAATTTTTTTTAAACGTGCTTTGACGGTGCCCTTCTGAGCTAGTGCCCTGAAGCAGGGGGTTCACTTAATTCATGCAAAGGCCGGCTCTGTATGTGCACATGTTATGGGGTGCTGTTGAGCTTTTTTACCTAAAGTTTGCTCATTTTTGCATCTGTATGCTACTTCATAAAACTATGGTAGGGTGGGCCTTAAAAAATATATTTTTTCGGACGCCCTCCCCCCCAAATATATTCAGAATTGTCGTAAATGATGTTTACCAAATTTCGGGTCGATGGCTTAACGTTAACACTGGACGCATTGAACCTAATAGAAGAGGACATACATATTTTAAGGGTAACAAAAGTTTGAGAAAATTACATTTTTTTATTTTTTTAAATTAAAAAAAAAATGTATTAAAAACTTCTTTTTTATATATATATTTAATTCTTTACAAATTGTAACTAGGTAAGGGTGCGTCTCAAAATATATATACATTAAGAACCACCCTAATGTACCTATAGCATTCCAGTTGGTAAAAAGCAACCTGTAGAAAAGTGACCTTCCGACCCAGGTCGTATTGCCTTTTGTTATGCCCAGCAGCCATGGGATTTTCAGCCCTAACCATTGTATCCTACAAGTTATAATTGCTCAATGTATGCCAGACCATGTCTGGCAATAAAAATATCGGAGATGTTCGAAGTCGTAGGTACGAATGCAGACTCTTTTAACGGTTGTGAAAATTGACTTATAACATTTATTTACCTAATAAAGAATTTAAATATTAATTACCTGATCAATCCCCGGGGACAAAAATACATAATTATGCTTAGTATGTCTGATTTTACGTAAAATTATTTATAATTATACATAATTATGTATGACCATGTATGAATTTTGACCCGGTATGATCATACATACTGCCTTCTAAGCTGAAAGGTCCTTTCTGTGTATGTTAAACCTATGTAGATAGGACCTTTCAGCTTAGCACGGCAGCATAATTATGTATGGGTATATGCATAATTATTTTTGGGTATATGCATAATGATGTATGGGTATATGCATAATTATGTATGAGTATATGCATAACTATGTATGATTATACATAGACATATGCCTAATTATGTATGATCATGCATAAAATTTTAAATTTTGGCGAAGGCGCACCATATCTGGCCATACATGACAAAGTTTGTGCATGATTAATAATCATTGATTATGCATAATTATGTCTACCCAAAATTAAGTATATTTATGCCTAAATTTACCTATAACTATGCATAATCATGCAACACTAGGCAAAAAGGACCAAAAAGATCCTAGTTGAAAGGCTTAAGTTAAGCCCCTTAACCTCCTCAACATTACTACCAACCCTTATCAAATCCTTTAATAATAAAATTACAAACTTATATATTTTACCTTTAGAAATCAAAGATTATCATAAACACTACAAAGAAAAAATAACCCCTAATCCTAATCCTAATCTAGCGACTGAAATTTTCAGTCTGAAAGTCAAAGAAATATGAGAGGATATCTGTAGTTCTATAGATCTAGTAACTTTACTGTAGACACAATACTAAATTAGTCATAGCATCCTAGATCTTTATCAATGGCGTTTTATCCCTTACCTCGAAAAGCTACCCTGTTATGTTAAATTATATAGTGAAATATGTTAACTAGGGTGTAACAATTACAAATTATATATTTAAATTCTTTTTCTTGTTCTTTATGTATTATATAAACAATTTTGTCACTGTGCAAAATTAGAATCAATTTATAATAAAAAATTATAAAAACAGTTATATGAAGTACTTGCTAAGACGCTTTCTGTATAATTTATTACATCTAAGGGAGTTAGAGCCCAAAAAAAATTGACACTAGTAAAATTTCAATCATAAGTAAAATTAATTTCAATTGATTTTTCTTTTGATAAATTTCTGATAATGGTGCGGCCAGAAAACAATCCGATAAAGCTACAAATAAAAAACAAAATAATATGGTCTAAAAATACAGGAAATGTCCACCCGTCTAGAAAAGGCACCCATTTTATATTTGTATTTATGTCTAAAACATTTAACTTTTTTAGATCAAAGAACAAGTGTCACGGAAACCGAAAATCAATTATTAATTAATATATCGATATTTATTTGTCGTTCACACATTTCTTTTATTCTAGAATATCCTTTTCCTCTCAAATCTAATTAGCAATAAAAAGAATTTTATTCGCATTTATTAAATTCATAGTATTTTGATAGAGTTAAATTTACAGTTATTCAGACTGACGTCATTACAAAATAATACCTAAATTCTGTCGTATTTTCGATTTTACTTATTTTACCCATTTTACCTTCGTAATTTTTTGTTGTAGATGTTCCCAAGATACCTGTTTCTTTATTGTAAAAAATGGATTTTCCAATTGTACCAATAAACCAATATTGTTTGCATAATGTTTAATAGAGATATAACCCAAATATTTGAAAAATAATATGCATAAGCACGTCCATTTTCACATCTGGGCAAAGGTACCCAACCTGTTAAATTAACAGGTTTAGTGTAATTACCCAAGTCATAAAGTTAGGGATTACTTTTGGTATTTTGGTAGTTAATCCTTTTTATTGCTTTGAAAATTATCTATTTAAAATAACATTATATTAATGTTATTACAAGTTAAAAACATTTTTGCGAGATGTTTTCTCAATAAAATTTTACTTGTAGCTATATTTATAGATTTAGTCTACGAGGGTTTATATTAAAATAAGTTTTTATACAATATTTCTAAATCTTTTTCGCTGTTCCTCTTCATTTAGTTTAATTAAAGATTTTAACGTCAACGAAAATTGTATTTATTTGACGAATACAATAAAGAAACAGTTTACTTATTATTATGGTTTTCATCTGATTTAACTTTAAATAAACCCTCGTATACAAGTACTGATTTTCTTATTGAATGTTTTGTCTGCTACATAGTCAACCCCCTGGTAAGCACCCATAAAGTTACCCAGTAAAAGCACGTTTTAATAGGTCTACTAGTCAGCTACTCTCCTTACTATACTACAGTGGTACCTCGCAGCATTCACGTTTTACCCCACCTTTTTACCAGCGAAACAGGTGAACCGGCGTTACCTGTACCACTGTGGTACTACCACACCAAGTATTCGACAGTGCGACCCCAGACAAGTGCCGAAACAGTTCCCCCCTACATATTTTTTATAAAAAAGACCATTGTGTAATCTAGTGTTAACGGTTCGTGCCGCCTTTTTGACTTTTTTTTGTATTTGTGACTATTTTTGTGTGTGATCTATTTCATAGTGAGTTATTTTTATTTTTTTTGGATATCTACCTAAGACTTGAATTTTGGATTTACCTACAGATACGGTTTGTAGACCCTGATATTGTATAAATATCCATAACTTAAGTTCTAAATTTTAAAAGCTCATATGGGCACTATTTTTTTTCACTTTGCCGCCCTAGGTCGCATTTAAAGAACAAATCCTTTAGTTACAATAATCCTACTCTCTCCTATTTTTTTATTTGAGGATACAGGTTTTGACAGGAGAAAACCGCGTCTCTAAAAACACCAAAGGGTGCCCAAAATCCTTCCCGAAAGAGGCTCAAAACTTGTTGATGACTTATTTTAGTCATCAAGTTTTTGTGTAAGGAAACTTTTATCGTCATCATTGTTGCCTGAGAGCTCCTTTGGTAAAACGGGATTAATGTACAAACTCTTTAAAGAGCTTCCCTTTTTTAAAGCTAACGTAACATTTCCATCTTGGATTTACCCATAAGGATCAAGGGCGGATCCAGATTGGATGCTTTCCATAAAAAGGTTTTTTTATGGACACTAACCACAAAATAAAAAAGGATAGAATGATATTCCCTATATTAAAAATGCAGACTGCATGTAGTGTTTGCGAATCGAGAGTATAAGTCCCGGATATCTGATTGGCTGAAAAAGTGCGTTCAACACACAGGCATTTGCCAAGTTTTCCCACCAGCCACAGCAAAACTGAGCAAATAATGCAGGGTAATCATAAAAAAATGTTGAGAATCATTGTTTTTAGTAAGTCTGTCAACTATAAGACTTAAAGCTCCGTCAAACGAGTTTTATGACTTTTAATTAGTTTTGCTGTCGACACTGAACGCATCTAAAATAACACCCCATGGAGACTTGCATTCAGTTTTTATTTCAAAGTTCTTGCGCACGTGGAGATCGGCAATCTTCACTATTCTTACATTTGTCACACTAACTTTTAATGGTACCTACCTATTGTGCCCTGCTAAGACAAGTTGTCCTATCTGCAAAAATTCACTTTTTGATATAAGCACATCATTGTATTGCTTTATACTAGCCCCATGTGTCTACTAAAAAGAAACGTCCTATCTAAAACCCAAATCCTAAAAATTAGCCTAAGATGTTTGTCCTATGTGGAAAATTTTCAATGTTTTCTAAATAAAATTATCCTAACTAGTCTTTACTAGACGAATAATTCAGGACTAGGACTAACTTTACAGATCTTAGTAATTTGATTGGACTTTTTAGATCATTTTATCCAAACTTTCTCAGATAGAACAAATTTATTTTTCTGACAAAAAAACATATATTTTTTTCAAAGGATATCACGAAATTTTGATTTAAAATAAAGGAGAACCCAACGCCATATTTATTTTAAACAAGTTTTCAAAAAGTGCAAACAAAAACAATAAAACTGGCCATATCTCAAAACATCTAATTTGCAGATAAGACAACTTAGCAGGGCAGTATTAGGGGTGGTCAAATTTTTACTTTTGCTCAATATATTTTAAGGATCTGCTCTTTTGAACTGCAATTCTTTAGTACCAAACTACTGAAAATAAAAGTAAAAGAGTGTCGATACTTTATAAAAGCTGAATATAAATTATATAATTAATACATAATTTACATTTAAAACATGTAGATAATTTTATAATAGGCAGTTAGAGGAGCTTGTCTTTAGGTAATTGTGATTTAAAATTAAGTTGATTTCAGATAAGGACCTTTTGGAATAAAAAAAAACAATTTATTATATTATAAAAAATACGAAATAATAAAATGAAGACGAAAAAATGGACATTAACTTCTTAGATTCGATGTTTTCCCTTAAGATAACCCTGCAGAAATTGCCAACAATATGCATATTTTTAGTTATTTTTAGCTTGGCACTGGGGATTTTTTTAATGGATTTTGGGGGTAATGAAATATATTATTTTAAAACAAATTAAATTTTTCAATAATGCATTTTTTAATTTTTTAAACATTTTTTTAAAGGTGTTGATTGTTCTTTAGGTTATCAGGGGAGTGTGACTTTTGAACCACACTGTATTATATTATGTGTCCATATTAGAAACGTCTTGCTCATTTTTTGAAAGCAATGTAGATGGAAGTTTGTCATCAGTTTTATTTAGGCTACCTATTTTTTTAAAATAAAATATACATTTTCTATTGAAATTTTTAATGTCAATGTATGGTTAATAATAATAACTCAGTACTATACAAACAAATGGTGCGTGTGTTTATAGTACCGCGTCTAATTACATATATTTACTTCATTCATTTAAGTTTTCATTTTAATGTTTTTTAGAGACATTTTTAAATATATGTGGACCACCGCGCAAAGATATGCCTCGGTTACACGAAAAAAAAAAGTTATTTCCTTAACCAAGTAGTAAAATATGGCACAAATGTTTTTCTGGTAGTGCAACCAGTACTCTGTATATGGCAACCTTAAGGTTTCAAATTATATTACATCAACTAAATATTTGGTTGCCATACAGAGTTCAGGTTGCACTAGCCAGAAAAATATATATGTAGCTATAGCTACATTTTACCATTTTCTGATTGAGACAACTATAGTTTGTTTTTCCGTATACCTGGGATACATTGATAAAAATGATTTATTTGGATGTGGCCAATTAAATTATTTGTTTGTGAGTAATAAATTTTATTTGAGTCAAATAAACAATTAGTAAATGTAAACAAGTATTTTAATTTCAAAATGATTTATTGATGGGAAAAAATAGTTTATTTGACAGAAATAACATTTATTTGTCATCAGTCAAATAATGCAATTGGCCATATTCAGTCAAATATTTTGTTGACACAAATAAACTCTTTTATCAGTCTATATTTGTACATCAGCGTATATATATTTTATTTAGGGGGCTGAAAATTATTACTGAAGGGGGCTAATAAAAATAGCTTTTTAATTAACCTTCCATTTTCGTTTCCTAATATTTTTGTGTTAATAATAACTTATTATTATCAACAACAAAATGTTGATAATAACGAAAAAAATCCGACTGCTAAATTTTACAAAAACATTATATTGGGAAAATAATATTTTTTTTCTGGATTTATTGGTATAATTATTAACTTTTTTATATTTTATTAATGTATAATTAATTATTAGAATTATTTAAGTATTTGTATAAAAATATTTATATTATTATATTAAATTTTATAATTTATGAATTACCGAAGAATTATTCTTCTATATTATATGGTATACCGAAAGAATTTAAAAATAATTACATTTTTTTTCTGTGTTAGTAAAATTTATAATATCCAAATTACTTCTAAACTTTTGATAATAAAAAATTATAGCGAAATTATAATTTATATTAAAAATTTATTCCGTTTAGTTCATTATCTCTTATGGTATTTTTATATAGAATTCATTTTTAACAATTATTTTATAACAAGCTGTAAAAATATGTTATGCTACGCACTCAATAGTATATTTTTCAGAGTGGATAGTATATTGCGTATTTTTCAGGTCATTCTTTCCAAAATATAAATTCCTTTGTACCGAACACACACTGTAAAAAGTAAACTGAATATTCAGTTACAAATACATAGGAAATCGTAAGTTATTCCCCTATATAACTGTACTTTAATTTTTGTTAAAAACACGCATCATTCCATGTCCGTCCTGAAATATTAAAGTACGTGACTTTAGAACTATAGTGTTTTCAACAAAAATTAAAGTACACTTTTATAGGTTAAATTATCCTGGATAATAACTTGTAACTGAATATTTAGTTTACTTTTTACAGTGTACATACTAAACTAAAAAGTATAGCCCACTTTTTGTTTTCAAAATAAGTAGGTATAAATATTCTGTTTAATCAAAGTAATGTTTTCGAAAAAATTAAAGATTATTGGAGTTAACTTTCCATTTTTAACCCTTTCGAGACCACAAAAATAAGTCACAAATTGTTCTGTTTTTGTTTTGGGGTCAGATCAAGCATTTCCCAACTAAAGATTAAGGCATTTTTTATCCTGGTCTTTCAACTATTTGGAAAGTAGATTTTTTGAATTTAAAAACTAAAAAATCTTATATTACTCTTCTAGTACCACATGCTGTGAATAGTTTAATAATATCCAAATATGCTATAAATTTATTTATAAAATATTTAATAGATAAAATATGTTTTTTCCTCGTAAAAGTTCAGTTCCCGTGAATAATCAATAGGTACTAGTTATTTAAACAATAGCAAATTAAATTTTTAACATGAAAAATAACGCAACATTTTGTTTTATATCATTTATTCTTATTAAATGTTGATTTTTCCAATTATTAAATTATCACTAATATTCTCACTAAAATTATTTATTAATTTTATTTAAAAGGCGGTATCTAGAGGCCTTATTTTTTCTTAAAAATAAATGTAAAGTGTCAGTTCAAATTAAATAAAGAATACTTTATGAGTATGTACAACAAGAAGTAAGTAACAATATAGAGTTTTTAATAGTTTTAATATATTGTTATTATTAGTTTTATCCAAACACTACTAAGAACCGACAGTTCCTAAAGGTTCTAACCGCAGGAACTGCAAAAATAATTATTAATTGTATTTTTTTTAATTTTAAATTTATTTATCCTTTTTATTCATAATTATGTATTTTTCCATTATGAATTTTTACCATCTAATTATAATTAGATGGTAAAAATTTAGATGTTCTTATTTTAAGACAGGAATTTGTCACAAATACGTATATTATGTTTGGACTTTTGGACTTCTACCTAATTTGTATTATCATTAAAAATATTAAAATAATTTATAAATATTAAAATTGTTAATAAATATTAAAAAGATTTATAATTTAATTAAAATTTTGTATGTTTAATTGGCACTCTCAATTTCATTCCATTTGCTTAAAAGCATTAAGGTGTAAAATAATACTTAAAAACTACTCTAATGGAAAAAGAATTATTTCAAGCAAATTATTATACTGTTTATATAAAGGATTAGATTTCTTAATCTTATTTGATGTTTACATACATTCTTAAATTTTAATAAAATACACCAACCTACTATTAAAAAATAATGCAAATTAAAGCAAAATTATTTTTAATTTAGAAAAGCTATGAAATAAAATTTTTACTCGAATTCCATAGAACAGAGGAACATATTTTTTTTTAAATATTGTAATGGAATGAAATAGTATGTAGCACTAAAATTTTTTGTAATGTAACCAGTCTATTATGGTATAAAACACCTTCGAGGTCCCAGAATGACTATAAACAAATAAATAAATAAATAAAATTAACATGATATTTTTAGGAATTTTTACTTGAGGTACTATCGCAACCAACGTTGGTCTGCAGCTAGGGACACAGTCCCTTGCCCACGCCCTCCATTGCTTAAAAAATAAAAACTGGTTGGTTTATACTATATTTTTATATAAAAATTAAAACCCAAGTTTGGATTATTTTTTATTAGTATTAATAACTGCTTAGTTATTAAGAGATTGAGAAATTTAACAATAAATTTTGATAATATATTCATCAAACCCAAAAACCGTTTAAGTAGTACCTACCTAGTTTTATTTGTTTAATTAATCATTACAAGCTATAATGTGTCCACTCATTCAATTAACTATCCTTACACAATAGTCGTTTCCGGATTTCGCAAAACACAACCCATAGAAAAAATAAACAACCCAAGATAAAAGTGACTCATGGAAGCGGCCTGTACAAGAAAAAACTTAATTAATAACTAGGGAACCTCACCAGGTAGAAATACCATCCACCTACAGAGAAGGATATTGTGAAACAGATTCTAAAGTGAATTTAATAGTCATCAGATATAATTTAAATTTTTAATATTACAGTATTAAAAAACATGCAAGAGAGCTATAACAAAATGATAATTTTCATTTTCATTCCTTACTTTAGGTGGTCTTAATAATAATTTTTTGGTGACTTTAAAAACAATAATTAATTAATTAATTTATGAATTATATTATAACTATAAACATTCAAACATTCTCTCGTGGACTTTTTCTTACTTTACCCACTAGTACCAAAAATAACTATTGTCTATCTTTTGGTCTATAATATGTAGACATTATTTAATTCCTATTATTTTGATAGATGGAATTTCTTAGTGCAAAAATAGTTTGGGAATTCCAGCAAAATGGTATGAATATAAATAAACACGACGCATCATATTTATTCATAGGTAATGTGATAAATATGACACGATTTTGTAATAAGAAATTATTATCATTTTAGATATATCCAATAAAATTATTCTTCAAGGTTATTTTTAATGTTAGGAAAAATATGTAAATGCATTTATTCAACGGAAATAAAGGCGAAAACACTCAAATACATGTTTTTTCTGGTTTACCATACTGTTTTTTATAAATAAGATAAAGCAAGAACCTCGTATGCTCAGTTTTGCGCGCATAGCTCGAGTAAAACATTTCAGTGGACTAGTCCGACTAGTCGGGTACTTGAATGAATGGGTACCCGGGTACCATTTTAACGCTCTGCAATAATAATGCACCATGTTGTGCATATGGCTCAGAAAAGGTCCACAAGAAGGCTACACTGTATAAAGCAAAGTTGAATATTCAGTTACAAATTTATAGAAATTTATTATACTAGTACTTAGAATAGTATTATACGGTAGTTTTGAATTTTCCAAAATCGCCAAATAACGTCCGAGACAAAAAATGTTTGGATATAAATATGTTTCATGAAAAAATAAGAAAATTTGAAAATTTTCGTCTGTCCTGTCCGTCCGTCTGTCCGTCTGATGTCACGTTTTTTGTGGACACGATAACTGAAGGACGAAAAATCCGATCTACTCGAAATATTTAGGGAAAATCAAGGTCTATTGTTTTTGAAAGAAATCCCTCCAAATACAAAAAAGTTATTGGGGGTTAAACTTTTTAAAAAATCGAAAATAGCTGAAAGAAAATTTCGATTAACGTAAAGTAAAAAGTATTTGGGAAAATTCAATATACCATTTACTGTGAATAGTATATAATGGAATGCGTATATCTTAACGGCTTGTTGTCCTATACAATTGTACTTTAATTTTTGTTATAAACACGTAGATTTCTATAATACACGGTCCGCCTGCTGAGCTACAGTAGTTGTAAAAGCATTTTTTTGTATAAAAAAAGGTAGCATATGGAAAAATATTATTTTGCAATAGAAATTAAATAGTTATTAATATTTTAGTATCCATATAAAAACATATCTTATAAAACAGGTATTTTTATGACGTTTTTATTTAATATGTTTGAAATAAGAATAATTAATATTCAATTTTTAATTTCAGATTAGTTGCACGGACTACAGTGAAATTTTTGTGACTGCACAAGTACACTTTGGTTTTAATTATGTGTTAAAT
This sequence comes from Brachypterus glaber, assembly GCA_958510825.1. NCBI lineage: Eukaryota > Metazoa > Arthropoda > Insecta > Coleoptera > Kateretidae > Brachypterus > Brachypterus glaber. Next base: position 331,590 of record OY294052.1, on the reverse strand, counting down.
AGTGTTTAAATAACCAACAAGAAATAGAAACAATATTTACATTTCAAGGTAAGTTTTCTAAAGTTTAATTTATTATTAACACTATTTCTTCTATTTGTTTACCAACCCTAAGAAAAAAATCCGATGAAAATACTTTGTTTTTTCCAAGAGCTTTTAACAGATGAAAACAGTAATTTTTGTCAATTCAATTTTGCTGGTGAAGTTTTATATGAATTTTACAAGGGACTTCTTAAGACTTTATAAGTTTTCATACGGTTTGGACTTTTAAGTCTTTAAAATAGTGAAAAAATTACATATCCCTGGGATATCATCCTGTCCGAAACCAGGTAGTATACCCAACAAAGCATCTTATATTATCGTTTGAAACCCATTCACAAATTTTGATACAAAAATGAAAATTTTCTCACAATGGTTAGAGATGGATCATAAAAATTCCTTTTAATGCTCTTAAGAATTTTAATCTAATATTGCTTTTGATATCGTTCTGTAATCTGAGATTTATTAGAACTAATCCAGTGTTCTTGTGCATAGTTTAACTATAGTTTAGTTTATAAGGATACTTATATAGGTTTAAAGTGCTAGTTAAATTCATTATCGCCTATAAACTATAATTTATAATATTATGTTACTAAAAGATTATACAGGTTGTCCAAAAACTTTCCTGCCAAATGAAAACCCCAGATACTAGACCTGTATTTATGTTAAATACCTGAATTACCTTAATCCATAACTATTAAGTCAAGTCAAAGTAATAATAAACAAAATACTTGTACCGTTTATGACTATATGGTCTTTATTAAAACCACAGTGCCTTATAATGAAACTTATTTTAACATGAGGCAAAATTTTCTGAAACTAATTATGAATATATACCTATTTCTTTTTGTAGTACATATATTTTATATTTACGATGCACTTTAAACAATTTTCAAGTACCCACTTAGGAGCTACCTTCTTTAAAAATGATTCTCGTAAATACCATATGGTTATAACCACAAACCCATACGATTTTTATGTCTCTTTTTTAAAATATCCGTAATTATACAAAAAATATGTCTGGAAATATATATTTTTTTATTTTTTTCCCATACAAAGTGACCATCATAAGTGGGTTGTAAGTTGACTTTTTAGTGTCGCTTTTAAGTGAAAAGTTCCATATCAAGCAATTTACAAAACATAACAAAAACAAGAAATTTAACACCGCTCTTGTGACTTAAATCATTTCATTAATAACCGTGCATATTTTACCTAGTGGGTATCGAAACTTTTTTTAGAACCAAGGCAACCCATTATATTACATTTGATAGAGGGCCCGCACAGTTGTCCCCGAGTAATAAAAAATTAAGTTATATATTTGTTAATTACATAGTTACAATATTTAAGTTTTTAATTAAAAATATTTTTAAGTAAACGGACAATATAATATATATAATTTTTGCATTAATTTAACGCTTTACTAATTCAACTACGCTGTATCATTTTTAAACAATGATATGTTAGTATTGTTAAAAATGGGGCTTTTGTGTTAGAAGCATAAATCTTTTTCTTGCCAAAAACGTTTTTCATTCTATTTAGATATATGACTTCCTGTGCAAACCGTAATTTTTGAAATACGTCATTAGAAAAATTTATAGGTTATTAGCCTATACTTCTTGACCTAACTACCCTGTATACTAAATTTATATAATACCGTTTTTACGACTATTCTAAAACATTATAACGATATATTAAATGCACTATTAAAATTGTAGATTCATATTATTTATCAATACAACAACGTTGTTGTCACTATAATAGTTTTTTGAGGAAGGATGATTAATAAAAATGGCGACAATCAGCTGATTCTAATATATGTTTTACCAAAGGAGCGGAAATCCGAACCTGCGTATTTGCAAGCCACGCCTACCTCGCTCTTTGCCCAACAAAGAAAAACATGATCACTTAAAAGTTTGTTGTTGTAAATCAAACAACTGCACTCGTTTGTAAATACAGAACACGTTAACTTTTTTGTTGTTGTATATAGTGGTTGGCGCATATACAACTATTTATTGTTGAATACTATAACTTAATTACATTATTAATTATTGTTCTATCAGTGTATCAGGTAATTTACTTCTAAAGTTTTCATTGATTTTATTTTGAAAATTTTCATTGATATTGTCATATAGAATTAATTGTACGAGGTGTGACTATTTTTATTATTTTATATTGACCTATTTTCAATTAAAATATAAAATAACGCCTCCAAAATGAATCAACATATATTATAATATTGCAATTTTATTAAATTGACATTTATAATGCATAAATGCTGTTTATATTGCTTGACTACCTTGACTATTTCCATAGGAAGAATATTAAACTTTAACAAAAGTTCATTTAAAATTAAATGAGGAAACGTATATATTTTGGTATGCTTAATTTAAAAACCATAAAATTATTCTAATGATTTAATTAATTGTTTTAAAACAAATTACAATACAGTGCGTGCATTAAGTCTGGAATCACCCGATTAACTTTTTAGTTACAAGTAAAACACAAAAACCCTCGGATAGGTCGATTTTTATTTTTAATTTTGCAAATTATGGTGTAATAAAAGTTATTAAAATTTGCACCCCCTTGCACCCTCACCCCCCAACTTTTTTTTTCAAATAGCAACCTACCCCTTGTGACACTTCGTTGGAAATGTAATTTAATAATCTTTCCAACGGTGTATAATAAAGCCTAATTTGGTAAAGGGCTAATGATAAAATGCACAATTTAGTTTATTATAAAGACATGTAAAGTATAACCTTAGTTCACTATAAATGTTCAAATTGATGTCCTTCAGCTCTTTGACAGTGGACAGTAAAAAAACGGGATTAAAATCGATTAAATAGTAAACATAGAATTGGTCAATAAAAAGAAAAAAAATTGCATTTTTCAACAGGGTATAAAATATTACAATAAGTTTAAAACAACCTTATTTAGATTCTCAGGAAGGTGCCAAGTAGGAAATAGGGCAACAATTACCATATTATGCGTAATATTTCACACAAACAATGTTTAAATAAAACATGCGTTTTTTCATAGACCCTTTAACAAATTAGGCTTTATCATACACTGTTGGAAAGCTTATTAAATTACCTTTCCAATGATGTATCACAAGGGGTAGGTTGCTATTTGAAAAAAAAAAGTTGGGGGGTGAGGGTGCAAGGGGGTGCCAATTTTGATAACTTTTTTTAGACCAAAATAAATCGACCTGTCTGAGGATTTTTGTATTTTGCTTGTAACTAAAAAGTTATTCGGGTGATTCCAGACTTAATGCACGCACTGTATATACTGTATTAAGTTGTTACTTGTATCAGATAATATTTTATTTCCATAGTAGGTACCTATACTGCCTTCCTAAGCCGAAAGGTCCTATCTGTGTATGTTAAACCTATGTAGATAGGACCTTTCAGCTTAGTGCGGCAGCATACCGGTGGCGTTTTTAAAAGTTACCACCCTGAATATGTCGAGACCAATTTTTTTATATTTTTATATTTTTTTAAATATTTTTTTGTACAAACCGATTAGCGTTAAAACGGGGAACATTATTCATTAAACGAAAGGTTCCTTTATTAATAAAATTGGGTACCACTTTTTTGGTTATTAAAACAATAACAAAGGTTCATAAAAAAATATATATTAATTATACAGGCACACAAAAAAAGGTTCTGAGACGAGACAATCAATTCTATGTGTTTTTGGGGTAGCTGAATCCGAATCTGGAGTTGGTTTGACTCGGTGAGATCGCATTTCGTTTCTAACCTCAAAAAAGTAATAAAGGTTGAAACAAATCATCACTTTTTTGAGGTTAGCAACCAAATGCGACCGGACCAAGTCAAACCAACTCAGTTGGCCATATTCAACCAAATATTTTGTTGACACAAATAAACTGTTTTATCAGTGTAATATTTATAAATGTAAATTTCTCATAACGTTACATATCGAACAACCTTGCAACACATAGCGGTAAATAAAATAGTAAATATATTTATTAACCAATTCTTTAGGGTGTACCCAGTAGAAATTCTATTCTATTTTATATACAAAGTATATTCTAAATAAATTCTATTTTAAACTTTTACTTTTTTTATAAAATACCTAAAATGAGAGTCAATTTAACATAAATGACAAAAATTATCAAAGCAAAATGGGTTATAAAAATATCACTAAAAGTGTTTTTTAAACCACAAATCATAGCTGCCTTGATCCTATTTCTACTCAGATATATTCTGCGCCAAATATGTTAAAATAAGTACTTTTGTTGATCAAATACCCGGTGAACATTTTAATGCATTTGAATTATCAAGTAACCTAGGAGTGCCACGTTGACAAGAATGTTACTAATGACAATGGGAGATGCCATGGCAATGCATTGCTGAAGAAGGTGTGTAAGCAACTAATACTAGGGACATTAGGTGTTGCTAAAAGGCTAAAAAACGTAAAACGTAACGCTTTTAAATTGACAGATCGAATGCAATTTGTCCTATATGAATCCGTAAGGGGGAGACTTTTTACTTTACCCTTGTTTATCTTTTAAATAAAACTCTTGTTAAATATTATGAATTTAATATAGTATGACGTAAATTTAATTGCTATTAAAATTTTACTGTCACTTTCTAAATATTTATTATAAAAGCATGCATATAAACTAGCTCTCGTCGTTGGTGCATTAAAACAAACATTGTTGTAAGGTTACAGCAGCGTATTATATAAAATTATGGAACAGATTATTTAATTTTGATAAATTAATATTAATTATTTATTAACCGTAATATTAGCAAACGCTCAAGTCTAAAAACAATTGACAATAGAAAGGTTAATTGCCTAACCTATAATTATTCTATAAATAATATATTCTATATATTTTCTTTATTAATTACGTATAAATAATTGAAAGTCAAGGTGTATAATATAATAAAGCTGATGTTTTCAACGTTTTTTTGCAACGAAAATTCAAATAGTATATTAAAGCACTTATTCCATAAAACGTTTTTAGCGCACTAGTACTCGCAAGCGGCTTGTTTTCTAAACTTGTACTCATGCGTTAAAAACGTATGTTATGAAACTAGTACTTTAATATACTATTCGAATTTTCGTTGCAAAAAAACGTTGCAAACTTCATGAAGCTGAAGTTTGCAACGTTTTTTTGTATCATGTATTTGGAAAACGGGAGGGCTGAACATTTGGTGATTCACAAAAAAAAATTGGAAATTTTAAGAAAAAGTTGTAAATTTCATGAAAAAAAAACTAAAAATACAAAATTCGTTAATTTTATAACTAAAATTTAATTATTTATATTTTTACCCAAGACTTGTATTTATACTTTACAAAAAATTGAAAAAAATCAAATAATAAAGGCAGCTCAAGAGTAATGTTTTAATATTTAATTTTACAATTGTAAGGATATCAGATCTTTTTTTTAATCGCAATCTTTACAAATTGTGCAGGACTCACTGTATAGTGGAAGACTTCAACTTGAAGTGCAATAAATTTTAACAGTGTATACTTAGAAAGCAGTAGCTGTATTCGTCGCATAGCAACTTTTACACGTCAATTCTTATGTATAATTTGAAAACGCTGCTATTGACAAATGCAGTTATTGCTTTTTAATTAAGAACGGCATAATTGCCCCCCTTATGCAATTTGTATTTTCTTAGTATTGTTTTGTAGTTTGTTTTAATAAAAAACTAAATGTATCCTACCTTTTTTGATGACTTCTTTCCTTTTACCGGCCTATCCATCGAAAAATGGTTCACAATCACAATCACTTTAATTAATAAATAATTCAGTACTTACTAAACATCTTTTAAAAGTTACAAAACAACAATTATTTTACAAAATCTATTTTGGATCACTTCACTGTAAGGTCCACCCGATTAAATATCGAAAATAAACACGAACAAAATACTATAACGTCCTTTTAGCGACTCGCTTTACGACACTATTTATTTATTACCTACATACAAAAAAATATATTAAATTAAATTAAAAAAGACATCTTCTACATTTACAAATGCGAAGAGCTAGAATCTTCGACGCCCGATATCAGTTTGCTACTGAATTTGATAAGTGTTTATGCACTTTTTATGCAGTTTTTTTGTCTATCTCGATCGGGCCACCTGCTTCCCAACGCACACTAGATCTGAGTTTAATCTAATACCTCGCGTAGCTACGCCGCGAAAAATAGTTCTTTGAAAACCTGTAAAAACAGTGGTTTTTCTTTTTCGAAAAAAAAGAAAACGATTTATAATGTTTTTTTTTGCGAAAAATAATTTTTAAATCACTTTATGAAGAACCTTTTTAAAATAATTTATAAAGAGGCTATTTCCACGTCCGACGTACATGAAGCTTTTTCCACGTCCAGTATTTTTTTGGCCAATTTTTTTTAAATCTTTTAAGGTATATTTTTCATCAGAATTGTATTCTCGTTTAAATGCATCAAAAAACCAAAACAAACCAAAGAATTAGGTTATGTTACATCGGACGAAAAATAAATTCCCATTGTTTTAAGCTTGCTATTACCATGGTGCAATTATTTATTTTTCTAGTTAATTTTATTAATAAAATGTATTATAATTCAATATGAATAAGTTACATCATAATTATTTCTATAGAATATTAAGATGTAAACTTTGATTCTTAGTGGATATTCTTAAAGTAATTTATTTTAAAACCTTTGAAATGTAATTGATTTTAATCATTTTAAAATTTATTTGAATAACAGTAAATGGACAAAGATAAACATAATTTATGAAAATCATATTCATCTAATATACTTTTTAATGGAATAATTGTTAAAAAAAAAGTTCTATAACCTATTATCTACTTTTTATCGCGGAAAAATATATTATTATTCAAGTTTTTGAGTGTATTCTACACTACACTGTAAAAAATAATGGGAAAAAACCATACAAAACAGTAACAGTAACAGTAACATGCAGCTACCCTGATTAATAATAATATAAATAAATAAATAAAAAGTCCTTGAATGGAGATGGCGGATCTTCATTCAAAAACATGTGCTCTTTATTCAAGGACATTGGCTTTGGTTCAAAGAAATGGTAGCCTTAAAACAAGAGAATCTGGCTTTGAACATATCGAAAGACACGCGTGCTTGGTTCAATGTATCCTTTTTTTCTATGTGCATATACTATAAAAGAAATAAATTGTTTCCATACCGCGTTATTGAAAAATTACCATACATGTAAGGGTTAATTACTTCCAATATATGGGAAATAATGTTTTATTGAACGACAAATTATATTATGTAGATTCAATCTCACAGCCCTGTTCTTGTATGCTTTTTTATAAACCTCAGCTTGTACTGATGGCATGCCAGAATCCATTCTAGTACCTACTAACCTTCTGCATATTTATTTGTACTGGCTTATTTACTATACAGAGCGTTTCTTAAGTTTTTACATTTTGTATACAGAAATGTTTTATTTCTTTTTTTTTTGTTGGAATTTTGTTAATTTACTTGGGAATGAAACTATGTAAATAAATGTTTTTAAAGTTAGGACCCTTCCATTAAATACCTACATGTTACATATAACTAAAAAGTAGAAAACATGATATTAATATTGTAATTGGTAAATTTTACCAATTTACAAAAACAACATTAAAAAGGGGTTTGGAATTTTTGATTTTTTGATTTTCCGCAATTATACAATAACAAAATTCAATACAACAAAACTAACGTAAAGTCATTTATTTAAATCTTACACTTTTTCTTCGTCTACTGTAGTAGATCTACTTTAAATACATTTTTTTAATATTGCAAAATTATTTAATCAATTCAATAACACATTTCTACAAAATAAGACACATTTTTTAAAATTTCGATACTATATTGGGTCCGCCATTTTGAATTTTATTTTTTTTACATTGGATTCAGTATCAGTATCAGCAACCTCAAAAACCCTAGGATAACCGTTTTCAAATATATTGTGTAATCTGTAAAAGTCTTTATTAGTTTGTCTATTTTAACTTTGCGATCAATTATAATTGATAATTATCTAAAAACCGGTGTTTAGTGAAAAAAATTTAGTTCTCAGGCTAGTAACTAGGCATTAAGTAGATACAGAACTCGTTGACAGAATCCAGGCACCTTCCCAGCTGTTGGCTGTGTAATATTGCAATATTATTGTTGAAAATTTAAATCTGTGATACAATCGACAACCCTGTAAAGTATTCTGGTGTCAGATGACCTCAGTTACCATATCCATAGACAATGCTTCTTTACGTTCAACAGCAAGTCACGATACACCAACTTTATTCAGTTACCTTTTTTTAACTGATTTTTTTATCAAGCTACAGAAATTGTATATCTTTTGACGAAGAATATATCAGTGGAAACTTACTTTAAGGCTTTGCACGTAATATAATCTAATAAATTTAAATAACTAAAAAAAAACTTTTTTCCATTTTGCGACTCTTATAAGCTCATAATCACACGCATTTTGCGTGATCTTATATTTCTTTTTTTAAACAAATGAAAATCGTTTTTCTCAAAAACGCATCGATAGATGTTTTTAAATTTGGTCTTAAAAACTCTAAATAATGTAATTATGAAACAAAACTTGGGTTATATGAAAGTTGAGCTAAAAATTGTGTCCAGAGCGCGGTCGACCGGTGTGATGAGTTGGTACTTTTAATGGAACTGTTTTTGCTAATTTTTAATTGTTTAACAATACAATGTCGTTGATCTTCTAAATAATTAAAATACCGTTAAATAAACTAAAGTACCTATCTTTTAGCTACAATAAAACTACCCAATACTTAAGGTTAGTTTATACAATCATTAACATTAAACTAATTTACATAAGAATTTATCCAATAAAATGAAATGTGTAATATAAATCTGACATATCATTGGTCAAATTTTTAGTGAGTTGTATTATTGACTGGGTAAGCCATCCCTATTGAAAATGACGGGTCTGCGCGGGTATAAATGTTGCATATACCGGACTTGAGCGGGTGAATTTCATCCGCTCAAGTCCGGTTTATGCACCATTTACACCCGCCCAGACCCGTCATTTTCAGCAGGGATTCTTTAAGTGACACTTTATTTGACGTCAAAAAACTATCTTGCATGTCATTGGTCATTAGTTTTTACAGCTAAATAATGAATTTATTGTTTATTTGAAATTTTGCAATACAGTTTTAAACTTTTTAAATTGCAATTTTTAATTTATGATTTCCAAATAATACTTTCTACTATAATAAAAGTTTGCTAAAGTGAATTCGTTCGAAAAATTATGTTATAATTATAATTATTGCTTGTTTTTTAATTATAGTTTTCGTATATTATACCTGAATTCTTTGAATACTTTTTACCTTGAAAAACGGCGTAATTTAAAAATTTGTAAACACCTAACATTATAATTATAGTCTTTTTAGATTGCACCTTCTGATATCTTACACGCTGATCCTGAACATACATTAAGTTTAAGGCACTTGCCAACACAAAGCAAGACTCGAGTAAATCCTGTTAGTAGGGGTTAAAAAAATGATTTTCTTGATAAAACATATAGCATTTTTTGGTTGATTTTTTTGATAACAAGGGAACGCATTGTTTTATTTTAATTCAATCAGTTAATTTTTAATCCTTGTAATTATTACAAAATCATGTATATTTATTAAACATAAAATCATGGAAAGAAATTTTAAAACTAGTTCTCTGACGAAAATGAAAGTGACATAATAATATTTTGATTGCCTTAAACACTTATATTTAATTTAAAGTAATTTTAACAAGGTTAGTTAAGTCATTTTATGAGTCAATCATTTTTTGTATGTGATTGCTATAGATAGTACAAATTAAACAGTTTTAAAACCTTGTTCACTGATTTTAATTAATATAATAAAACTGCCAAAGGCTAATTATATATATATTATATTTTTAAATTATTAATCAATTTAAAAATTATAACACGTATTTTTTAGTTTTTACGGGGAAATCTTCAATACATATACCAAATATCAAAAGTTCTAGCTTTTGTAGAAGTGTGTTTAATAGGAAAGATTTTCCCTGGAGTCCTAAGGAGATACTGTTTGTACATGCCAAATTTCAAGTTTCTAGCTATTCTGGAAGTAGGTAAACAAAACCGGATAACCATACCTACATAAGTTTTTTCTCTTTAATATTATAGATAAATTTCAGCAAATAGAACCTTATTTTCTAATTGGTGACCTTCTGTAGATAAGTGTTTCCTCATGTAGGTATGTCTTGAACAGTAGCCTTGCCTAGAATTGGTATCTAATATTTTGTCATTGTTCATGGAAGTAGGCACAAAATATTATGTTAATTAAATAAAATACCTAAAAATTAGCATTGTGCATTATGAGTCTACTCACGCAAAGAACCACCTTGTTTGTTATATGATTTTATTGTAGATAGATGAGGTTTTAATTCGAATTCGAATGAAACTGTTAAAAACTGATTTTTGTATTTTCATTTTTTCGAAAGCAAAAACCGATCAAGCAATTATTTTATCGGATACATATTCTACGGACAAAACTTTACCAGAATTGTTATATAAATTCTTAAATTATACCTAAAATTTTAAAGAACCAGGGCCATCACCAATATTCGGAGAGCTGGTGACCTTTTATTTCATTATTTGCTCCCGGCTATATTTTATATATGTCTTAAAATACATTTATTTTAATCTATTTTCAAATTGTTAGACTCCGGAAAATATATTTTTCGGGGACCCCATTTCACCACCTTTTCGAGGCTTCTAGCATCCAAAGGAACCCGATCCAGGACCCCGCGATTTGCAAGTATCTTAATTTGAATGTACACATAAAATACATCTGGGAGCAAATAATGAAATAAAAATGGTTACCAGCTCTTAGACTACAAGAACTTTTAATACGCTGATAAAAAAATTCATAATCGACCGTGTGGACCTGAATTGGCAAGGAATCCTGTTAAATTGTGTAAAAATATTTAATTTACACAATTTTACAAATTTTAACACGTTTCGTGTTAAACGGTGGGCTGTGTTAAATTTTATTCATCACTGTATCTTACGAAAACGAAAGTTCGAACTGCTTATGAACTCCATACTGACCAGCAAGGCACTTTTCTTGATTGAGTATATTTTGTAATAGCCTGTAAAATCCGTTGGCAAAGAGTATGACGTGTCATATAACACAAATGAATATGAACCCGTTCATGAATGGACAAAGAATTGTTTGAAGGATAACGACTTATTAATATGACTTTTCACTATCTATGAGCAGAAAAAATTGTTCCTGTTACACTATGAGCAATGTTTCATGATGCAGTTCTTTTCTTAGTTTATAAAATATAGTTTTTATTCGGTTGTATCTAAAAACAGCACTTGTGAAGAATTTTACTTTTTTTGTTCCCCATTCAATATGGGCTCATTTCCGGACCAACCTTTATAGGAACTTTTTTTTAGTAGAATCACCTCTTAAATTTCTCGAAATTATTTCTGATTAACCCTGTATTGAGTTTATTTGATCTGGTTTCGAAACTATGAATGCAAGAATTCATTAATTAATGCACTATGCCTTAAAAGAACAAAAAGTAAACATAGTTTAGCTAATTAATCTTTAGATTTAGTAAAAGTAAAGACAAAATGCATATAAATAAATCCACAGGTCAATATTCTTATAAAATAATTCTAAATAAAAAAAAATAAAAACGTTAGATGATTTTAGTACCCTGTTTGTAGTAGGTACCCACATATTTCTAATTCATTTAATGAATATTAATATTTAAAAACATTTTTTTTCTTTAAATTTCATGAAAAAAAAACTTAATAATCAACTCTATGTAGTCATGCGACAAAACTTTAAAACTCAATCTAAGAAACAGCTTGTATATAAAATAAAGACCTAAAAATCATGAAAATTAGAGATACGTCGAGATGTTGTGAAATACACTGATAAAAAGGATTTATTTGGATATGGCCAATTAAATTATTTGGTTGTAACAAATTTTATTTGAGTCAAATAAATATTTAGTTCATGTAAACAAATATTTTAATTTCAAAATGATTGAATAATGGGGACAAATTAATTTATTTGACAGAAATAAATTTTATTTGTCACAATCAAATAATTTAATTTAAAGTCCAACCAAATATTTAGTTGAGACAAATAAACTGTTTTATCAGTGTATGACGTTGTGAAATAGACAAAGCGATATGCGCCTTTAATAAACTATTAAATATATTAAGAAAACCGTATTTTCTTAAATAAAATCATATAAAATATGCAAAATACCTTGAGACTCCGATACTGCATTAAGCGACAAACCTCTAAAAAAGTCCAAACAGGTTATAAGCTGTAATAGCAAAATATTTTAGAAATATTTGCAAATACATATAATATTTAACTTTAAGAATAAATTATTAATATATTATGAAATGTTAATTTTACTAAAGAAAATTAAGGAAAATGTGCAAAATCCGGGAGACTGCGACAGTGCGTTAAACGACAAACCTCTTGAACCTAGAACCAGCTTCCTCATTTCAGTGATCATCTACGTGCTTCAATATTTGGTGGCTTTCTTCGTCAATAATAAACGTAAAAGTCTTCTGCTGTACTCACACAAGAAAAAGGTATTGCTTGTAGCGGTATATTAAAGTACTAGTTACATAACACCCGTTTTTAGCGCACCAGTACAAGTTTAGAAAACTTAAACACACAGTTTCGTAGAAAACTAAACTTAAAAGCGGTGTTGACATTTTCACGGAAAACGTCAAGCGATTGTATTTTGTCCTGTATTGCCAACCCAAAAGAAATAAAAAGTAAAAACCTCTTTTAGGCCTATAAGAATAAGCAAAATGATTATGAGCTTATATGATTCGCAAAATAGAAAAAATACTTTAAGATCCCTCACAATCTATCGATTGCTTTAACACTTAAATTTTGAAGTAAACGGAATATAAAATAAAGCTAATATAATGCCCATTTCTGGCACTAAAACACATTTTATAATTAAACAAACATTGAACTCGAGTGATAAATAGAAATAGAAATTAAAATATTTGTGGTATATGATGACTTTCATTGTACGATCAATCTCGTATACCCATTTCATGCAATTACCTTTTTAGCCGCTAACTTAATTATTAATCAAACACGATATTGTTAATTAAAAAACGATTATTGTAATTAAATTAATTAGGTGTATTGAAAAAGTGAAATTAAAGATTATAGATATAGGTTGTCGTAATTTATTTTGTAAAAATAACAAAATATCTAATTATGTTCCAAATTTTGTAATTTTGCGGCTTAAAAAAAGGTTTTGTAGGCTTTGTGAATAAACTTTAAACATTTTCTACGTAGGAAAAATCCTTGCGTCAAAATTTTATGTCTTTTTATCAAAGCGTTTTAAAAATATCGTAGTGTAAAATGTTTCGCAAAGGACTTGTATCTTTAAAAAAATAATATCACCTTGTCTATTTTAACGTATCCTAAATTTTCTTTATTTTGAGGTGATTTTATGATGTGTGTAAACGGCACATATAATGAAATTTCGTTTTTAGTAGTATTTCTGTGTAAACTGGTATCTAGGGCCCTAATAATATCATTAAGGGATTTTCGAGATTGAAGAAAACAAATCCATTATTGAAAATTAAAAGTTTAAAATGACTGAAGCTCAATTTCGTTTAAATTTTACAACAATGAAAAAAAGCGACCCGCCATTTTTATTCGCCATTTTGAATTTGGGAAATTTTAGCGTTGAACCACACTAAAATTAAAAAAAAATGCCTTTTTACCAAATTTTAGCAATGTTGATGCATGCCTGTGTTATTATTGAAAAATTATATATTTTATACAAATTGTTTATTAATATTTTTTCAAGGATAAATGTAAAATTCAATTAAAAATGTAAATTCAATTTCGTGACAAATAGTGTATTATGTGCCATTTACTTACTAAATAATTGAAATAATCTTTAAAATTCAATACAGTTCCTTAGAATAAAAATTATAATTCATTTTATACAAAAGATCTTTCATAACATATTAAATTCGAATAGATTCAGGATGTTCTATTCAATGTCATTTGATTTCTTAAGTATTTTACTTTTAAATTCTGACTGAATTGTTATAAAATATACCATGCAAAAGTAAATATAAGAAGTATTTTTGATGTCGTCCGTAATAAATTATGAAAGAAAATATTAGTGGCATATCGGAGAGAAAGGTAAAAAGTAAATGTTACTAAAAATTAATTTTTGACATAAATAGAAACAAAAAAAAATAAGAAAATGTTTAATTATATTTTCTATTGAGTCGTTTACAAGGACACGTGTCTTTCGATATGGTCACTTGTTTCAAGGCTTTAATTTCTTTAAACCAACGTCAATGTCCTTGAAAACCCGTCATTTTCATTCAAGAACATTGACTTTGGTTCAAACAAATGCAAGCCTTGAAACCAGAGAACATGGCTTTGATCATATCGGAATCGGAATCATTTTTGTATCTCTTATTTATCTTGAAAGCGTATTTGAATTAATTTGACACAAAAAATTGCTCTAAAATTGTACAAACCTGTCTTATAATTGTTAAGCTTTCTTTATTCATAATATGATCTCTAAGAAGTAAAAAATTCATTACACAAGAAGCAATCTGTTTAAATTGTCTAAAGAAGGTACTGTTGATTTCTCGTCTGTTAATCCATACAAATTCTTTGGTCTGTTACAATATGTCCAACCGTTACAAAAGACCGGAGAAACCTAATGTTTAATTACTATTTTTATATAAAAAACAATAATTAAATAAAAATAAAAATCGCACATGTTGCTTACGTGTCTACTTACTCCAGTTAAAAGCCTTAGTTGTTCATATGAGCTTATTGATTCTTTTTAGACTTTGCTACAGTAAAACATAACGTTTTCTGTTATTGTATTTAATAACTAATGTTGGTTTTAAATACTCAATATCTTTCAGTTTTTACGGTAACAAATTTTCAGTACAGTTACAATTATTTGAAAAAGCAGAAAAATAAAAAAATTCAGAACTTCCCAGTCGATCTTAAAACACCTATATCTGGCAAATAAGTACCTTTGTGACACAATTAACCGAATATTTAAAAGCTTTTTTTATAAAAATAAAGATCGCGAAAACCACAATATATTTTTTATTGTCGCACTTGTCTCGTTTGTTTTTAATACTTACTGAACTTTTAAAAATTACACTAAAATTGCTTATTATTTATGCAGGAATTTAACATACAGGTTTACAACCTGTTATTCAATTTAATATTAATTTGGTTTTATAGAAAGTTTATGCAAAATTGTTATGAAAACAAAATTTTATGTATTAATTGTTCGGGCTAACCAATACAAATTGCCGTTTAATTTTAATTTATACAGTTGTCTTATTAATCTATAGTAATTTCGAAGATTTTATGGCTCCACAAAAATAAAACTGGAACAGGAAATTACACTGATAGAACACCAGCGTAATTAATAACGTAATTAGGTTTTAGTATACAACAATAAATAGTTGTATATGCGCCAACCACTATATATTGCATAGAATACAACAACAAAAAAGTAAAAGTGATCGGTTTTTACAAACGAGTGCAGTTGTTCGATTTACAATAACAAACTGTATACGCATTTTCTTATATCCCGTAGCGATCAGGTTTTTTTTTCGGGAAGAGAGCGAAGTAGGCTGGACTTACAACTCCGCAGGCACTTCACCTGACCCGTCCGCCCGACTGGCTTGGTCACAGCGCTAAGCGTGGTCGACTCCCTCCTGCAGTTGCCATTTTGTAATATATTTTACATATCACATGTAATTATGTACATGTACATGCTTATCGTTAGGTATACTTATGCACATTTCAGCCCAAAATGCCTACTTTCAATATTTCGGTAAAACATTTATTAGAATCAGCTGATTTTCGCCATCTTTATTAATTATCCTTCCTCAAAAAAGTATTATAGTGAGAATACAATTTATATATATGTAGTATGCTGTACTGATAAGTGAAAATACCTTACCCCTATGATGGTTTTTTTACCCCTCTTTTCTCTAATCTAAAATCGTGCTTATTGTTTGCTTTTTAATTTATAAAATGTAATTTATTTGTGGATTAATACGTTATAATTAAGAGGTATGTGTATTAAATATAAATTATATTCTCTCCCTAAATATCAATTCGTGATACAAGGTTAGGTACTGGTGTTTTTTTTTCAAATTTTACTCAGATTAATCCCAATTTTTGGAAAATGCAACTCCTGCTAAAGCAGTCGTTGCATTTTCGTCATTGGGATTAATATTCGTAAAATTTATGTAAAAAACCACCGATACCTAACCTAGTATCACTTATGATATTACCCCTGATAACACGTTGTTTTAATATTAAATAATATGAATCTACAATTTTAATAGTGTAACGTTATAATGTTTTAGAATAATCGCAAACATTGTATTATATACCTAAGAGCGGTTACAACAACATTTTGTATTAATGTTTTTAGATTTTTGTATCAGTGTAGAATTAGGATAAATAATTTTGAAAGGATTCTTTATACTTTTATACTTTTGTATAAGTCAACAAAACCAAATCTAGATTTTTTGTAAAGGTTGCATTTTGAAGGTCGGCCACAGTTAATTATTGTTTTTGATACACTTAAATACAACATTATATTGGTCAAAATACTTCCTTAACCTTCACATATAGATGGAATCTTTATTTTTTATAGGGTTATCTTAATTTGTCCGTCAATATTCTAAAATAAATAAGTATTATAACTATTATTAATGGTCCTTGTATAATTTTGAATTGCACAATGTAAAACTCAAAAACATCCCTGCAAAATATCTTGAATTAAATTCATTCTGGCAAAAAAATATCATGACAAAATAATATCCGAGAAAATTCACTGCCTAAGATTGGATATGTTAGGGTTGTTTAAGATGAAGTAGTTTGGGTTTGAGTGGGGATGGTTTTTAGGAGTTTATTGTGTTTTTGATTGCTAAATATTTTGTAAGTAAACTATATGGGATTAAATGAGAAAAATACAGTACAATAACCGATCCAAAACCTTTTAAATTATAATAGGCTCAATAATGATAGATTAAAAACGATCAAAAAAACATCGTTTTTCATTATTATACAGTGTTATCAGATTTTATTAATTTTCTTTCAATTTAACGCTGAAAGTGGTTTGTATTTAATTTTTTTATCGTTATAATATACTAGTATATACTATTAACTCGTTAGTTTTTCTGCATCTCTATTGTATTGAGAATAATTTCCATTTTATACCGTATGCGTAATTTAATTTCCTGTTAAACCGATATAATATATCACTGCAATTTACCATATGTCACATTCACACTATACTGTATACGCGTATACGGTATACAAAAAAAATTAATTGAATTAGATTCAGTTATATTGCATGTACACTTAAGTTAAAAAGTGCCTTGTCTGAATATAATAAACTTAGGTATACTTCTAGATTTGCATTTACATAAGTATTAATTTGTAATTAAACTGATTTTAAAAGTTGGAAAATCAATTTATATTAGTGCAAAGTTAAGGAGTTTGGATGTTGGAAACCCTACCGATGTGAATAGTATAAAAATAGATACTCTTGAAAAATCGCTCATATTTTACAACTGTAACTGGAAAACACAGGCTAGTTCTGGATCGAGTACATATATTATACAGTGTTAAATAAAACCTGATAATTAGAGTATATAGGAAGATATATTTTATTCAATAATTTACTAATAGAAAACTAATAGAAAATAACTCCTAATTAAATTAGTAATAAATTCTAAGGAAGTGATATTTATTGATTGAAGTAATTACAAACAAGGAAGAATTCAACAAAAGAAAGTATTAAAAAAAAACACACACTTTTTGAATTTATAACATGGATGTTATTTTTTAAAAAAGTATACAGAGAGCATCTTATAATAGTTTCCTAATTCACTGGCTGAAAATACCCAGCAGATGAGCATGGAAAACCTCACGACAAATTTTTAATAAAATTTTGTCACTGAAGCCAATATTTCTATAAAAATAAATAAGTTGCTTCTTCGTATTCAATTTTTATCAGTGTGACTTGAATGGATTTTCTTAAGGGTGTATAATGATTTGGAATATTAGAAAACTCTCTGTTAACTAACTCGTACATAATCTAATAACTCTAAAATCTTCCTAATCCTTCCTAAAAGTTCGCGTGCAACTGAAAACTGTTCCTAAATCTTCCCTCAAATCTTCGGTTGCTTAAAAATTGTGGAAAAACTTAGGAGGCTCTCACTAAGGGTGTAACCTTTTATATCCATATTTGTCTCTAATTTAACTTGTAATAATAACAAGATTTTAAATTTGAAATTTTTTAACCATCAATGATGATGATGAAAATTTTAAAAGATTCATCAGAAGGACTTCTTCGGAAGCTTGAATAAAAGTTGATTTTGCATCTTCTTGGAAATGTGCAATAGCTACCAACATCTCCTTAATAATAATGTTTATGTGTTATGTATATTGAGTATATGTAGAAGAATTTCAATTTTTAACTATTTTTAATCTTTCGGAGAAAAGATTATGAATATTAATATTAAGCGCTTCGTCTGAGCAAAGTTCTCATTGAATTCATTACAAAATGCAATTTCTTCTAATAATGTCGGTAAAGCCACATATGTATGTACTTTGGTATGCGGTTTATGAATTTTGCAATAACTGACAGGATATATTTTTTAGTAGATAAAGACTACGTAATACAAGGAATATTAATTCTTTATTAGGCAATGCTATTAACAGATTTAGCTGATTAGTAAATACTACACGATTACATTTTCTTAGAATAATTGAATTTTAATTGGTAGAGGAAATGTATAAATATTTAATTCATAAATACTGAGCTTATGCTTGGATTATTACTTACATACAATATGTTTATGTAAAAGATTTAATTTTAAGTAAACCCAAACGCATTCTATTAATCTATTGTTAATGCCAAAACATTATTACCAAATAACAAATAACAATTTTTACCAGATTTTTTCGTCTCCACTCCTTTTCTTGAGAGAAAACGTCACATCAGGGCACTCTAACCAGGATTAATGCATCACCTCCAATAAATTTTTCTAAATTCAAGTATGATATCGCATGAAAGTAAAATAAAGGAAAATATTCAGGCTAGCCTAAGTTATGTTCTTTTCTTTTTTTAATGGATCTCTATCTTTGAGTTTGTACGAATGCAAAATATCTAGCGTTTACAGTTAGGTAACAAGGCTATCATGTCTGGGTGACATATATATTTTTATATCAGCTGTTAGTTATCGAATGTGAAAGCTTTTGTTTACATGCTGCAGGAAATATATTTCAATTTAGATTATCAGGAAGAAATTTTCTCTAACCAATAAATTTCTCAACTTTTAATTGAATATTCTGTCTGGTTTCTTGTTCTTGAATATCAGGGAGTATACTAACTAAAATTTAAAACTAGAATTGCCTCTTTGCATGTAATTTTATTATTTTTTTGGCACATTTAACTCCAGTTTTCTATAATTGGATCATGTTATGCGATAATATGTTAAAGGGACGTTCGAACGTCAAGTAAAACGTAAGCAAATTGTAGCAAAATTCATAATTTCATATCCCGGTTAATGCCTACCCTCCCTCCTTCCCCCCTATTGGGGGTAGTACCTGAAAAATTGCATAATTTAACAATTTCGAATCATTTCTTTTGCGCTAAAAAGACCTCTTTTGCAGTGTGCAGTAAGTTTGCACCTTTTGCGTCAAAGTAATTTTAAACAGTAATGAATCATCATCCACAAGGGGATTGCCTTGTCATCTTTAAGAATGTGACTAGGTAAAAATTGTCTTCGAAAAATTAATTAGCAATTCTATTGTTTTGTAAATAATAGGTGCTCCTCTTCAACGACATTTTATAAATATTTATGATAAATTCTTGTTGAAGAAATACCAAACTTCGAGGTGTTGTATAATGTATTTTATAATACATTTATTATTATACAAAAAAAGATATCGACTATATACTTTCATAGGAATTATTCTTTACTAAGATTTAAATCTGTTAAATTAAAGTAACTTACAACTCAGTTGGTTAACTATTTAAATAAAAAGGATTAAATACATAATCTAATAAAGATTATAATACATAATTTAACACAACATTAGATACAGTATGTTATCATAGTAAAAAATCATAAATCTTGAGATTTACATATAGACTACTTAAAATATACACTGAGAATTTTGTAGCATATTAACTACTAACCCTATTGGCCTAGAAACTTAAGTTATTAAATACAAGAGTAATAGTTATAGGACAACGTTTTGAATATACAACAATTTGTCTTGTTACTCTTAACAGATTTCTGGTTGCAGCAACCAGAAAATAGTTATTTATGGTACTAGTGGGTAAAGTAAGATATTGCCCATGAGTAAATTTACCTGCGAGGCGTCAGCCAAGCAGGTTAATTTTCGAGAGGGCAATATCGGTTTACCCATGAGTGCCATACAAGGTTTTATCCAATAAATAGCTTAGGAATTCATATTTTTATCAAAAATTTTAGTGACATTTACAAGAAAATAATATGACAAGTGACAGTTGAGTGGGTAAAATAAATAATTAACCACTCAATAAAGTAAAAGCCACGCGGGGGTTATTATTGAGTTTATCTATTTAAAATAAAGCTGTTAATTGTCTTATTATCTGTATGTATTGGATAAACACTTTTTATTTAACTATTTATCTGGTGGACCCAACCAGGGTAACTTCCAAGTCTATGATTTTAAGTAGATACTTAAACAAGATAAAGATGGAGTTATTTACTTATTCCTTAATTTATTGTAACTACAGTAGGTAGATATTCTAAGTAGGCTTTATTTTAATATGGCAAAGACTAATGTTTTAATTCTTTAAAAATGTTCCATTATAAATCCTATTAACCTTTTAAGTAAAATTAATAGAGGAACATATTTTTAAATTATACACAGCCTTCCAAATTAACATATTTTTAATGTGGGTATCCGTTAAAAAAGTTACTTGTTTGTAAACAAAATTTATCAAAAAATTATACTTCTTCAGAGTTTGTTACACTCTACTTATTAACTAAATTCTATTTGCTAAAGTCCATACATTTTGTTAGATCACTAGATTCGATAACTTAAAAACAATCGGTCGTATAAAACAAAACTTTTACAAATGTTTAACATTTATATTTAGTAGGTATTGAAAATTTAATTTACTGCAGTAATAATTATCGAGTGATTTCTATATTTAACACTCTATATATTTTCTTTTATGATAATTTTTAGAAGATCTAGGGCTTTTTTTTAAACAACTCATTCGAAATTCGAAAAAAATTGATGTATGAGAATCTGACGCAACTATATTTCTCGATGCTGCATCCATAGTTATTTTTTTAGTTTATATAGTGTATATTTTATACATAAATATATAAATCATAATGATACAGTTTTGGCAAGCCTTAAAATATTTTGAAAATTTATTTTTGAAAACAAATTAATATTTTTTTTATTAGATTAATAAATTATAGTCATGATTAGTCAAATATCATGGACTATAAGTTGAAAGTATGTAATGCAAAAAATTAGAAAGAGTTATGGTTTTTATTAATCGATATAAATCTTGTAGTTTAAAATCTGTCCAATGGCATTACTTTGCAAAATAATTTTTATCTGATATTCATTAAAACTAATAGTTTTATTTATCATCTTGGGATTATCGTACTTTCTTTAATATACTTTAGGTGTCCATTCATAAAAAAGAAATGTTTTTTTAAATTAGATTACAAATTATGTGGGTATTCCTTTAAGAAATGGTATAAACGTAAATTTTATAGCTATAACCCAGGTTATAGTTATAATGAACCATCCAAATGCTATTTTTTATATATTATTGGAAAATTTATCCAAAGCCATGGCGAAGGCAATTTAAAAAAACCAGTGATTACTAAAATATCGAAAAAAGCTCATCAGCTTAAATTTTAAGTTGTAACCAAATATTCAAATTTTTCTTTAATTCATCAATACAACTTTTTTGATTTGGTTGAGAGAATACTTCATATTTTTTTTTCTGTATTTCAAACCAAACATACTAATATTTTATATGTTTGGAAAATAATTTTCACAATTTTTTCTTTTCTGGTAAAATAAAGGTCGGGCAAGGTTAACATTTAAAAAAAAAATAAATAATTCTTGCATATTATCTTTTGCATTTTTTAACTAAATTTCAAAGCATAAAACATTTCTTAAATATAAACCTTCATATTCGCTGAATGAAATAAAATTCTTGTTTAATAATGTAATGGTCCAAACAATAAAAAATATTGTGGTTAACCACAAACAACTATAAAAAATCCGCCCACTTATTATATTATCTCTAAAATAATATATCACATGACTTACAAAGTTATTTAATTTTGAACCCCACTTCCCCCGTAGCGCCGCCTTATCAAATAAAAAATATTGCAAATGATAGTGTGACATACATATTCCAAATTTGAAGTGTATAAGCTTAAGTTTATAACTTCAAAAACTACGGAGGGTGTACCATTTAAAAGAACAACCCTGTAAAGCGTTAAATTAATGAAACTTTAATAATATTTGCAGTGATGCTACATTCTAAATGTCAAACATTCCACTTAAAGAACTTGAAATTCAATGTCTGCATTATAAGATTAAGGTTGCCAGACAATTATATTTTTCATAGAATATCCTTCCCATCTACAGTACTGTTAAAATTTTACTAACTGGTACCTGGCCGGAATGTTTGGAATGCAAGGTCGCCTATACTGCACACACAATATTTTACCACTTCTTTTCCCCTTGCCTCTACTCACAGGTGCCAGTTAGTAAAATTTTAACAGCTTTTGTAAAATTTACAAGAAAAACATGTAGTTTGAGTTACCCATATTTATTTCGGTAAATACTGGTTTTGTAAAATTATTACAAAAATATGTTTATTTTTGCTGACTTTTTCTAAATCTTACAAAATCTTGTAAAACAAATCATAACAATATGTATTCTTTTATCACTGACTTGTTAAATACCTTTATCGTGTTAAAAAACAATCTTATTAAAAAAACATTTTTAAGTATTTAATATGTATGTCCAAATAATTTTTTTTGTTGGATTAATACATTATTTTTATGTATATACAGTATCTACTGTATATGTATTGTTTTTTTATCTCTAGCGACCCTATTTAAGATCACTGGCAAAGCTATGCAAAAGGTTATTTCTGCTTCTTTTCCAGTTATTCTAAAACATAATACTTTCTACATGTAATTATCATTTAATTAATTAATAATTATAATAGAAGCAAAAATGTTATCTTCTCAAATATCTTAAAAGTTGTTGAAATACTATCCTTGCATACATACAGAATTATAAAAATAATTTTTTTTTCTATCCCACTAAGAAGATTCCCATTTTCAGATGGCAGCAATTTAATTACCAATGATTGGTTACCAGTCTACATCCTTATACATATTAGACTATTATAGCCTCGCACTCTTATATTAAACGATGCTACGCATCTCGGGATATAGTACGCTCGGCTATAAAAAATGTCTTCTCTACCTTGGTATATATAGTTACTATTATAGGTGAATGTCTAAGATAGTTTTTCATATAATTATAGGTGTAAAAGAAGATAATAAATAGCTAAGGAATCGTTAAAAAAATATACAAAAAATGAAAGGAATTAAATAAAACCATATACATATACTGCGTACCATATTTAGATTCGACCTTAGAAGGTGACTTGGTTTTAAACTTTACATTCTAATCTTTACTTTCAATTTAACACAGAAATTCGCTTAAAATGACAATTTAAACTAATTTAAAATAAATATATCTAGTTACTAACAACATAAGTACATTCATTTTGTTTTACGGGGTAATTACCTAGTAAATAAAGCTTAGATTAAGGTGTGTCACAAAAAAAAAATGTTAGGGGTAGAAAAGATTATTTTACCGAATGAAAAGTCAACGTCATTACTGTTTTATTGTTCTCTTTAAAAGGACTAAAGTATGGATAAAGTGTTTTGTTAAGGGTGATTCCGTAAAGAAGGACTGGCTTAAGAATATGATCGTATTTTTTATGGATAGTGTACTTTTATTATATTAATATATTAATGCTATAATCAAGTCATCTTGGCTCTACCTAATACAATAATACTATAACAGTTTGTAGATTCGGACGTTGGCTGTTTGGAGTGTGTTTTTAAAGTGCCGATCCCACTTAAGGTTTTTAGATAGGGTAATGCCTAGATATTTATTATTTAGATATTGTATATAACTCTATGCTTAAAATCAAGGCATTTTCTGGCGTAAATCTATCTAATTTATTCAAAGTGAAAGATGGTACTCATTCATTAGAACTTATTGTAAGCACACGCCTTAATACATAAATATTCACGTTTTTGTTTACATTTTCTCTGGATATCCACGTGGCTCATATTTTATTACTCTAAGAGAAATCGTGGGTACTAAAGTCTAGAATTTGGGATAGGTACATAATAAATTATTATTTTTTAATAAAAATCGACCGCATATAAGTAAGTATAAGTAAGCTTTGTAATAATTACTCTAAAATTTATAATAATATAGTCATTCATTCTTGATATTTAAGATTATTATTACTTATTACTTATACCTATGGTTTTATTACTTTGCAATAATTACATTATACAAATTATTACTTATAATTAACCATAAATAATATTTAAATACTATTATTACAAATTATATTTTCTATTTATAATGTTTATGAATCACAATTGTTTACTTGCAAAACCAATGGAAGAAAAATATATATTTTTCTCATATCTAATTATAATAAATAAATTAATTTCTGGGAGCTAGAAAAAAAAACATCAAATACTCACAAAATTGTGGTTACCAGCCACTCAAGTCAGAAAAGTAGGAATAGTAAAAGTGTTTTGAAGTAATTTTGCAGTCATAAAGTGTCTAGGTTAAGGAAATAATTGAATGTAACAGTTTCATTTGAACTCTGACCCTTTTTAACTAGGAAGATGCTATTATTTTATAATTTTGTAGGTACTCAACATCACGAGGGACCTACCTACCAAAATAATAGCATCAAAAATCAATTTTAAATGTCAATTGAAGATGAAACCTATTACAACATCTGTTCGATTGTTATCTTTAAATCTAAAGGGCGAACGTGTCGTGTCTGATAAAAATTTAAACCAACTTATTCTTTGCAAAATGATCTTTTAGCTACTTTATTTTTATAAAAAAAAATATTTGAAGGCAATTTCTAACACCATGTCTGGAGAGTTTTTAGCTCCTGAAGCCTTCTAGACATGGATCTATATATCTTCTTCTTCTCCCAAATGGTTTTCATTGTAACATTGATAAATTGTCGTGTTTTCTGATCACCAAATGTGCCTTCACCATTTTATTCTTTGTCTTTTTATTTACTTATATAATATCTTCTTCATTCAATTCCTGCAATATCTGAGCTCTTTTTCTTTCACAAGTGATTAGATACAACAAAAATTACCTTTTTTGGAAAAAACTCTGTCTTTTTTATGTTTTTCCATGTCTTTTTCTTTTATTCATCTTCGTCAAAACAAGTCAACATTCCAAATGGATTCTCTTTTTTCTAAAGTATAATACATTTCATGAGAAAATTGAGTAAGAAATGTGAGTAGCATGTATTTCGTGCTAGACACATTCAAGTTTTGTAACGATTCCTAAGTAGGTGGATTTAATATTTTAGATAATTAAAATTAGATTTAATCTACTTACTTATCATAAAAACAATCATTTTCAACACGAGAAAAATATTTAATTTATTATTTATAAACACACACTCAGTGGGATTTCAAATAAAAGAAATTATTTGTTCTATAGTCATTTTAGTTACTTAAAAGGACAACTTAGAAATTCTCCTTGTATATCCATTCACTTTTAATATCAGGAACTAAAATTTAGTTATAAAATTTTGTTTTTCTTATTTTTAATACTGTCAATCATGAGTTAAAAAACTCATAATATAGGAAACCAACAGAACATATCCTGAAAAAAATTATTCACGGAATGGTCTAAGTAAACGGCGAGTATTTACGGTTCACTGTTGGGCTTTTTGAGTTTTTGAATGAATTAAATATTCTAGGGAAATAGGTAAATTAATCCAAAAAGATATTTTTTTCATTAAGATTTTTTTCGCGTACGAAATACTAAAAAATTGCTCATACTTATTCAGAGTCACTACAGCTCTGTGATGGTGAAAATCTTTAATTTTGTAAAAGCTACAAACTTCCAATTTTATATTTTACGATTGCTATTAATTAACCATACATAACCTATTTTAACAACTTTATGGCAATAATAAACACATAGTACCTACATACCAATTTAATTTAATTTCTAAATTAACATTAATCACCTTTAATTAGCAAATTAGTTTCTATTATCGCATACATTGTTTCTTAGTTTCAAGATATAGTTAAATCAAAAGATTATATTATTATCACTAGTCAATAATTATTGAAGACTACATACTCGTAACCTAATAAAAGAGTGAAGACAAGCTTAAGCTTGAAAGAGTGACCGCTAAGTTAGCCTGTTTTTCAAACACCTGTAACTTCGATTGGAATTGATAAAATGTAACGTATAAGTGCTCAACATTTTTGTCTGGTCATGAACTTGTGCAAAAAGCAAGATTTATTGTTCTAGAAGCTAAACATCCCCTTAAACAAAGGGTTAACAATGGGTATTTGATGAAAATCTACCCCCACAAGGAGGGTTAAACTACCCCCAAGCACTAAGAAAAGTAGTAAATCATAAAGTATCTCAAATTGAGTTAAAGGGATCCAGCGAGTTATGTTTAATAAAATGTGAGAAAGTTTATGTTGTAAAATTCAATTCAAGTACCCATAGTTAACCTTTTGTTTAAGGGGATGTTTAGCTTCTACAACAATAAAACTTACTTTCTGCACAATGACCAGACAAAATTTTGAGCACATACGTTACATTTCATCAATTCCAATCGAAGTTACAGGTGTTTGAAAAACAGGCTAAAAACCTCCTTTTTGCGGTGACTCTTTGAAGACATTTCTTCGAAAGCTTGATTATTAATTTTATTATTCACTACAAAGTGCTCTAGGCTCAATTTTCCAGTAATGACACTATAATTTTTATAATAGGTAATATATCATAACTGATTAATGAAACTTGAACTTGGCCTGTTTTTTGGGCTTCAGTGAAAGTACTTGTGATTTATGCTGTGGGTATACAATTGATACTCTATATAACCTTTCACCGTAGTGTCTGGTTTAAGTATTATATTTCGCGACATTCGAATTTTGAAAATTAACTACAGAGTAAAAAGTAAAAAACAGTGGATTAAGTGTTTTCAAAATCTTAATAGGCGAACTTTATTAAAATTAAGGGCCGGTGAAAAAGATTTTAAACTGGTCTTGTTTTTGTTGTGCGATTACACAACATTACAGATCTGTGTGCGATAAGCGCTTGCAGGCTTGCATAAACAAAACATAATGCATAACACATAATGACATACTTTGCATATGTTCGTCTTCGTCTTCTTTTATTGCCCAATCTTATGCACTTATGTATTATCATAGCGAGTCGATAGTCTTATGCCTTATGCAATTTATGTCATTATGTTATTATGCTTTAGGTTTGGTCATGGAAGCATGTGGATAGCGCTTTTATCTTATCCATGCATAAAAACACTGTAGTAAGTCAACAAAATAATTGATGAATGCATTGTTTCCGGACAGTGACAGTGTTTTATATTTATTTTGTTGCCCAGTAACTGTTAATACATTTCCTCTGAAAATTGCGAATCGTTAGTTATTCATGAATCGCAATGTGTATTTTTACTCACCCGAACGTGCTAAATGAAATATTTCTCAAATCGTGCAAATTGATTTAATTGCACCATTTATGTGCAAATTTGCACTTTCGTCTGGTGTAAAAGCATAAATGTTCTTTTGTTCGTTTCTTAACGCCTTCGTCTTACATCAATAGACTGCAAGGTACACATTTTAACGCATGATTTTTTACACATATTTTTACAATCATCGTACCGAGTGACTGCAGTTTCGTGCTGTTAGTCACTACCTACCTAGTTATCCCTGACTTTATTTGTTTAAAATAACATTCATTCATAACATATATTTATAAGATCTATATAAAACATTTTACTATTCCTTAAAACGACTTTTGTTTGATTAACGCAGTCGTCCCTCCGAAGTGACTGATCGATTTCGTGCTTTTTAGCACTCTTCAGAGCCACATATCGGTAGTAGGGACAACTACGAAAATCAAATCCTTTCCATATATCTCTATATAGAGTTTAAAAATCGTTATAAGGAAAAGCAAAAACAGCTAGCGACATCTACTGCTAAAAGCAGAGACTGGATAAACCTATCGACAGTCCAAAAAAGGAAGCAGTTATTGGTTTCAAGAACCTATTGCACGCTGTCGATAGGGAGCAGATATGTGGCTCTGAAGAGTGCTAAAAAGCACGAAATCGATCAGTCACTTCGGAGGGACGACTGCGTTAATCAATCAAAAGTCGTTTTAAGGAATAGTAAAATGTTTTATATAGATCTTTTAAATTTGTAAATATCAAACAATTTAATTTAGTTTATATATTTATAACTTAACACGTGACTTTACTTGTTTATCCTGGCTACAATAATTTTAAGAGCATGTAATGTTAAATAAAGGACAGAAATATTGCATAAAACGCCCATAAACATTTAAAATAACTTGTTAACCTGCAGAATATTAGCAGGTTTGTTGAAATTAAAGTTTATCTGATCATAATTCTAAAAGCTTATTCAAATAAATATTTATTTAATGATTTAATAACGACCATTTTAATGGAAGGACGTGTACTTGCTCTAATTTAAAATTATTTCTATTATGGAGGTTCTTGGTTTTGCGAAAATTACCTCATAAATTTTATGTACCTACTGAGTCAGCTGACCCAGTATGAATTAATTACAAGAATTTATTTTATATTTAATTCTAAAAGCAATTAATTTACTTCATTAAGTTCTATTAGGTAATTATTATCTTCACAGTGTTCCTGGTGATAGGATAATTTAACGGAAATTATTAATTTTATAAATTTTTTGGAAGAAAAAATAAAAAACGTCAACTCTTGACCGTATTTTAAAGAATGTATTTCCAAAAAACACAAAAACACAAAAAAAGTTAATTACCGTCAAGTGGGGTGACTTTGGACGGTGTGGGTGACTTCGGACACTTTTTCGCAAAACCCTTTTAACCAAAGCACGTGCGCACAAGTTGTGGGGTAGTACACAAAAAGTGTCCGAAGTCACCCACACCGTCCCACTTGACGGTCCTTTTAACCATACCAGATTTTACTAGCGTATTTTTTAGCGCTAAAAACGAATTTGATAGAGAAAATCCTCGCTGACCTTCAAAGTTTTTCAAAAAACTGCAATAAAGAATATTGGACGAGCTAGCTAGAGAGCCTTAGCAAAATCTATCCAAATCACTTTTCTATAAAAAGGGAGCGAAACCCTTTGTGTGTTGATCAGCCACCTTTTTTATTGCCAAATTCGATTTCATCGCTAAAAAAATCTGCTAGAAAAATCTGGTCTGGTTGTACATATGGTGTATACTAGTTTTATAGTTGTGTAAAAATGGGATCCCGAAATATATTTATTTTATGTTTTTCTGAATAATAATTATTATAAAATCAGATATATCCATTTAATGTGGGTAGGACATTATAAAAACAAGGTAGTTGCTTGTTTTGTTTTATTTAAATAGGTAATAAATACGAGTATATTACACAAGACTTAAGTATTCTAATATACCTTTAATTTTTGACTTTATATTCGCGACCTCAAAACCCCCGATAACAGTAAAAATTATAATTTTGACAAGCCTGTCCTATTATAATACCTACAAGTAAATATTTCCGATATTCGCTAATTAATTTTTTTGTCGAATTTGAATTTAGCGCGTAAAAATACATAAGAATATGTGAAAAAGAACTTTTCTGTTTTAAATATGTTTTACAATTTTTTTAATTTGTTGTAGTGTATAAATTTACACATATTATAACATAGATTATTACTAATAAGTTATTAGTGGTTACAAAATTACCACAAATATTATAAAGAAAAAAATATTGAACTGTAAATTATGGTCTATGATTATTCTATTATCTAATAAACTTTTTTTATTCTCACGTGGTTTTTGTAAAACAGTATATAGTATAGCTATTTATAACTTAACAAGTCAACTATTGCTATGGTGGAATTATATCTCTAAGTCCTTTTGGGGACTCGAGATTTAAATTTACGTTTAAGCGCGGTTGCCATAATGACAAAGAAACAAGAAGAGAATATAGTTTTAATATGGAATTTAGGGCTAAATGACAAAAATTTATTTTTGTTTAAAAAATTCAAAAAGATAAAAAGAAATGATAAAAAAACTGATTTCTAGCTTTTATTAATTATTATTATTATTATTATGTTCTGCATATAATAGCTTGATTTAAAAGCGGCAACGACGCAAACTGATAAAATATATCAATGCGAACTCCATAAAAATATTTTAAAAAGTCCATACCTATAATTATAATTAGTGTTTTTTGCGATATGTGATGTGTGGTATACACTTTTCCTAAACAAAAAAGGACCTGGAGACCTAATTAAACTTTAGCTTGCTATAGTAAATAGGTGACTGACTTCATTCTTTGTCCCTTTATACTTTGTTGAGCCACAATCTGGCATCATGGTCGGATGGTCTGGCCACTATAATCGACTCTTTATTGGACTTGGACAATACTCAAAATAAAAATTAAACAAGTCCTGAAGATTTGTAATAATTCGCATAATTTTAAATTTTTTTGCACAATTCTAGAATTCTCTTTTTTTAACGAGTAATAATATGAAGAAAAGTTAATAACTTTTCAGACCAGACCGCAAACCAAGCAGTCATAAACTTCAAAGTGTAGCCATAATACCTACATAAGTATATGTGGGAGTAGGCGACATTTTTTTTTCTTTCGGAAGGATCGTATTACACGCACGTCGATAATCCTATCGATATTAGTTTGTTGACTTACTGCTTTCGATACCTTAGATATCAACTACATTGTACTGAAACTGCAGGGTATGGCGTAACGTGTAAAGTCTACAGGGGAAAAAACTATTTACGTCACAAAACGAAAAATCTTCGAAAAATCTAATAAATCTAACAAAAATATTGTATATTGTTTAGTATTTAAAGCGTTCTTTAGAGTATAGTATCATTATAAAGCAAAATAATTTTATTTTACTGAACAGAACACCTTAAAATTAATTATTTGTATTGTACCTAATGTCCGAGCGTTGTAAAAACGTTTGTAAAAACGCTCAGTCGCACTTCAAGCAACGGTCTTGATGCGAATTCGAGCAGTCTTCCCTAAAACTCTCTACCAAGTTAATTTTTTAATTAATGCGAAAAATGCGACTCCTATCATTCGTTCGTGCGACTTTTACCAGTTTTCCATAAAACAGGACTTCTTAAAAGGCCCATATAAATTATACAAGTAGATTTTTTACATTTTTGTTTTTGGTAAATGTTGGGGACCGCTGTGATTTATTTATTGCTACTAAAATCTCATTTTTGAAAACATGCGACTTTGATCGATTTTCTCCTGTAGTCTTTATATGCAATACTGCGATTTTTGTCGTTCTTTTTCATTGTAATCTTTTCCAAGAATTTTTAGCAAACGCACCTAATGGTTTTTATAAAAAGTATTTCCATTAATCGAATTGTTTTCTAATCGATTCTAAAGTCCATTAGAAAGTCAAAAAAAATGTATCCAAACCATTAATGGGTATAGTTTCCATTATCATAAGGCAAATTCTCTAAATAATATTATCTGATTTTTTAACTTTTTTCATAAAAAAGTATTATGAATATTTCTTTATGGGTTCCAAAGGAAGATTGTCCTCAAAAACATACAGGTGGCAGACCTAGTTAGTCGAGACTATACCCTAGTTATAAAAATAATAATATTTATAGTGAAACTGAAAATTATTTCTGCTATACGGAGCGTATAATATGTGGATTACAATAAAAGATAGACTTAAACACTTGTTTATTATGTAATCATTAATTAAGGTGATATAATTAATAATTTAAAGCGTTTGAAATTATAACATTTTTACTTTCTGATATAAAGTATTTGAAACAGACTTTCATTGACAATGTTAGTAGTTGCCAGAAAAAACCTTGGATTTTAGGGATCTGGTAAATGCAACTTTTCTGGTAGCAGCAACCTGAAAAATAGGTTTTCATGTTTAAATATGGATCTGGTTACCCCCGACCAGATCTTTTTTTTTTTTTTCAGTACTGTAAATTAATTTAAAATTACACAAAATTACAAAAATCATGTAAAATTATTTAAAATAATATGGATTTCTAGTATACGCCAGAAATATAAGAGATTTTATTTAGGACCATTTTATTTCGCGCGTCTCAAGGTTTATTGGCACCAGTAATCCAGTCTACTAAGTTAATATAATAAAATTTAATTACGCCCTTGTTTCACATCAATCGGTTTAAAATGTAAACACTCTACTAAATCTCTGGTACTATACCTTGATTTACACTTAATATTAATTACGGACTATTAATTTTACAGAAAATTACATTTTAGTCCATGGTATCTTACAATGTAAGATTCTTACGTATTGCTTCTATGAAAAATTTTACGGATCCGTCTGTGGCAAACAATGTATGTTTTTTTTTACAGTGTACAGTAATCTGCACAACTAAAGGCGATTAGAAAATATTATTTTATTTAATAACCTTTTTTGTTCGATGATCAAAATCGAGGCTACCAACAAAACAAAGGATATAGTAAATGTCCATTGAATAATTTTCTAACCATAAAAAATTTTTGTTAATTAAAAAGCTATAATTAAAACACTATTTTGTAATAGTTAACAATAACAATTTACATGCAACAATTGATAAAAAACCATTCAGAAAAACAATAAATTAACAGTGTAATTATTAATTTTTTATGCTATGAGAATTGTGCTAGAAGTACTTACATTAAGGACAACAATTTAAAATTAGTTAATTGTTTTTAGAACAGAATTTTTTTAGTAAACTCGTCATGGGTAAAAATATAAGTAACTACTGGAATAATTACTGCAGTAATTATTAATCTAGTTGAGAGATTAAAGGATCATATCAACAAAATGTTAACTAATTGTTAATATATTTAATTTTAGTATTAACCAAAATATAGCATTTTTAAGCTCTTTGAAATGATGTATTACGAGATGGGGCTGCTATTTAAGATTCTAATGTTGGGGTAACGGGGATTTAGTGGGTGAAAGTTAACAACCCCTAAATAATATATTTAAATTTCCCCTCAATATACCAAACTGATCTATTTTTAAAATTTTCATATTTTGCTTAGTTTGCTAGATATTTGGGTGGATCATTCTAAAACATGTTAAATGTAAAGTTATTAGTACCAATGGTACCAATACCCACTCAAACATTATGGTCCCTTTGCAATCGCCTCAAATACCACCTCCTTTATTTCCATTTTTGTGTATGTGTGAAAGGAAGCTAAAAATTTCGTATCTGGACATTTAACCAGTCTCCTGTAAAGAATATCTCTTACGGTTATGTTTCACAAATAAATCTACCACTTTGTTCACACATGAATTTGCATTTCTTGTAAGTTTTACATCGTTAGAGATAAGTTGTATTTCATTAAGACAGCGAATTAAAATTTTCGAGACGGCACTATAAATATTACCAAGATTACGTGACGGTATGGCGTTGCAGAAGCTGTAACGGAAATGTAGTGATATACGGTAAACTGAAAATCTTCTTCACGATCAGATCATGTACTCGTGCAAAAAGGGTCTTTTATCGGTTACAGTTTGATAGCGATCCTAGATGCAGTTTAAATAAGACGAAACTAATCAGCAAACATTAAGCATTTCTATAGTTTTTAAACCCTTTAAATAATAATTACCCATCCTGTAAACTTTTGCTTTTACCAACCGCTTCTTCAGCGCAATTCTGAGGAGGCAATGGGATAATTACCCCCTGACATTAAATTTTTAAAACATAATACCTCATGAAACATATTATTAATAAATTTTGTTAAAAAGTTTGAGAAACTGTCTGTATATTTTCATACGCAAACAAGGTGCTTTTTGACTTAAATATTTTTTCAGTAAACTTAAGAGATATCGCGAAATGTCGAGAAAACTATATATAAATATATTTAAGAAGAACTTTTACTTGTTTAGTTTATTTCGTTGTTTATTTCTGAACTATTTCATCCATTTTAGCATCAAAAAACATTGTTGAACTTTGCAGAACTTTAAAATGAATTAATACCATACCCATTGGATAGGTAGGTAGGTAGGTAGGTAGGTAGGTAGGTAGGTAGGTACGGCCCATGTTCTATTTTCACCACTGCAAAATATAGAATGTTTTTAGAAACATTTTTTTGTGTACGAGAAAACCAATAAATATTTATTAAAATTATTAGGATAATTATTTTTCTTTTTTATTGTACAGATAAACAATATTATGAGTGATTAAAAATATTACCTATAGGTTAAAGCTATATAAATTTAACGTTTAATGTTTATTTTTTTAAATAATTAAATGGAAAAATAATAAATTTAACTAAGATTGTAACTTTATGAAAGTACATCTTTGTAAAATTTAATAATAATAATTATAATCATTTAGTAAGGACTTTACTGACGGTAATAAAAATAACGATAGAAAGTAAACATGAGAGATTGCGAATCTTCATTTACCTATGACAAATATTTTTTCCAGTATAGGAAATACGCCTAATTTCGATGGTTTCCTAACTTCGGATAGTAGTGTATCTAAGATAGTATCTGCAGAGGTAAACAGAAACCTACTTTTATGTGAAGCCAAAAGTCAAAGTAAATCCGTCCTGTAATATGGTAACGGTAGAGCTTCTCCCCGTTAAATTGCAAATGGCAAAATTATGGCTCCTATTACGAATACTATATAGTATTCGTAAAAAATTGATCAATAATTAATTTCGAGAATAAATTACATACTTCTTATTTGCAGAACAAAATGTCAAGGAATAACAAGAAACATAAGCAACGGGATCCAGATCTACTTTTAAAAAAAAAATGATATGCCCGAAATTAGGAACCCTTTTTCAAATGCACAAAAATGCGCTTAGTTTTTTTACCTTGTTTTTTGGAAAAAGTAAACTGTAATAAAATTGTTTTTATAATAAATCATGGTTCGTTATAATAAGTTGTATGTTGTTATATAAAAAGAGTATCAAAAAGTAATACGCCTATTAAATATTGGATAAATTGTAAATTGTATCCGAAATTAGGCGACTTTCTTATACAAGTGTCATTTAATTACATACAAGAAAAGAAAAAGTCATATTCATTTGGTTTAAAGAATGTTTTTTTCAGTGTACATAATGTAGATTTAATAAATTTCATGAATAAAGAATGACAAGTATGTAGTTATATTTTTGACTGATGGTGAACTAGCCACCATAATTATTAAAGTATATTACAAATAATTACACAACCTTCTTTTGTTAGAGCATCTTAAAGTCCCAATGGGCTACATTATTATTATTATTATTAATTTTATAATTATCCCGGCATGTTTTTACGGAAACACGATCATGAAAAGATAAAGAACATTTAAATTTCATAGTTCAAGTTCACTATATATAATACTGTGAGGACATTACAAAATATTTAAAGGATGTTCATTTTATGTTTTTTGTTATATTTTTTATAATTTTATATGTTTTATATTAAAATTAATTTTAATACCAATTAATTATAAATATAACAATGCTAAATAAATAGGTCATGGATGTGGGGTAAATTTTATAAAATAACGCAGGACGACAATGATTTTGCCATTGGAAGTTTATACTTGATCGTCCCTTTCCTTATATGAGTATAATATATATATTTTTAAGGCCACCCATACCAAATTTTATGTTTCTCGGTTGAGGCGTCTATTTTTTATAATTTTTTAAAAAAATTGCTCGACCTATATGTTTTTGATATTAAAAGGATGTGTATTTTAAAAACTCGCAGAACTTAATTTTTCTTGAAATTTTTTATTGATCAGATATTTTGTTCTTGAATTATCGTATACACAAAAAATTAAACACCTACACGGACGGACAGACGGATTTTTGAAATTTGAAAACCATTTTAGCTCGGGAGCAGTGAAAAATATAATAAAAATTCCCCGAAATTACTATTTACTTTTAAAAGTAAATGAAAAGTAACCTTGTAAATAAGTATTTACTCAAGAGGTACGTACATTCATTTTTATTTGTTAGTTCATCCACCCATAAGTACACAACACCGTACATCATTCCATTGTCTTAGTTGGCTTTGCGCTTCCGCCATTTTTAAATATTCTCACGAGTTTTACGGCTTCATCACAGATACTGTAACCATTGTAAATGTTATATAATATCTTCATTTTAATAGACACATACAGTTAATTTATATTTTCACATAACGTAATCTGAATTCGCATTATTTTTGTTGGCATTTTACTGCGTGTTCGTGCATTATAATTTTAGGATGTTCTATCTTGGGGCAATCACAAAGATTATATCTTTGTAAATTGTTCTAATTTTTAAGAAGGCATTGTCTAAATGTAAGCAACAATACACTGTGAAAAAAAATACACACATGTTTTGAAATGTTACTAAAATATAAAAAAAAATATCAAAACTGCCACGAATGTTACCATACATAGAATCTATAATTTATTTGAAGCGTATATATATTTACAGTATTATTACCATACATTTATGGGACAATTATATTACTTTTAATGCATATATGGAAAATTTAATACAATTTTTTTGAGTGTAGGTCTATATTTTAAAGTGAAGTGACAATGAAAATTTGTGAAGTTACTCAACGAGGAGATTTTTTTTATTTTGAGGGTTTTTCTCTATATTCTAGAGCATAGAAATTCTGTAAATTTCTGTAAATTTAAAATCTCACAAAGAAAGTAGAGAAAAGTAAAAGAAAACCAACAAAATAAAGATAATGAAGGGTCATAGTACTCTAAAGTATAAAGTTTAAACAGTTTATAAGAGAAAATCTAAGGAAGTTTTGAAGAAACTCTTACAACCATTGAATATATTATATTTTAATTGTTATAACAAATTGTTATACCTAATAAATTATATATTATTATTATATTTATTTAAATAATATAAACTACATTTATTACAAATCAATCATAATAATATTACATTGCTTTGAATATTACTTTTGATTAGTTTAACATTTAACATAATTGCAAAAAAATCTTACTTTGTCCTTAACCATTGTGATTGCAATCCAATCAAAGATAGTATACAGGCTTATTCTTTTAAATGGTACAGTCCCTCTCTAAAACGGTTGGCCTTTGTAACACAGTACTTACATACATACAAAATCATATTTTATTAAGAAAATATAAAAAAAAACTACATAAAAAAAAGTTTGAGAGACAAAAGTGACATCAAACCCCCGTTTTTTACGCCCCTGCCTAAAATTTCCAAATCAAAATTAAGCATATGGTCTTTATCAAGGCTAAGACATCGGGCTAGTGTAAAGCAATACAATGGTGTACTTATCTCAAAAAGTGAATTTTAACAGATAGGACAACTTGTCTTAGTAGGGCAGAATAGTGGATAGTCTTCATTTAGATCTTCGACATCCAAAAGTATTAAATATTATTATTATTATTCTTAATTTCCCTTTTAGGAAGTTATGACAAAAAATCGTTTGGATGGATCATTTCAATGGTATTTGTGTTAAGGGGCTGGCTTGATCGTGAGAGAGTCTATGGATAGCCCCGAGCCTTAAAAAAACTGGTGAAATGAACCGAAATTTATAATCATCACCGTCTGCAGAAGGCCCACCGACAGACACTGACCTACACTCGAATGTTTTACTTGCATTTATTTTAACAAGTGCAATTTCATTAAAGATACTAAAGATACAGAGAGTGTATAAAATAAAGGTACAATCTAGGTATTTGATTATATTTTTGGTAAAGATTTATTTTTCTTTTTTTTTACCAGTTGTCTTATTTTATTATAACTCCTGTCTGTCGGTCTCTCTGTTAGTTTTTCTGTCTGTCGATCTGTCCCCCTGTCGGCGGACATTAATGATCTTTGTAATTTTTAGTTAAATATTTATAATTAGGCTTTTTTATTAATTTTTATTAATCTGTTCACTTTATGTTTTATCCGATACAACTAAAATATAAAACACAAAAGGCATTAATAGCAAAAAGAAACAAATTATTCAACAATAAATCAAAATTAAGTATCAATAGGAAGAAAAACGACAGATAATTGCTTATTTAATGAGTAGTA
Organism: Brachypterus glaber; assembly: GCA_958510825.1. Lineage (NCBI taxonomy): Eukaryota > Metazoa > Arthropoda > Insecta > Coleoptera > Kateretidae > Brachypterus > Brachypterus glaber. The sequence continues at coordinate 293,099 of OY294052.1, read as the reverse complement.
GTGCAGTTATCTTAGAACTGTATTTTGATTTAAACATTTTCTTATAAATAACACAGCCACACAAAAAAAAATAATATCCAGAGACTAGACCAATGCATTTTTATATTTTTGGGGTCGCTGAACCCGAATCTGATCTCAGAATTGCTCCATCAGATCCCATTTTTTTTCTACCCATAAAAATATCTGAATTTAAGGAATTTTCGCAAACTTTTTTAAGTGTAGAAAACAATTGTGACCTGTTGGAGTAATTCTGTTCAGTTTCGGCTTCAGCGACCCCGAAAATATAAAAATGCATTGGTCTAGTCTCTGGATATTTTTTTTTGTGTGGTTGTGTAATAGATAACTAGCCATAGTACATAATAATTAATGAAAGTGTTTGAATATATTTAAAAAAATATTTTTTTTTATTGAATTTTGTTCGTTGCATTTTCTTTACATCTTTAAAAACGTCTTTTGTACTTCCTTTTTTAAGGTTATCGACCTTAAATTTGGTGGCGTTAAAAATCTATTATATAAAGACCACCTTAATATACCTATATGGAAAACAGGAAGACTAGATGGTCTCTACAACTCGTAAACTTTATTTATATCAGTCGCGTGTTCAGATAACTCCAGTAATTAACTTCACAAAAAAAAGCGCAGGAAGAAAGATTAAGAACTTTGTTTTTAATGATCTTTTTGTAACGGTCTGTGATTTTTTTGAGTCAGCGGAAATGTTCTTGGTGTACTTGCAAGCTTTTTCGAAAAGGAACTACACTGAATGGCTTTCTTTGAATTGGGCACTACCCAATGGGTAGGACTACTCAACCAAATAAAATAAGTTTCTTTTTAATTTTAAAAAAGTAAAATGGTAAAAGGTCTAAAAAATCAAAAACAAGGTGGCAAGTCCAACTTTTGGAAAAGAGCAAAAAACTTATTCTTTTTGTACAAGAGTTATAAATTTTTCCGACAACCTAGTTAAGTAGTTAGTGCCTATTCCCCACCCGTTACCTATGACAACGGTTGGGAAGTGACAATCACCTGATTTTACATATCTGCTGTCAGAAAATTAGTAAACGTCAAACACATAACCTCAAATTAACAAACTAATTTTAAGATAATTTCGCGTTTTTAATGTTTAGGTTTAGGTCGACGCAAGCCATTTCAGTGCACATCTAAAAACTAGGTTCAAGTACTCTATGCGTAATATACTATTAAACTTGTGGCATTTTATTCAGCTTAATATGAGTTGGTACAAAAATTACCAGAAAGTATTAAATATTTCCCGAAAATAAAAAAAAAATAATTTGGACTTGTCACTTTTTATCCTAATTTTGGACTTAGTCCCTATTAACCCCTTGAAGTCGCCCGAGTTAACTCGGGTAAGCGGAAAGGAACCCAACCTACTGTCAACGATTTAACTCGGGCTGTGCGTTAAGGGGTTAATTTAAACTTTCTCCAAAAAGGCTGTTTTTTTAAAGGAAGTCTGAGGCTTGTTTTTATTTATAAATAAGTACCTTGTCTAAATTTAGGTGATACAGCCCCTAATATAAGTAACTATAGTTGTTATAGTGTACCTAACTAATGTCGTGGCCTACTACTAATTAGATAAGAAACTCGAGAGTAAAAAAAATATAACTAAATATTTTCAAAATATATTTGTTTTTTTTCTAACAAATTTAAACGGGTTTTAAAAATATTTAAAGTGTTTCAGTTTTAGGTACAAAAGCATGGATACATTTAGCACTCTCAAATGCAGTATTCACTGGCGTATCTTTTTTTACCAAACATTTATCCATTATTTCCTTAGTTTTCTTTTCATCTTTTGTTACATCCATTAACTGTTTTTTGACATTGTCATTATTGAAATCCCCTGCGTCATTTTGCATGCCTGCTTTCTTATGGAAACAGAAAATTTGTTCCTTGAGTTTAGGATCTTCTGCATATTCGCCAGTTTTTGCTTTCATTAAAAGGCCCATATCCACTCCTGTCTCCTTTGCACATTGCGTATGTAATTCCACTAGTTTTGACATTTGTTCTTCTGTCAAAATACCAGCCTAAAAATTTTATTTTATTTCATTAAGCGAAAAAATTTTATCCCATGGTTCAAATTTTTCACACTAGATATAAAAAGAATTTTAGAAAGAAAGATTAAAAATGGCTTGCCTTTGCAGTTTTGAGTATTGGGATTAAATTAATTTGGAAAAAGAATATTTTGTAAATTTGTCTGTTTGTCCGTCTGTCCGTCTGTCACAGCCTAGAATTTTGCATACAAGTAGATTGCATTAACGAATACCTAGTCCATCTATAATTGTTTTTTTTTTCAAAAATAAAATTTTGACAAAATCAAATTAGGTCGGGTTAAGGAAGCCAAAAAAGACAAAATGTAACTCGGACACAAATTATCGTATGGAAAAAATATATACATCAAAATAAAGGTAAGATAATTCTATTCAAAAAATGTCATGTATTTTTGAGCTACGACTAGAAAAGTCCAAACAAAGCTACAAGCTGTAAGTTAGTTACGGAACCCTCAGTGCTTAAGTTTACTCGTACTTGACCAATTTATTTGCTTATAAATATACCTATAAATCTAATTTCTAAAAAAATATCATTTATTTCAGTCTCTAGCATATATGATTTATTACTTACCTGACAAAAAGTCAGCACTGATAATACCAATGGAACTAATACTGAAAACATCATATTGTTACGTTATTTAAAAAAATGTTTTCCGAAGAGGACTAAGTTGGAATATAAAAGGACAATTAAACTGATTTAGTTTATATTGCTAGCCTGATAAGTATCATCTACACTATCAAGTTTAATCTAACATAATAATAATTATATATTTTTTTTAATAATAATACATAATTATATTAATTATTATTTTGAGCATAATAACAATATTATTATTCAAACCATTACAGCAAATGATTTTACGTGAAGCCCAAACGAGAGAATCCTAGGTATTAGTAAAGTTTAATTAGCCTTTATTACATAAAAACAGCCCAAACAATTTTTAAAATTTCGATAGATCGTATATGAAAAAAATCAATTTTCGGTTCCTTGCACTTATTACCTCTGTACATATTAACTATTCCAATTGGTTTATAAGTTACGTTACATTCGAGTAATAAATTGGACTTTCTATAAGTTACCAGTAATTATGTACAGAGCAGTTTAGTACAAGGTACTGAAAATAATTTTTTGAGATACGATGTTTCGAAATTTACAAGGCGATATATTACTTAGGGACACTGATATCTAAAAAAATATAAAAAAAGTTCTTAAAAAAACACTGTTAAATGTATGACCCACTATTTGATCTCCAGCCCTTTTAGAAATAGTAATATTTTTTACAAAAAAAAAATATATATATAAAAAAATATATATAAAAAAATATATATATAACTATTAACCGTCAGAGTATGTATTTCCTAAAAATACGTTAGCTAGTAAAAAATTAAAAAATCAACTAATTATTATAATTATAAAGTATTATAGAAAAAACATAAAATAGTTATAGGTATAATAACAATATTATTGTTTTGTTATTTCCGGATCATAATTATTATAAATATATTTATACCTATAGGTACAGTATTATTAAAATATTCCATTAACTTAATTATTGTAAATTAGATAAAATAAACCAAAATACTGAAAAAAATTGTTTCTTTAAGTAAAAATTGAGTTAAACATTTTGCGCCATCTGATGATAATTTTTATAGGATAAAAAAGGTTTTATTCGGTAGTATAGTAGTATAATGCATTATAATCGGTATAAGTTTATAATAAGCTGTTAAAAAAAATGTATTACTTATCTGTAATTAAGTAATATGTTACAGTCATAATTACAATTATTCTAAGTTAACTTAAACATAACAAATGTTGAATAATAGAAGCTATCTATAAAGTAGCGTAAATTATAAAAGAGAATGAAGGCCAAGCTTGTACAGTTAATTTGTTATCTAATAGGTAGATTAAACAATTTATTCTAGATAAATCAAATAAATCAGTAATTTATACACTTTCCATTATTCATAATATTCTTGAATTCGTATAATACTACCTCGGATACTACATATGTACGCAAAAAAATTATGTGATTATAGAAGGGCCGGGGAGAGGAAGGGGACAGGGGAATTTTTCCTCATGCTCGGAGTGTTCAGAATGACCCGACAGGGTCCGAAATTCGGACTCCGAATATAATGGCAAACTATTAATAGTATATTATTTAAAATTTTATAGAGTACCCGGGCTTGGACTTTTGTTTCGACGATCCTGGATGTGAGTATATGAGTAGGTAGGTCGCAGGTTATACCTCATGCTCCTTATCCAAAAGAAAAACCTTCAAAAGAATGTAGCATTCTTATCAAAAACTGATCGTTTCGTTAGATGAAGTGCAAGAATTTTTACTAAAATGTAACTCATTTTCCCTTAAAGCTAAAGTGAAAAAGATGTCAATTCTTTTGCCTCAAGTACACCCACAGATTTCTTATGAGATATGAGTATGAGATCTGTGAGTACACCCCTTTTTTTTCAGTGCACATAAGTACAGTGTAAAGGTATAAGTATTTTATGAAATATTAGTGCATCTATACATTCTATTTAAATATTGTACGACTGTTTTAAACAAGTTGTTTGAAATAAGGTAGAACTGGGAGTCTATCCTGCTCTCAAGCGGATTTTTTTTGCCTGATATTTCGGTGAATATGAGGGGAGCTAAATGGTCTAGGCCAATCACTTCATCAGAACAACTACTATGAAGTCGACTTTTATAAAAATCACCGAAATTAAAATAGCTACGCTGGCTATGCATGTTGCTAGTTTGTTGCTTAGTTTTCGAGATGAAGAGTTAATTATAAACAATTAAAAATCGTCAAAATTTTTGAAATAAATTTAACTTTAGCCCGAGTTTTATCCCTTATTTGCACTGTTTAAAAAATTTTTAGTGTGTTATAGAATTATAACATATGTCTTGAGTAAAACCGTTCATATAAACATGTGCCTAAAATGCCATTTGCCCGACAAAACGCATAACCAGCCCGAAATTTGTTTAAAGGCTATCCGCTTAAGTTAAACACAATACAGAAATCGAAATTTCACCAGAATCTTGCAAGTAGCCAAAAGTTTAACCCAATTTCTTTGAAAAAAGTCGGCAAGTCTCTTTCACTTTATACATATTTTATGCAGTAAGCTAAAAAATCGTGCAGACCGGTCATTAATCTTCAATTTTACACAGAAATATCTTTCGTCTCTTAAGGTCCAAAATAAAGTGAGATAAAACATTCTTTTGAAAAGAAACAGTCCGTAAATGTTGTTACCAGATTCGGTTTTTCGTTCCTAGAGCCGTTATCATGGGGGGTGGGGGTTGAGAGAAAAATAACCTCCGAGCCGTATTAAAAAAATATAAAATTAAAGGAAAATTTGAAATACTTTTGTGGGTATTTTTGTATTTAGTTGGCAAAATATGTGCTTTTTTGATCAAGAACTTTTTCCTTGGGTCAAATATTACAGCGTGATCTAGAAATAAGGTTCAACATTTTAAGGGGGTGGTTCTAGGTCCAAAAATGTGAATTAAAGTTCCTATAAAGGTTGGTCCAGAAATTAGCCCTAGGGGAGCTATGATCCTAGAGTCTATCTAAAAGTGTTTCTTATACATATATATATATATATATATATATACTATACATTGGGTTGTGTAGGGCTATAAAGAGTATAAACGAGGCTTTAAAAACCCAATTTATTATACACATAAGATTTATATTTTGCTGTCACTTTCAAATTGGTTTATTACGTTTCATATTTTTTATAGTTCGCGGTACATACACCTAGACAGTCATTAATACTTTTCTTTGCTGGTAAATAAATTGGGTGATTCCGGTAGAAAATGCCCCATATTGTATAATATCAATACCTCAGTTCTAATTTGTTTGTTAAAGTAGGTCAATTTAATAACACATCAAGTCACCAAAGTACCCTCGATGTTGAATAGTAAGGATGGGGATGCCTTTTTCGCTTGTTTCCTGGGTACATATATAAACAGAAAAATGTATTACAAGGATTTTTTTCTATTTTAACTTTTGAGAGATAAAGTTATGACAAAAAAAAGTTTGTCCAAAATGTCGCGTTTTTTTATGTAAAATAAAAATCCGACAATATGGGATCCTTTCTGGTGGACTAACAAAAAAATATAATTATTGGTTTTAAAAAGACCTTTAAGCAATATTGAATTAAGTATGTATTGTTAAGTCTACCTGATTCTTTTCCAGACGTTGAAGTTTTACTTCAAGAATGTCATGATCATTTATGTAACTCTAACTTTAGCTTGACCAAGTTTGGGTACGTTCAATTTGGATAAAAATTATAATTTTATGGGATTTAGAAATTATTGTTTTTTTTATATAATTAGTAAATTAGAAATTTTATTAGAGACAAGTTTTTTTAATGATTTCGGACTTTTACATGATAAGAAAATAAAAAATAGTAGTGGTAAGGGTGGGGAGGTGAAGTCTGACTAGACCGTGTGGTCCTTTTTGCCCACTCCTGAGAATATTTGTAACTTTCTACCCTATTTTAACAAGGATTGTTGCCTACGCAGCGCTGCTATCCCCGTGGCCTGCTACTTTTGCTGTTAGTAGCTGTGCACGCTGCAGCGCGCGGGTTCTTCAAGCTGCATTACGCATAAAACAATATTTTTAGTTTTTAATTCTAAGATATCAAACTTAAAAAAAATATATAAATAAAGATGAGCGAGTATTCTTTTATGTTATAATACCAGTTACAATAACTCATAAAAACTCCATATATAAAAAAAAGTAATAACTATAAATAAATTTAATAAGGTAAATCCTATTATTATTTTATAATTCAATGTAACATATGTTAAACAAGGAAATTCTCGATTAAGAAACAAATAATTTGTAAATCAAATCTGCAAATCGCTTAATTCATATTAGAGATAATTGCTCCATAAAAACAATAATTTTTATTATCAAATAAACTTAAAATTCCTGTTTTAAGTAGTAGTAGTTCTTATTTAGAAAATACAGAGGATACTGTACTATATTGCTCATTCTAGCACTTGACATAGAATAGTCTTACCGTATCTACAACAAGAATCGATTTATACTGTTTGAAAAGTGTGCCTACATTCCAAAATAATTGTAAAAAAAATTATTTCTGAACATAAATTACCAAGAATTTTTTGTATATTAAAGGTTGAGGTTATATTGAATGATCTTTCCAAACCTTAAACTTGTAAACTACCTCCATGTAAAAGCTTTGCAATACATAACCCTGTAACAACCTGCCTCGATTTCCCCTATCAATTGAAATCGAAATGCAAAAAACGAATACACACATTTACGATAGTCGTCTAATTAAAAGTGCTATTAACTGCACAAGACATTGCGTTTCAGGCCTGCAACCTATTAAATGGGATCCTGCGAGGAAATTGCATGACTTCCATTTAATGATCTATTATATAACATTGAATACTAAATTAAAAGGGAATTTATTGTTTATTTATTTGTTTAGTTAACTAAACATATAAACGTTCAAACCACACTAAAACAAAATAATAAACAAAAATATTTATTGTTTTTTAAAAGTTGCAGTCCTGAATAATCCCTAATAATATTAGCTTGTGCGTGATGCAACAAAAAAAGTACAAGTTTATCTAGAGGGACACAATCGAAGGCTTTTTGTAAATCGTATAAAATAGACCCAGCCATTTTCTTATTTTATTTAGCATCAATAAAATTTTACAGTCTATTAATTGCATATATGGTTGATTTTGGACATTTAATGCGCTGGTATCTCATGTAGACTCTGTTCTTGTAACCAAGAGGTCCGGGGTTCGATACAGGAAGCAATTTTTTCAAATAAAAATTTCACCGCAGCCAAGCTGTCGGCCCTCCGGTTTGGAGGCATCGCTACTAACTATCTAAAACAGGGTTAAGTATGCAGCAGGCGCTGGAAGTACCCACTTATTTAATTTTTTCTGGCGCATGTTGTCCACTCTATTTTATCTGCTTGTCTATTGTTTCTGCTGTTGGACTAACTCAAAATCTATAAGAGAGTCATTTAAATTTTTAAATAACTTTGGTATAGATTTTATGTCTACCTTCTTTTAATTTATTTTTAAAAGAACTTTTCATTGTGATTCAAATACGAAACAATAATCTATAAATATTTTATTAGCTTTTAAAAAATAACAATAACAATATTATCACAATGGTAAATGTTTATTAATATTTTTAAAATATTATTTTATTGGTCCATAAAAAAGAGATGAATAGTTTTTTAAGAACCTGGCCACATAAAACTGCATGAAGTCTTATGATTGTGTAAGTAAACTATTTCTGCAAATATTTTAAAGCCATAACAAAAACACACATAAATATGTCTGCAATATCTTTTAGGCAAATACAAGTTGAAAATATCTTCTTACTTTAAAGAAGAAGATTACCCCTTTATATTGTTATCCTCGAGGTTATGGTAAAATAATTAGCATTAAAGTTTGACACTTAAAATTGGTTCTTTAGTTAAAGAAACATTGGATTTGATTTATGCAAAAGAGGTTAATTCCAAAAATGATTTTTATTTTTTTTTGGATTTAAAGGACTGACTAATTTAATGTTAACACAGTTTTTACATTTATTTCTTAAAATATTAATCTTTAAAGAAAAAAAAACTTTAAAATTCTATTAAAAATAAACTTTAATGGAATAGTTTTACGGACAGGGCCAGATTTCTCATTTGGGAAATACTAGGCAGATACCTTATTTAGTCCTCAAATTCTTTTTGGGTGGCAGCATGTTCTCTGTTGCCCAGGGCGTCATCTTTAGTAAATTCGGCTCTGGATTTAGAGAAAAAGTTTAATAGTGAGACTCTGCCGAAGAGTATTTCACATAATGTAAAGAAACTGTAAAACTAACATTTTTGTTTATTTTCTGGTTGCTTTATAACATCCCGAAAGTTTTATGGTTGCGGCAAAACACAAAGAAAAATTAATTAGGTTTTCTTGTTATAAATAAGAAAAGCAAAACAAAAGTGCATTCTGAAATGGCAGCCAAAATAATTGTTTTTTAAACCAGCAAAATGAAAAAATAACTTTTGTTTTAAACTGAATTTAGAGAGAGGGGACTACTGTTGGAAGTCCATGCAGGTAAACATTTTGGAATATATTTTAGAGATCTTTCCGAATATTTCAAAAAAAATTAAAAATCTCAAGAAAAAATATAAAAGTAAAAACATCCAAATATCATTGAAAATCTTGAAATTCTCGAAAATCTCCGGAATAATACAGAAATCTCAAAAGTCCGCTGAATTTACATTTTGTTTTCTCTGTCCTAAAAAATATAGGCATTTTTCAGTATATTTTCATGTATAGCAACTGGTTTAATAAACTCAGTTTTTTAATTCAAACCTTATCTATAAAAAACGTTTTCTTAAACTTGTTTTTTTTTATTTTTTTGATTTAGGTGCATAATTCTAAATTTATTCTTTTTGTTTCAGATATGGATGCCGACAGCAGTTACGGGGGTAGCGACACAGCCCAAGACAATCATTCTGGTCATGAACATAACTCATCCTTAGAAACAACCATGCCCGATCATGACGTCACAATTACGTCGGTAACCCATCAAAACCCGACCTCTAACGACGAAAATGAAGAAAACAAATTTTACCATATTAACGAGGTTACCCTACCTGTTAATTACGATGAAACAGACTACCAGAATGACATTAAAGCAATAAGGCGAGAACCTCATTACCTAACGACTGCTAATTTAAACATTAACGAAACGCTAGAACATCACAGTAACCTAGAAGAAATGGCGAAAAATTACAAATCGACGAACTACTTAAACACAGATTCACCAAAATCAAGAAAAAAATCAGACGTGGGTTTGGATAATCCTGCGTACATTCAAGACGAAGAATCGCCAGCGAATGGAACAAGTACATTCAACGGCAAAAAGCCATATAACGGTGAACTTAACTTCACCTCACCGAATAAAAATAATCACCCTACAAAGAAGGAAGAACCCTTAAATGAAGCTGTGAACTTGGAACTTATTAATCTTAAACCTGCTGGAAAGGACGTTGCAGGACCTTTTGATAACGTGGGCAATGGTATGACTAGTATACCAATCAAAAAGGAGGCGGATGCTGAAGTCGGCAACCCGTATGACGAATATTTTGTACCCGTTAATGAACATCGCAAATATATGAGGTAAGTGATACTTTGTCTAATTTTTTATTATTTTTTTTTGCTAATATTTACTTGTTAAATTTAAAATACGTATCCGTTTAAAGAGTAAATATGAATTTAAAAGTAAATAATCCATTCGTATTAATAATATATTAAAGAACTAGTTTCATAACATACGTTTTTGGGGCACGAGTTTAGAAAACGAGCCGCTTGCGGCTAGTTTTCTAAAGTACTAGTGCGCTAAAAACGTGTTATGAAACGACTGCTTTATACAATTTTTTCTATTTTACTCTACAATTTTAAAAAACTTACGTTTAAATTGATGACTGATTTATGGATTTTTGTTTCGGGTTGGCATTACAGAACAAATGACATTTTGATACATTTTATACTCATATCCTCTATTTTTCACTGCAAGTAACCAAGCCACAATTTTAACACGGTAAAAATTTTTGTAGAAAATTAAACTTAAAGGCGGTGTTGACATTTGCACGAAAAATGCCAAGCGATATTCTTTTGTCCTGTCTTGCCAACCCAAAACAAAAAAAGTAATAACCTCTTATAGGACTATAAGAACAAGCAAAATGATCAAAATTTGCGTTACGTAATACTTGAACGTTCCCTAACCATGGTTAAGGCTGCAGCCTTAAAAAATAAAAAGTATTTTTGCCCCAATAAACTTAAGGACTAATTTATAAAACAGTATGTTGTTTTATGAGGAGAAAACGCGTTATACAGAAAAAATATTGAAGTTTGACATTAAGAATAATATAAACCTAAGCACTTATATACCAATACGCTAGTTATAGGATTCTGCAGTAGGATTCGATTATAGCGATTCAAATTTTAAATTTCATAATCTATAAAAAGGTATTGTCACTTAGATTTTTTTGATGACCTTCGTTATTACTATTGTAGTTAAAAAAACATTATAACGTTGTTTTGCAAGTTGTTAATTACTACGATAAAGACAGAACAAATATTTTCTATTGTTTTTTTTTGTAAATTTTCTATACAGATGTTTTTTAGAAAGTTTTTGATTTGGAAACTGGAAATTATTTGAAAATAATTAACAAGTTTTACTTTTGCAATAAATTAAAGTCTAATTTACTCAAACTCGTTTTCAACGATGTTAAATTGCATTTAAAACACTTTTACCTTATTCTCGTGATTTAAAATTCCTATTTATGCAATTTATTTTTTGCTTAGAATTTAAAGCCTTTTTGTAAATAATAATGCACACTAATTACTTCCTTTTATTGATAATTATGCATTGATTTAAATATATAAATAATATAATATTTAGTGATAGTAAAAGCAGAACCGTTAGCCTAACTATAAGTACTGCAAAAACAACTAAATTAACAGCTTAAGTTAATGGGAGGCATAGCATAGCCTACTAGCGTGAGTTCGATTCCCACTGGCGCCGAGTTGCCTTTTTGAGTTAAGTAATAATTAAAATTTGGCGAAAGCGATAAGTGAAACGGACACTCCCTAGAAACTGGTTCGAAAGTCAGTATAAACCGGTGGTTCCCTCTACTACTAGCCCACACAAGTCCTGGACTTAGGGGATGCTTAATTAAGTAGAATAGTACGAGGTTAAACAAACAAACAAGTGCATATAGAAAAAAAAATCCCGACGTGACCTGAAAAACCTCATTACAGATTTAGAATTTACGAGCCAAAAATTACCTAAAAAATTTGGTCCGATGATTTTTTTTTAATTCAATTTGTTTCTCACATGCAGATTTTATGAATAGTATCTACCTACCAGATGAAAGCAACATAAAAAGTAAATTGTAGTCAATTAAATATATAAACCGCAGACATAAAAATAATATCTTCACGAGTTGAATAAATAAAGAAAAAACTCGAACTAATTGATTTGGTGATGGTTGCAATAATTAGGTGATAATAATTAATAATTCACAGTAAACATTGCTCATAATGTTTAAAAAAAATACAAAAAAAAATAAAATAAAATTCTTGAATGATTCATAAAATTGCCCGGAATGAATGTTTTTCAAATTACAAGTTCTTATTATAATCCTCGTAGCTTCACTGCAGGGGAGTATTATACGCTCGATTATACGTTTACTTTGGACCCCGAAAATAGTATATTAAAGTACTTAGTTTCATAACATCCGTTCTTAGCGCACGAGTACAAGTTTAGAAAACGAGAAGCTTGCGGCGGTGGAAGAAAATCTCCGATCAACTTATTTTTAACAGGAAAAATAAGGATCACTCGTGGCAAATTTTTAAAAAATCTGAAAAATACAAGAAAACGTGCTATCAACGTAATTTTTTCAGGAAAATTTGCCTTCATTAAAAGATTCAATTATATAAAATTCGAAAAAAAGTTTTAAGGGGCGCTATACTTAAGAATCAGAAATATTTTAATACATTTTAATTAAGTTTAACTCCAAATTTTATCAGAAAAAAAAGCTACTTGCCATTGCAAGGAATATACTTTAAAATGCGAAGCATTATGTATCTTCACGGCTTATTTATTTATAGAATTTCGACCTTGCAATGCCAACTAAGAATCGTGATTGGATTTTAGGTACGTAAAAAAAATATTCCACGAAATCTTTCAATGGGAAATTTTACAATATTTTATAACCGGACGATTTTTATTTGTTAACCTTCGTCTACGTTTTATACCATTAACAGCCCTTAAACCTGTTTTTTAATAGGAAGGCTCATATTAAGCCCGCGGGAAGTTTTCAATGGTAGCGCCTTCGCCAAATTTGTAATTTTGAGAACTTTGAGAAAATTTAATTTAATCTCTAAACTACCCTATCACTAAAACATGTTTTAAAAAAAAACTTGCTCATCACCATTTCAAGAATAATCAATAAAATTAAAATAAAATAATAAAATTATAAAACAAAACTTTAAATATGCATTTGAATTTTAAATATACTTAATTCGTAAATTTACGACGCTTGGATATTTTTACATAATGCTAGTAATTTAAGAACTGTATTAAAAAGCAATAAAATCAAGTTAATAAAATTGTAATTACCAAGAAAATGCCATCCAAGGTTGTTTCATGACATTTCTCTTTACAAAGTACTGTTAAATTATTAATTTAAATATGAGCAAAAAAATTAACCGCAATATGATTAGAAACTGTTAAAAATGCGAAACAATGCATTGCATTTGTCCAAAAAGTTAAGCCATTCTTAATTTAAAGTAAAGTAATTTTAAATTGCGTTTGTGGCTTAAACTTTGAAGTTTTTAAACTTTAAAAAGTGGCAATATGTTGCTCACTCTCGTTTTTTAAGTACTTGCTTAAACTATTTGTTACAAAACTAAGTACTTATAACACTTATGTTAATAATGTAAATTGATTTTGAATATTAATCACCACTTGAAAGCGAAAGTCTTCGCTAACAATAACCATATTTATAAGGTTATGATGTTTTTTGAATTTTTTATCTTCCTCAGTTACAATGTCAGGATGCAACTAGCCAAAATAGAATTAATGTATTTTATCGCGAATCAATTGCCAACATCAACATTCAATTTTTGATTTATAAAAGTATTTATATTTTGAGTAGCTAGTAAAATGAATAAAAAATGCTTATTTTATTATTTTTATTGTGTAGAAAGTACATATCACATTTTAAAATAATAACCTAAAAATTAAGACTATAAGTTAAGTTCTTAATTTAGTGTTAATCACCCTTTAGACAGATTTTAAAGCCCTAACCTAAATGAAGAATCTAATGTTTATGAATACATAATTCTATTTTTGCAAGTAGTAAGAATAAAAACATAAAGGTCAATTTATTTAAATAACAAACTATTAATATAGTAACTGTGCTTTAAAAATGTCACAACAAACAGTTTTTTCTTGTTTTAACGATAAATCTTTTATGAATTAATTACACCTTTAACATAATATGTTACATACTAATGTTGCTATAGTTTACATTGTGTATGTGAGACTCATTCGCTCTCGTGTACAAGAAACAATGGAAAAAAATTATATGTTAAAAAGTACCAGTCACATAGAATAAAAAAACAATATTCAATATCCAAACGTCAGAGTATGCATAGAAATCTGCACTCATGACTAACCCTCTTTAACACTGGTGTTCCACCAGTGGTGTGATTAATAGCTGTTCCTTTTTTTCTTTTTTGATAAAACTAACCATTTAAAATGTGACACTTTTTCTCCGTATAAAACAACATACTATTTAAATTGCTTTAAAAAATCTTAATCAATAATAAATGGTATTTACATTATGTTGCTATGGAAAATCCAAATACCTTAATATAGTACTATATTAGTCATAAATTTGCTTATTGTTATCTAAAGTTGTGACAGAAAATTTTCACGGTCGAGCAAATAAATTCTGCACGACAAGAATGTTTTAAATTATTTTTTAATTATATTGAGCAAAGTTATTTAATTCATTTATAGGTACTTTAAATGTATTTAAATTTATTCAAATTTATTTAAATTTATTTAAATTTATTTAAATTTATTTTAGTTTATTTAAATTTATGTACATTTTTTTAAATGTATCTAGATTTATTTTTATTTATTTTTATTTAATTATATTTAAAATTTTAATTTATATAAATTTATTTAAACTTATTTAAACTTATTTAAATTTACCTAAATTTGAAATTTATTTAAATTTATTTAAATGTAATTAAGTTTATTTAAATTAATCTAAATTTATTTATTTAACTTTATCAAAATGTATTTAAATTTTATTTATTTGATTTAAGTTTATTTTATTTAAATTTACTTAAGTGTATTTAAATGTTTTTTTTATTTTAAACTTTATTAAATAACCTTTTTATAAATAAATAAATGTAAAAATAAAATAATAACATCCCACTTGCATTATATAAACAGAAAACATCGAAGTAGCGTTAGTTTTGCCGAAAACCTAGTTTCGACCGGTGTGGACAACTCGTCTGGACTATCGGTGACGTCACCAGAACAAGGAGTCCTGGATTATCCCGACTGGGTGACTTCGTTGCAAAAATCACGGTACCAACATTCATTCATTTACCACGACACACCATTCTATTGTTTGTTAAATTAGGGTGGTACCCAAGGCTACAACATACGAAATATTTACAATAGGCTGGGTAAAAAAATTGATCATACAACTATTGTACATTGTTGTCATACAGTTTTACTCCTAGTTTTCTCAGTTTTTATTACAAAAAAAATGGTATAACTTTACTGGTTATCGTATTTTTTAGCTGACGTAAAAAAATTGATTTTTGCATACAGATAAAATGAAAACAAGAAAATTTCTCAAGTTAAGTTTGTTGGGAAGGTTCTCGAATTTTGGCTTCGACCTCAAGATATTAGTTTGTAAAAACCATAATTATTAAATACAAAAATATATGAGCACAATTTTCATTTTTAGCCTGTAATTCAACATGTAATGTAATGCGGTTGACGAAAAAATGCCCGAGTGCGATCATTTTTAAATTATCGTACAAGGTTTTATAATAACCTTTTAAAATGTTTTTAATAAAAACTTCGAAAAATAATTTAAAATAAAAAGGAATTTAATTAATTGCAGAATAAATTGAAGATGGTATCTTTATTATATTTTCCATTTGTTTTTATATCTTTCTTACCATCTCAACCATATCTTCTGTAAACCAACGCTTTGGTATGTATAGATATTTTTTATTAAATTAATTAATAAACAGCTATAAATATTGTTCGATTTTTTGCCCAGTCTATTGTACCACGTTTGGGAACCACTCCTGTGTTTGTACAATTATAGTCGATTTTGATCAAATTATTTAATTGTATAATATTTAATTGTTATCACTGACCCGAATTTAATTAGAACTCTTAATTATTTAATCATATTGGGAAAGAAAATAACGTTCCTAAATCTACCTCAAATTAGAATTCGAGAAAGACTATAATAATTATTATCCAATACATCAGATAATAAGACAATTACCAGCTTTATTTTAAATAGATAAACTCAATAATAACCCCCGCGTGGCTTTTACTTTATTGAGTGGATAATTATTTATTTTACCCACTCAACTGTCACTTGTCAAATTATTTTCTTGTAAATGTCATTAAAATTTTTAATAAAAATATGAATTCCTAAGCTATTTATTGGATAAAACCTTGTATGGCACTCGTGGGTAAACCAATATTGCCCTCTCGAAAATTAACCTGCTTGGCTGACGCCTCGCAGGTTAATTTTCTCATGGGCAATATCTTACTTTACCCACTAGTACCATAAATAAGTATTATCCTTTTATAATTGCTATAATAAAACTTAGAAAGCAGCCATGTGTTAGATTTAAGTTGTATGAATTCAAGTAATGGCTGATTCATACATAATTATCACTAACTAAACTAAGCTATTCTGTCCATTTTATTGGCCAGGTGAGAAGCCATCTTTCTTTTTGACCAATATAAAGGACAGAACGGCTTTTGTTTGTTTTTTGTTTTTGGTTAGTGATAACTGTGCCTGAATCAACCATAAGACTTCATATTCAGCGAAATTTGGAGATCATTGATGCTTGCTATCAGCTTAAACTGTAAGCAAGCTTCTAGGATCTCTAGTGCAATCAGCATCCAGATACTATACAAGATTATTAATTTTATATGAATTCTAAAAATATAAAACTATTATAATTTATAAAACATTAATTTCACAATTAGTTTTAGCGCACTTGTCTATCAGAAAACTTCGTTTTTCTAAATTTGTACACATGCCTTAAAAACGTCTAATGTTTTAATATGCTATATTATTTTTAGTTTATTGCTAAACCGTTACTTTTTGATTAGGATACTTTTCTGATAGGCCTTGTATAGTTCGTTTTTATGTAAAAATCTATGATAGAATAATAGATCTAGTTTTTTCCTGGTATGAACCAAATGGACTATAACTGTACAACTTGTCTTATAAGATATAAATATGTTCTATACACTTTCACTCTTATTTCTAAGGTTGGATAAGTCACTTATCGATTTAGCTATAAAAATGTATGACTAAACGCATAGGAATTTAAATAATTCAGACAAAACTCACTTTTTCTTTTTATTCTTCTTTAGATTTATCGGAAATGATCTCCATAAATGCTCAGTTTAGCACTATTACAAGTTTAGAAGAGTATCTAAAAGACATAAACTGCCGTGTCATCCATAAAACTCTGTGTAATGTACTAGCTAACCCTTAGTTAGTGTTTTGGGGTATCATATATCACATCCAACCTTAACATGTTTTGTTCTGTTGAATTTAAATATTCTGTTCGGTGTATACTTCACATTTACTCTTATGAGTAGATCTAGAGTGACATTGTGGCAGAAAACGTCACTGTGACGTATATCTGAAACATTTATTTATGATTTTGTGATTTTAGACTCATCGCGTTTTGATGAATACAAATTTTTGCTAATTCATAACCGATTATTTTGGACAAAAGTACTTGACTAACTGAATATAATATTGCCTTATTTTCAAATTAAACTTTCTTGAAAAAAACATTCTCGTAGTTTAAGCCGATTTTATGTGCATGTAAAAAGATAATCAAAACTGATTAAAACAGTAAAAGCAAGATTTAATTTAAAATTCGTGATTTAAATCTTTGTCATATAGTATAATGCATATTTAAATGAAATAATTCAGTTTTATTACATCTTTTAGTACTATTTAAAGTAGACTATTTTATCTTTTCACTATTATTATGCAATGCATAATATGCCTATTAGAAGTAAAAAAAATTATTTCCAATTTTTCATTTCTGAATTCACCTAAATGTAGGTATGCTGTATTTTTAAAATATCTGTAATCTATAATAACATCGTCGTCTGTTTTTTCATACCTACTTAAATATGTGGTAGACTAAAGCCCCCCCCGAATCTTAAGCGGAAATAATTTAGTATATTTAAATGTGACAAACTATCACCTTAGAAAAAGTGTGTTTGGTAAAAAATGTAAAAAACATTTTGGGTCATTCCTATTGGTGTTTGCTGGTAGTGAATGGGTGTAGGTTTAAAAATAGAAAAAAGTCCATGCTAAGGCGCATATTAACAGGGAATTTTATCATCACTTTAGAGATAAATAAAATTATGTTCTCATTTTTATATAAACTTAATGGAGATTTTTATTTAAATATTCCATCAATCTAATCATCGTACAGAGGGATATTGGTAGACTGGCAGTTTCGGGCTACTGGCCCTCTTCAGTACCAAGAGTCAACCCTGTACGCTGATTAAGAAAACATTCTTAGACTTTATTCACGAAATAAATAATGCCATGAGATTGATGTACTCTCGCGCGCCATCTATTCCTAGATGTAGAATAGATTTCTATATTATCGATAATTAAAAAAATTAAAGCTATGTGAAATTAATGAAACTAAGATTATTTATCTCTAAGGTGTAACAGCAAGAAAAATATTGCCAAAAACTCCTTCTAGGTGGAACAATTTCAAGTGCTTCTGCAATTTAATAATTAATTATAATAAAAATAATAATAATTATGTACATAATTTTTATTTAAAACCAATTAATGTTCTCTTTGTTACCGTATTACATACAACATTTTTTAGTATTTATTACGGTAACAATTTCTTAGTGCAGAATCCTTGGTTGTATACTATATCTCAATAATAAATGATAATAAGGATTCTTTTTTAGTGGTTTTAAATAAAAAATATTTAATTTATTATTGTAACATTATTTTTGTTTTTGTTGTTGCAGAGGAGAGAAACTCTATTTGACCATAGACAAAAGAAATAAGAAGAATAGAAGCAAATGTTTGTGTTGGGGTGTTTGTTTATGCATTGTAGCAGCATTACTTATTGTAGGGATATTAGCCGCAGGTAAGTCTCATACACTGAGAATTTGTTCCTCATTAAATAACAAAAGATTTTTTTCACCACCAGCCTAAAAGCACATCTTTATTATGGTTCTTTTCATTGATAGAAATATTATTTCTCTACCTATGACGTCAGAGGTTCTAAAAATAATGAAATTGCACCATGGTTAATAATGAATTTTTATTCAGCTGTTTTGGCATCTGACGTTTCACTTTATTTATTTCATGATAAATTAAAAAATATTAACTAAATTAGTACCTATAAAACATGTTTTACAAAAAACACTTCCAAAAGTGAAAATCGTTGGTCCATCATATTCAACCATAGATTATACAACCCATATATTACCGTAAGGATCATAGATTACTAGAGGCACAACCCCCATATATCGATTTTTGAGGCAATAGATTCTCCCTCACAGTTTTCGCCTGTCCCCTTATTTCTGGGGGAGTACCAGAATCATCACTTTGCATTTCACTTTCCATTTTTATATATTTTATCACACTTAACACGGAAACACTTTCTAACTTAATAATTTTCACCAGAAAATTTCTGCCAGAAATGTCAAGTTATTCATTTGTTTTTTTTAATGGCCGCGAACGGCCAGCGTGATATTTTAAATTTATAAGCTTTTTCATTAAATTTTAGTAAAATAAATAAATAAATAGCTAATTAATTGTACTGGTAGTGAAAAAAATACTATATTTTCCACGTGAGTGAAGATTTAACATTTTAAACCGCGTCTTGCGGGCTTCGCGCTAGCGCAATTTGACGCAGGTCAAAAATGTTAAACTTCTCTCACTTGGTAAATAATATACTATTATATACATATATAGAATATGTATATAGAACCCTAAGCAACTTTACACAGAAAAAAAAAGGATTCCTTGAAGCAAGAACATGTGTCTTTCGATATGGTCAACGCCATATTCTCCTGTTTTAAGGCTATTATTTTTTTGAACAGAAGTCAATATCCTTGGATGAAGAGTGCGGGTTTTTAAATTAAAATCCGCGCTTTTCATTCAAGGACATTACTTTTGGTTCAAAGAAATGATAGCTTTGAAACAAGAAAATATGACTTTAAACATATCGAAAAACACGTGTCCTTGGTTCAAGGAATCCTTTTTTTCTGTGCACTTGTGTGCAATATACCAAACTAAAAATTAAGTAAAATATCTACAATAAAGTTTGTATTGATTTATATCAATGGGACCTTAATTTTCGGGTGTTTTAGGCATTATTCTCTTCGTTTTATTAAAATTTTTACTAGCTCAACCTAGCTTGTTCTTAGACTTAAATTTAAATTAACACTATACCATAAAACGTATGTTTGTTCAAAATCAATGAGAATAAATCTTTGCAAGATAAATACACACATACTGTCGTTCGAATAGCTTTGTAGAATTTTATTATCTCAAGGAAAACCTCTACAAAAATGTATCAAAAGCTGTTTAGAAAATACGATAATTATTGTGTAACAGTATGTAATAGTTTATTGTAATTATCTAATATATTTTGTTCGACATTGTTCATAATTATTCTGTTTATTTTTAGTTTATCTAAAAAATATAGGTGCCTAAAAGGTTTTTTTATAAAAATCTTCATCATTAAGTTTTAATGGGTCAATTAAGGTAACATAAAAATTACGGGTTTTTATGTCACTATTGTTAAAAAAAAACTGTACATTTTAAAAAATTAGCACATTCTTGTTTATAAAAATACGGTTAAAATATATGCAAATTAAATTAAGAAGCGTTAATAGTTTCGTCACATTAGTCTGTCAATTTTAATATTTGCTTGCAGCCTTATTTAAACACTTAATTATAATTATTTCAATTTTCACGCTAAGAATTTCTTAGCTATTAAATACTAAATTATTTTGTGTGTTAAAAAGCCCCTGAAGTTTTAGTTTTTAGTAGATACATACATGTTTGTTTAACCTCGTACTATTCTACTTAATTAAGCATCGCCTAACTCCAGGACTTGTGTGGGCTAGTAGTAGAGGGAACCACCGGCTTATACTGACTTTCGAACCAGTTTTTATAGGGAGTGTCCGCTTCACTTACGCCTTCGCCAAATTTCAATTATTAATTAACTGAAAAAGGCAAATCGGCGCAGTGAGAATCAAACTCACACTGGTGGGCTAGTAGACTTGTCATATACAGACGCGGTAGACCACTACACCAATCCTCCCATGATATATACAAAAAAATTTAGTATTTGATACGGTAGCAAATTCTTATTGTGGTGTATTATTAATACATTGCATATCAGTAATATCAGTTATATCAGTAATATCAGTAATATCAATAATATCAGTACCCAATAATATCAGTAATATCAGCAACATTTTAGAGGTTTTGAATCGGAAATAACAGCAGTAACTGCTGTACATAGTGTGCAGTTGTATTTTCTTTTAATTTGCAAAATAAAAATGTATGTATAAAAGACCGGTTAATAAACCTAAATTATTTCAGTTGGAGTTATTGGTAATCAAGAAGCTCAACCTTTAAAAGAAGTGAACGCAAGGAAATTTAATGGAAACGAAGAACCGGAAGTAAAAGGAGGAAGCTTTTTAGGAGCAGGGTCCAACCCAAATCGGATTAACGACACTGGCGAACCTCAACCATACACTCCGAAACCGCCCATCAGCACTGTATCCAGTTTATTGCCATCGACGGAAACATCTATGATAGAAGGTTAGTACAAACAAAACTGTATTTAGGGATAAGTTATCCCCAAGTTATCCCGGATAACACTAAAAGCTAAAGATTAATAAATAACTTATCTGTGGTGTAAAAAATTTCCCTTTAAAAGAATTGGCTCATTTTCAAAATTTTACTTGCTAATTTTTTTACTATACCAATTTTAAAAGTATCGTTTAAGCAAAACCTTATAGCATTGATGGTCATATTTTATCTAGAGTTAATATTATAAGGTATCTTTTTAACTTTAAATTAACTCTAACTGAATATGTCGATATATCATTTCTGAAGTTTTAAGTTCAAGTAAGATGCTTGGTTTTGTTTAAATACGCCCATGAGTAGGAATAGAGGTACTATTAAGTTAATAGACCTAAAATTGCTTATACCTGTCTATCAAAAATGTATAAGTATACATTTTTAAATAAGCCTAAAGGAATTCTTTATAGATTGCTCTTGCACGACTTAATATAAAACTTCTAAATAACATACAGTAATAATAATTTCTGTAAATTATATCACATGGTTAAAACGGCCTATGACTTTCCATAAAAAAAAACAGTTTATGGCGCGTCATTAAGAAAAACACCCTGTATATACATAAATATGTCATTAATTATAACAATGCAGTTTATAGTGATGTCTATTGAACTATTGTTCAACAGATTGGGGACAATAGGTGGCCTACTACGCAAAAAAAAAACTATTTAATTTATTTCATACTTTCTATGGTTATAAAACAAACTATTTCTATGAAAAATCCAACAATTAGATAAGCATAAATAAGAGTTGAATCATTAAGGATTATGCGACCCCAAGAAAAAAAACTGCTTCGTTAATTTTACTACAGAGTTACGTTTGGCCCCGGTCTCCCCTACCAAGCGAATAGAGATGTTTTTATTTAAAATCTCTAGAATGTTTTGTTAAAATATCATCTTTACAACAAGACGTAAAATATAATATTTTTTAACTCTTGATATTAAAGCTCCTCTTATACATTATGTGTAACTGTAAGTTTTTACACAGTACTCTTCATAAAATAAAAATCTTACTAATCAAATTCTTTTACGATTAATAAAAATGATAATTTGGCTAATAATAATACAGGTCTAATTAAAATGAATGAAACTATTTTTATTAATGCAATCAAGTAGAACTGATTTATATTATATTTAATGATTGCTCCAATCATTAAATATTCTTTTCAAGTGGTAATAATTAATAATACCCTATTCCCTTTCATGTAATTATAATAATTATTTTATAAACTGACTGTTATTAATTAAGTTTTATGAATCATTATGCATTTAAATAAACAATGTGCACCTAGAATTACGCCAGGAGTTGCTTATTAGTACTGCCAGATATAAGTTTTTTTTAATGGTACCTAAGCCGGATTTTAATACTCTTAAAAAAATATTTTAGCTAGACATAATATTTCAAAATTTAGCATTTTAAAAAGCACCCCAATGTATATTTTGTCCTAATATTATTATTTTTTCTAGTACCTAGAGCACTAGAATCTCAATTCAAGATTGACAATCTTGAGTTCGTTGATGATTTCAAAAATAAAAACAGTTCCGCCTATAAAGAACTGGCTGCAGCCATGGAAGAAGAAATTGCCAAGTCACTTTTCTCGAATGATATGTTAAAATATGGACCTGCTGATATTAAAGTCAAAATTTTGGAATTTTCGTAAGTAAAATATATTAGAGAGATAGGGGATCAATAATAATAAGCTAAAGCGTAAAATAGTAATAATAATAATTGTTATTATTATTATTATTATTAATATTATTATTATTTCATATATATATTTTTTAATTTTAGACCCGGTAGTGTCATTGTAAAATACCGTATCGCATGGGAATTTAAAGATGGAATCCACAACGCTGCTGACCCAATCGACCCTGATACATTAAAATCAAAAATGTCAAATATGTTGCAACGAAATGCAGGCCACATGGACAAATACCGTATATCTACAGAACCAATTGACGCACAAAAAATTTTAGATTTGTGCAAAATCGAAAATAACAATTGTCAACATGAATGTATCTTTGATTATAAGAAATTAGACTTTACTTGTACATGTCCAGAGGGAGAACAATTAAGCGTAAATGAAAAAACATGTGAACCAGTTCATGAGCATTCTATAATGGAACCTGAACTTTCTTCGGAGCCAGAACCGAAATCTGAACCCGAAGCCACTCCAGAACCAGAACCAAAACCAGAACCCGAAGCCACTCCAGAACCCGAAGCCACTCCAGAACCAGAACCAAAACCAGAACCTGAAGCAACTCCAGAACCAGAACCAAAATTGGAACCTGAGCCAACTCCTGAACCAGAACCAAAAGCAGAACCTGAGCCTACTCCCGAACCAGAACCAAAAGCAGAACCGGAGCCAACCTCAGAACCAGAACCAAAGGCAGAACATAAAACAACTTCAGAACCTGAACCCAAATCGGAACCTGAATCCACTTTGAAACCTGAACCGCAATCAGAACCTGAACCTACTTCGGAACCTGAGCCCAAATCAGAACCCGAACCTACTTCTGAACCTGAACCAGTTGCACATCCCGACCATAGCTCAGAGCCGGAACCAACGTCTGAACCTGAGCCAAGTACCGACCACGCCATAAAACCAGTTACAAATGAAGAATATAGAAGCATATTTAACCACGAACATGAAATCACTGCAGAACCTGAAACTGTAAGTCCACTTTTGGCGCAAGAAAACGCAACCGAAACAAATAATAGCGTAAAAGAAAATACCACTGAAGTTAGCAAAAACAATTCTGAAATGAAAGTTGTTGTAGCAGACGCTGAAGTACATACCACTGAAAATGATGAAATTACAACCACAGTAAGATCTGCTAGAGATATGACTTCCCAGCACAGTGCAGAAGAACCTGAACCATCACCTGAACCATCACCTGAGCCTTCACCTGAACCATCACCTGAGCCTTCAGCTGAACCATCACCTGAGCCTTCAATTGAACATTTAACTGAGTATGACGAAGATCTTAAGGTGGAATCTATTGCAAAACCAACATCTGAACCCACTGCTGAACCCACTTCTGAACCATCCGCAGAACCTACAGCAGAGCCAAATGCTGAACCTACACCCGCAAATAAAATTGAAACAATGGTAAAACTAACTGAAATTGTTACCAAAGAAACAGAACCAACTGCTGAGCCTTCAGCAGAACCTACATCAGAACCAATTGCACAAACAAATGCAGAACCAACTGCTGAACCTAATGCAGAACCTACTTCGGAACCAATTTCAGATCATGTAACAGAGAAACTGGCTGAACATAAAATAGTACCTGAATCGAATGCTGAACCTACTGCTCAACCAGAACCTGAAAATAAGACAGAAACTAACATTGAAATATCTAAAGAAGAACCATCTATAACTACAACTCATAAAACTGAACCCAAACCATATTTTATTCCTGTAGCTATTGGACAACCAGAAACCAGCACTACTACCGAAAAATCGGAAACCACCACTAAAGAAGATGTTATGACATCCACAGCCCAATCAGTGGAATTTGTACCAGTTATTGTAGTTAATGATGAAACTAAAAACAATACCCAATCTGTATTAAATCAAAATGTCGAACAGTCCTCCACTGAACAAATTTTACCAACAACAACCAACGAAACCCATCAAAGTATAGCAATTATTGATCCAACAGAACACCCAAATACCCTGGATATGAATCCATTCCTTCCAGAAATTGATAATGATACCTTTGTAAATACACTACACTCAGATGAACATTTTCTGGACACTTCCTTAATGACTCATAATGAAACTGACGTAGAAAACTCCACAGAACATAAATCACCAAGACTAGATAACGATCAAATGAACATGACCAATCCACATGATCCAAATCCAACCGACACGAGTGACTTAGGTGTTTTACCATTGGAAAACGAAATTCATACCACTGAGAAAAAAACTGAAACTACGACCATGTTGAATAAAGAATCTATTACCATTAAGCCCGTAGTTTTAAAAGAAAAATCTGAAGAAAATGTTCAAACTACAATGAAAACTACTGAAAAAGAGTCTTTAATTACAGAAGCTGTTACGACTATGATGCCAAAAGTCTACACTCCACTATCAACTGATGAGGTTGAATCAAGTGTAATTGAGATAAATATTAAAGACGAGGCATCAACTGAAGATATGATGGCGGAACCTCATCATGAAGTTACCGAAGTTCGTATACCCTTAGAAAATAGCACAACCATCCCTAAGGAATATCCAACCACTCTACCATCCGAAATTCTTAATAATGTACATAGTAATAGTTTCTTCGACTCAAATGCTAAATCAGAAAGTCCAATCACTACAACATTTAAATCTAATACACCTTCTCATCTAACTGATAATGAAACAACTTCTACCGAAAACCACGTTAATAATTTTAAAGAAATAAATTCGAGTACAGAAGATTTACTAGCTCTGGAAACTACTACTACTATTGGACATAAGTTTTCTGAACATGATAAGCACATTTCCTCAGAAGCCAGTGATGAACCTGGAACCACAATTCATTCTGAAGTTATTCAAACTGTAACTGATGTTGTACATTTTATTGACGAAAATGGTTCTCATGATACCACAGTTAGTCCAGCAAGCTCTACCACTCAAGATAGTTCTAAACAATATGAAGTAAAAGAAACTGTAGCAGATTTTACTACAACTGAAAAGTTATTTATTAAGAAAATAAGCACCACTACTGAATCACCCGATAATGATATTAGTAATAATCCTGATCTTTTAGTATTACCCTTGGAAGAAAATAATTTTAACAACCTTGATTCTTCTTCGAACTTTAATGCTATTTCTGATGAGGAAAAGAGTGTTCTCGATAAATTCCAAAATGAAAAGGAAAGTAATTTTGATTATGAAAAATCGACAACTGAAGAATCATCAAAAGAATTTGATGAAACCAAATACGAGAAGAAAAAGAACTACTACGATAAAACAAAGTTTTTTGATAAAAAAGTTAAACTAGAAAAAGGCATATTTACCACAACAGATGAAATCATGACAACACAATACCCCGAAATGAACTTTGATGTTAAACCCGTTACTGAAGATTATACCATCCAAACTTTCAATAGATGTAACTATGGACAGTTCCACTGCTCAAATGGAACTTCCATTAAGGATGGAAGCTATTGTATACCAATATCTGACAGATGTGACTCTGTAGATGATTGTAGTGATGGATCCGATGAGGATCATTGTAAAGACGAAGGATGTCCAAATAATTATCAAGTAAGTAAATAATAATTATAATCGTTTATGTCCCAATCATAAGCAGTCAAACTGTATTTACAAATAATATTATTTTTATGACCCTGTTATGAGGGGTACAATTTGTTTCCCAATTGCTGGAGTAAAAGCTGACGTTTTCTTCATAAGAAGGCAAAAAAATTATCTCATCTAAATTTAAGCATATTTATTTTTATGTGTTAAAAAGGGTCACATTGATAACTGGGGCAAAGGATCGTCTTTTCCCTTGTGTGTTCACTTTACTCATCAGATAACTAGTAAAGTGAACTTCACGCGTGAGAGAATTGGCTATATTTAATTAATAAACGTGTTTTTTTTTTCAGTGCGCCAGTGGTCAGTGTTTAAAAAGACACTTAGTTTGCGATGGAGTAATAAACTGTAATGATGGCTCTGATGAAATCTCTTGTGGTAAGTGAACAAACAGTGCTTAGTACATTTGTTTTATTTGTGTAGAATTAAACAAAGTCACAATACTTTTTTGTTATTGTGTGAAAAAGTCCGAAAGAACGAATTTTCTCGGCCATTTACATTAATAAAATGTGTACCTGAAATTGCCTACCAATACACATATTTTTTCAGATAAATGGACTTGTAACGCCAACGAAATTTCTTGCGGTGAAGGGTTACGTTGCATACCAGATAGTTGGAAATGTGATGGTAAAAACCAATGTCCAAATAACTCAGACGAACAAAACTGTGCAGTTAAGGAATGCTCCAGTGATAAGTTTATGTGCAAAGATTCAGAAAAATGCATTTCAAACTCCTGGAAGTGTGATGGAACTGCTGATTGTTTGAATGGAGAGGATGAAACCGATTGTGGTGGTATGTTTTAAATAAGTGAAAAAATTGAACTGTAATAATTAGGTATCATAAAATTAAATATTCTTTTAATTTTAGAATGTTCTGCTGACGAATTTAAGTGCTTGACAGTGTCTGGATGCACTCCCCTAAGCCAAAGATGTGACGGCATTGCTCAATGTTCCGATAGATCTGACGAATGGGAATGTCTTCGATTAGAAAACATCGATTCATCAGAGAGGAAATCAGTTCTTCAAATTCAAGCTTCCAACAATACCTGGGTGTCTGTTTGTTACGAAAATTGGAACGGCACCTACGCAGATTTGACCTGTCAAAGTTTTGGTTTTGCGGAAGCCACACAACTTGAATCTGTATCGAAATCTAATGAAAATACAAATGGGTATTATAAATTGAAATCAAAGTTGACTTATGGCTTACCGATTTTATCTCAACTTGAGAAGACTGATACATGTGAGAATCTTGTTTCGATAACATGTCAAGAATTCTGTAAGTATACTTATAAGTATAAACTATAGGTTATTACAATTAAGGGGAAAAAAAATTACACATGAAAAAGTTTGGGATAAAACAACATATTTTGTCCGTCTAGGCACGCCTCTGGATAAGTTCAAAAAAGTAAATTAACATAAACTTATTGATCTTAATAATACTAGTATACGTGCAAAAGCTCGTCGCTCTAGCTGAAAGGGTACCATAGTTATTAATTGAAAACCTTATTTTTATTACAATTTTAAAGGGCCATAGCTCCCTTACAGCTCATTTCCGGACCAACCTTTATAGGAACATTTTTCATATTTTTGGATGTAGAATCACCTTTTAAATTTTGGCATTGATCACCCTCTGTATCTAATAAAAAAATTTTAGCCTGCTTAAGCCAATCACCAGACGTTCAGCGATCAGGGAGAATTGTTGGAGGTAACAAAGCCACAGTTACTCAATGGCCAAGCCTGACTCTACTCTACAACAAAAGAAAAAATATGCAATGTACCGCAACTGTTTTAACTCCTCTTTGGGCTGTAGCCAGTTATTCCTGTATCATTGGAAACTCTCAAACTGTTGAAGCTAATGATTGGGTTCTGTATGCAGGAAGTACCAAATTCTTTGGAAATGTTGATAATTCAACCACTCAAGTAAAATTTGTTAAGCAAATCGTCACTCATCCTCAAGTAAGTAAACTACTCTCAGAGTGTTCCTTTCAAGGGGAAAATAGTGTATTATGCACCTAGTATACTAACTATGTCTAGTGTTTGAGACCGAAGTTTTTTTTTGCTGAGACGGAGTGGAGGCAAAAAATTAATCGAGAACACTTAAGACAGTTCGCTTTCGTTGTGCATATAATATTTTTTCTGCTAGGCTAGGCTAAATAGTTTAAAAATTCTTTTGACATAGCTGTCAGTTTGAAAAACAAGTTTAAAAAAGTTAGCACTTCATTAGATAGTAGAAAAAAACTTCGTTTCGTGTAGAATTTTAGGAGCAAAACATTCAAAGTATAAATAATGGTTTATTGTTTATTTTTAGACAAAATACAACCAATTCTCGTACGACAATGATGTAGTACTGATAAATCTAAAATCGCCTTTGACTTTAAGTAGAAATGTAAGTGTGCTATGCTTACCAGATAAAGATATAGATCCAAGGCAAATTTGTGTAGTAGCTGGATGGGGCATCAGTAAACCCGGAGGTAAGATACTAAATATCTTAAAAATTTTATTTTATAAAATTTACCTAATAGGTATATTTCATCCAGATTCATTTCATTAGGTATATTCAAAGTTTAATCAAAAAACCTAAAACCTTCTATTAATTTTTTTAAATTTCCAATTTATTAATTTTTAGAGAAAATCAAAGAGCAGTACCTACACTATCTTCCAGTTCCAGTTATTGAATCTGAAGAATGTAATTCAACAAAACACTATAATGGAAGGTTAAATAAGGACAAAATATGTGCAGGATATAGCGAACCTGAAAAGACGCCATGTTATGTAAGTCTGACGAAATGCAATGGAGGGGGCAGTGGGGAAAAAATTAAATAGCAACGTAATGTATACATTTTACTAGCTGGCACCTGTGCGCTGAGGCAAGGGGAAGAGAAGAGGTAAAACTTTGTGTGTGTGGAATAGGTGACCTTGAATTTTTTACATTCTTGGCAGGTGCCAGTCGATAAAATTTAGATAGTATGTTAGTTGATATATAATTTTAAAGAGATTAAAATTCTCCGTCTAGCTTTAAAACTAGTTATTAAAAATAGTGCCCCCTTACAAAATAAAAAATAAAAAAATATTGCATATGATAATTTTTGTTGTGTGACATATACATACCAAAATTAAAGTTTATATTTCATTCCGTTCAAAAGTTACGGGGGGTTTACCATTTAAAATAAGAATCCTGTATTATGTCAATGCTGGCGCCTTCGCCAAAATTGTGAATAGCAAATAAAAATAGATTTTTTTTAGTAAAATGCTTTTTAAAATTTTATTACACACTTTATCCAGGATTTACTTATATTCATATATTCTGCAAATGTTTTTACATATTTAATTACATAGCTGTGTAATTATTTTCCTTATAACTAGCGTTTTTTTTAAGAAAATGTACTATGAGTGCCAAAAGCTACATAACTCGTAAACGATTTGATATAGAAAAACTTTGTTTTTGCGAAAAATTATCTAATATAATAAGGTACTCTCATTCCAAATTTAAAGAGACAATCTTTATTTGTTAAAAAGTTACAGCAAATAAACTTGGACCCCTAGGAAGTTTTAGTAACTGAGGCTCCAGGTTTATTTGCTATAACTTTCTAACAAATAAAGATAATATCTTCAAACTTGTAATGAGAGTACCTTGTAATATTAGCTACATGTTTACGGAAACAAAATTTTTCTATATTAAACCATTTACGAGTTATGTAGCTTTTGGCACTCTTAGTGCATTTCCTCAAAAAAACCTCTGTTATAACTAATCTAATAAAATTATTTATTCCAGAATGATGAAGGGGCACCTTTAATGTGCTTCGAACACGATACGCAGTCATGGGAACTACAGGGTGTTCTCAACAGCCACGCAAATTGCGGCAGGATGAATCACCCCGCGATTTATACGTCTGTGAATGCAAAATTAAGGACCTGGATATTTAATACTGTAGGAAAGCAAGCGTTGAGAAGAAATGCGTAGGATAACCACTAAAAAACAGCTGTGATCTGTATAAAATAGACTGTAAAGTTATAAGTCAAGTCAAAAAATTTGGAGGAGTAAAATTTCTGAAATGAATATTTTGATTTTATTGAAAAAAGACTAAACTTCATCTGAAAAATATGAAAAAATGTTACCAGAAGAATTATATAAATTCAAAATTTTGAATTTATCAGCATATCCTCTATTTTTTCAGATCGCTTTTATTGATTTTAGTATGTAGGTACTGAAATTAAAATTTTACTCCTCTTTTGATAAGAAAAAAATTAGACTATTTCTATTTTATTATCTAAAAGTAATT
Source organism: Brachypterus glaber (assembly GCA_958510825.1). Lineage (NCBI taxonomy): Eukaryota > Metazoa > Arthropoda > Insecta > Coleoptera > Kateretidae > Brachypterus > Brachypterus glaber. The sequence continues at coordinate 261,714 of OY294052.1, read as the reverse complement.
ATTATTACTATAGTACTACTAAACACTGTGAATAATATTACTGGCACATTTTTTTTTATTCTGCATTAAAAAAAAATGCCAGTAATTACAACAAATATAAAGAAAAATTAATCTGTAATTGTTAAAAGAACTAAAAAAATCCATGCTTGCTAAAAAGTATGCCAAAAGATTATAAATAACTTACATCTTAAGCTTGCACATGGATATTGATTGAATCAAGCAAATATTCGAAAATTAAAGTAACAAAAACTTATTCTTATATAGTTATGTTCTTTTAATAATTATTATTTATTATATTTGATAGTTACGCTCTTTTATAATGTAATAATTTTATAACTAAAATAGGGTGGAATTAGACTTAAAATTATTTTATTTATTTTCTCAAAAGTTATGAAAAATTTAGTGCATAAAACAAAGAAATGTAGTAGAACGGACAAAAGAGAATTAATTTGTGCTTTTATTCCTTTTTATGTTTTATACGACATTTTAGCGGGCTAGGTGCATATATTTTGGATCGGTAAATTTTTAATATTGTCTTTCAAACCTAGCTAATAAGATACCTAAGGGAACGTTCAAGTATTGCGTAACGCTTAAGGGCGGCGGGGGTTAAAAATGGCCAAATTTTGCGTTACGTAATACTTGAACGTCCCCGAAGCTCTAAATTATTTATTTCACTCTATTATGTACCATTAAAATTAAATATTTTAATTTAGGTTTATGATAGTCGGAAATCTGGTGAACATTTGAATGTATTAAATGAAATAGTCCACAAAAACTCTACTGGGCGTGGGCCCGAAGACTATACTGCCCTGATAAAGTAAAGGGCAGTAAGTGACATTGGTCAATAGCAGCGTTTTTAAAATATTACATCAGGTTTGACGTAAAAACGCCGCTATGCGACAAATGTTACTCAAATAGCTTTATTGGAATGTAATTTAAGATATATATAAAATTCAGCCGGGAGAAAATAACTTGTTAAAAGTGTTCACCAGCTCTTAGACTATAACATAGTATATTTATAATATTTATAGACGAAATTGTATCGTTTTTCTTTAATCAGTTACCGAAAAAATGATTTATTATTATTTTACTTTTTGTCCAAAACTTCAACTAATATTTAACGTAAAAAATAAAGTGGAAGCTAGTCAAGATAACAAATAGCACTAGTAACACTGTTTTAATTCATTGGGTCTTCCAAAAAAAAATATATATATTTTTATATTATGTATAGATTGAAAAAAATATAGCAAGGCTGCTTTAGTCAATAATTAAAACTAAACTAACCAAGAATTTAACCAATGACATGAAATGTGACGAATAAATGTGACATTTCATTCGTCAAATTATTAGTTTGTTTAGTTTAAGCTATTGAGTAAACCAACCTTCACTCTTTATTTAAAATTAACCGTATTAATTATAAAGATTATGATGACAAAGTAAATATTTTTATCAAGATTAACCCATTTTTAAACTAATGTATCATATTACCCGAATGGTCATCTTTCCCAATTTTACCCTAGATATTTTTAATATTATTTTTTCCTGGTGAAAAACTTTTTGATAAAAGATATAAAAGAACTACGAGGACTGAACCACCTTACGAAAAATTGATTTTTTCAGAACTACCTTGTATATCCTTTGCCTAATAGTTTTTCTAACGTTAACATTTTAGAGCAACTAAGGTTTTAAGGCTCTTTGGCCTTTTTTATCACATAAATATTATTATTACCTATCTATTTAACTTCGGGTATTTCAAAAAACACAATTTTTTAAGTTTCAATTCACCCTTATATCGTAAAAAGTACAAAAATAAGATTGTGTCAATTTTCAACTCAACAAATAAAAAAATTAGGGTCCGCCCCACTTCATTTGACAACTGGAAAATAAATAGGATTATTTTTTGAATTTTTTATTTATTTTCCAATTGTCAAATTAAGTGGGTCGACCTTAATTTTATTTTTTTGATCTGAAATTTGGCACAGAATCTAATTTTTGTATTTTTTACGATAAGGAACTTAAAATTTTAAAAATAAAAACGTATTTTTTAAAAATAGGTAACCTAATATAAGTACCTACTAAAAATGTTCTGAATAAAAGTTAAGGTTGCTCATTATTTTTGTTGTAAATATTGTATAGTTAAGTTTGCATTTTACTTTTATTATTATTTTGTATGTAATTAAAACTGATATCTAGATTACTGAACCAACTGGCAAATTCTAATAAAAAAAAACATGTTTATATAATTATAAATTATATAATAAATAAATTTTACATTTTTATTAAAATTTTGTATGAACTGTTTAAGAAAAATTAAATTTTTTTACGTAAAAAATTAAAAATGGCTTATTCTGGTTTTCCTTTAGACCTGAATTGAAGTGGGAAAACTTTTTTTGCGATAAAGTTAAATAGCTTCTCTCTCCCTGAAGCTCACTTCACAGTGAAAGGGAAAAAATTGAGAGTACACTGTAAAAAATAAATAGAATCATGGTATGTAATTTTACAATTTTATATTAATATTACATGTAATTTAGATGTAATATTCATATAAAATCGTAAAATTACATGTAAAATCTAACTTTTACTTTGCTCTGCATGGCAACGCATTACCTATGATTCTGCATTTAAAATTACATATTTATTTTTTACAGTGAATTCTGTAAAATTTACTAGATTTTAGATGTAATTTTACATGTAATGTGCATATAAAGTTTTAAAATTACATGTAAAATTGTAAAATTACATGTAAAATCTAGTAAATTTTACAGTTTTTTATAATTAAAGCTCAAGCTTATATCCATAGATCCACTACTGTAGGAATTGTCCATTGGTTTAGTATTGCAGAAGGTCTATTTTTTCTTTCTTTCTTTCTTACTCTCTCTCTCTCTTTATCTCTCTCTTTTTCCCTCTTTCTCTCTCTTTTACAATATTATATTTAGAAAAAAGGTCAACTACCGTCAAAAAATTAATTGTTCCTATTTTGGAAAGTGATCCTGTCTTTAAGGGCGTTTTTAGAATTTTACCTATGTCATAAGTTATTAATATTATATAATTATTGGCATAGACGAAATCCTAAATAGGCCCGTTTTTGTTTGGTTTTTCGCATTTCGCTAGTCAAACAATTTTTGTGCCAATGTGCAGACAGAAAATGACGGAGAAAAGACCATGTAAATACACTTAATTTTATTATTTCATAGGTAACTATAAGTTGTAATAAATTTTAAAATTAATAAAAATACTTTAAATCTTTTTATTTTGTTTTTGTTCTTTGCAATAAACCATAGTGGCGCCTTCACCAAAATTTCAAATAAGAATTTATCAATCATATTAAAATTAAGGATGAAAACCCTTTATTTAAATTTAATTTATTTTTCCTGTAAAATCAATAATGACATGACGTTACGTATTAACGTAAAAAAAAAGCAAAGTCGTTCAAGCCATTTTCAAAATAATCGATTTTTTTCAATATTTGTTCATTACTAAACTGTCACCTCGACTGGCCCTACTTAAAAAAGTTGAAAAAACTCCCTACGAAATCCCAAAAAACACAAGTTTAAACTTTGGTTTTGACGGTCCGACGGACGGACATCAAAAATCGTTGTTTCGGATAATCAAAATTTGGAAAACTTTTTTTTTTCGTCTTAACATTTTTTCTATCCCAAGGTCGCTTGAATGTAAAAAAATAAATTCTACTTATATTTTACTTAAATCATATATTCATATTACTTGTTTTAATAGAATTAGCTTATAACTTAAAACTGTAAGTAACAAAAACAAAAATCTTTTTATTAGAAATAACAAGCAATAATATTTGAAATTATTCTGGAAAACATATCCAACATTATACAGTGTGGTCCAAAACTTTTGAACGAATTGAGATATCAACTTCAAATTTGGACCACCTAAATAAGACAACTTAAACTAAAATGTGGGTAAGGACCCAACTTTATGAGATTTAAAATAATGCATTAAAAAAATACCACCCATGTTCACATTTTAAAAGCTAAAAATATCAACAATATGCCAAAATATAGTACTATTTAATTGTTCCAAATTTGAAGTTAATATCTCAATTCTTTCAAAAGTTAAGAGGAAAGGGGCGACTTTTATAATGCATTGCATACAGGGTGAATAAAAATGTATATTGATTTAAATCAGAATTAAGGGCCATACTTTAAATATGTAATGCAAAATTTTGACTCTTCTCCCCATATGCAATGCTTTGTAATGATAACACTTACCCCCCCCCCCCCCCTATAAATACGTATCGATAGTAGCCAAGATCCCCTTAAAAAAATTGAGTTAAATTTAAAAAAATAAAAAAGAGCATTACATAATGCTGCATCGATACCCCCTCCCCTTCATACCCCCTCCCCTCTAAGTGCGTGACGTATTTTTTAAGGATGGCCCATTTTTAGTAAAAAATATATAAATGCATCAAGAGGAAACAGACAAGAAATTTCAATTTCTTAAAAAATTGTGCTTAAAAAAATAAATATAAATAAATACATAATATAATATAAATATAGAAAAAATAAAATATAAATAACTTCTAAAAATATTAAATATTTGGTAAATTTTACCAAACTCAAAAATAAATAGATACTGCTTATTGAAAGGGAACCAACTGACATTTCTAACGTAATTTTGTTAGGCATGGGAATAGGTTGTTTAGCCAATTCCCATGCCTAAGAAAATTTGGTTAAAAATGTCACTTGGTTCCTTTTTGATAAGCAGTATCCAAATATTAGAAAAAAATTAAAAAGAAATTGAATTTCATGTCCATAATAAAAACTTAAATAAAAAGCGCATTTAGGGGCAAATATTTTTTTAAAATTTATTTACTATGGTCTGTTTTTTCAAGCAAGAAGTAAATTAAAAATCGCACAGTAAATATTTTTACAACAGGTTTGAATAGTATATGTTTGTGTATAGAATATAGTTATGTTTTATAAAATAAACTACGCAGTATATTCGCACATCCAATATTTGTATCTGTTTTGAAAATATTCACTGTGCGATTTTTAATTTACTATCTTACTTGAAGAAAAAGACCATAAGTTTTTTTTTAACTTACTTGAATCAACTGATTTAAATCAAATTCACCCTGTGTAGAAAGTGTGGAGTATTATAATAGCAATATATTTTTAAAAATATATATATATCCAAAATTCTCCCCTAAAAAGGGTCACATTAAAACAGTAACATTAATCTACTGCAGAATTATACTAAAAAAACGTAACTAACCTTATTTATAAGTAAAATTATTCAAAAATATTTACTTTATCTATTCTTCTGTTGTGAATTTAGGCTGCAAAGCCAGTTCCAAATCTGAGATGGCGGTATCGAGCTGTGCAAAAAGTATCTTAATAGAACTGGTGATATTATTGTAGTTTTTTAAACACTTAATTATATTTTCTGTAGTTTTTCTCTCTTCTTCCAATGTGTTGAAGCTTGCATAAGCCAGTTGCTCTAGTTTGCTTGACAACTCCGTTACTTTCACAAAGTTTGCCGAGTCAGTGTACGGAGTTAGACTTTCAACGGACGATATAAGCTGGACTGTATCAATCAGCTCAGGGTATAATTCCAACAAGTAATGACGTTTTCCTTCGATTTCAATCTCATCTTCTCCATTTCGAGGGTCCAAATACTCATTTATTGTGTTCATATGTTCTAAAATAGCAGTAATGGATTCTCTGCAACTTAGAGCTGTGGAAATCATGGTTTGCGTTTGTAGAAGCAATGCGGATATAGTAGTGGACTTGTCTTCTTTAGTAATGCCATTTTTTGGTAATATTTGAGTCTCCAGTGAAGCAATACGTTTCTCTAATATATCTATAGATTCCATTTTCTAAAAATATCAGATTTTAACAACTTTAACCTCTAATTATTGTTTAAATTGAATTAAAATATTACTTACTTTTATTACTAATATTTAATTTAGAAAAATACAAAATAAAAAAGTAAAAGTTTTCACAATATTGACAAGATTTTTGAGAACTGTCAATTATTAGTCACGTACGGTTGCCAACATATTCAAAAAAGAAAGTGAAATTTATGGTAATCGTTATTTCGCAACTAAAGAAATGAAAGAGAAATCAAAAGATTACAAAAGTCTTGACCTTATTTTCTTAAAAATAGTAAATTTTAAAAAGTTTAATTTGCTTTTTAATGTTTAAAAAGGGCTTAAAAGCATTTCAAAATTCCTTAAATATCGATTACAACCTAATAGAGTGTATGCAACTTATTATACTTATTGTGCCATGTCAGTATGTAACTCATTATACAAACATGTGTAATTTAGGTTGCCTACATTTTTAGGTCCGCAACTAACATTACCATCAACTGTGTAATGTTAGTTGCGGATCTAAAAAACGTAGGCAACCTAAATTACACGTGTTTGAATAATGGGTTGCAAATTCAAATAAAAAGCACAAAATTAAAATGCATTAATTATGAGATGAAAGAGGATTTTTTGGATCTAAATCTATAAAAATTATGCCAATAAGATTTGAAGAATACATGGATATAAGCATTACGTGGATAAAAGTAGTAGAAAAATAGTAAAAAGCATTTTTCTAATAAAGTGATCTTATTTTAAATTTACAATTATGGTGAAAGCGCTAATTTTATATATCAAATTTTATTTTTCGATTTTTTTATATTTTTTTAGTTCAACCATATTAATTTTTTATATATTGGAGATCTGGCGGGTACCCGCCATTTTAGGAACGTTCCTAAAATGCATTTTTAATAAATAATGTTAGTTAAAGAGACTATAAATTAACAGGCGAATAAAAAAAACAGGACCATTTAGCCCGCGACGAATATACATGTCCCCTCAAGTTTCCCTCAAAATCAAATATGCAATATGCAATAAAAAAAATAGAGCTCAAGGGTCCTTGTTTGTAAAATATAATTATTAATAATTAATAATAGGTATTCGTTAATTATTAACAAATACCTAGATCCTAAATTGGGATCCCTAATATAATTAAAAAAAAAAAAACTACTATTAGTGGTTTGCAGTTTCGCAAAAATTACGAGATAGCGCCCTTGACCTTATAAGATCCTGAAAAAATAATTACATTTAGGTATACCTATAAAAAATCAATAACCCATAAAAAATAGTATTGCATGTAACTTTTTTAGTATTCGATTTTAATAATATAAATTACTACAAAATTCTAGCTGCAGGTTTTAAAGTTTAACCGCCTTTTGGAGCACAAAAGGACTAATTATTTCCCCTTTGAAAGGATCTTAGTCATGCGCGTTCGCAGTTCAGTCCCTTTCTTGTGAATGTCGCCATGAAAAATGAAGGCCTTACAGGGATCCAAAAAATTCCAAAAGTAAATATAATCATTCCAAATTTAGCTGTTAAATTAGTTATAATGCATCTGTAGAACTTATTTTTAGCTTATTAACTTATTTTTTATACATGGTAAATGTTAGTATGATTTTTATTGCGATTTTTGTAGAGCACGTGTATGACCAGATCTGCAAAATCGATATATTTGCCCGGTCGCTGGGCATGCAAGGATAAATTAGATTGGTTTTACAAAAATGTTATATTTCCTTTGTAGTTCACTTTATTTTGCTTGCGGTTTAAATTTATTTTAAAACGTAAAATCAATCAATAGAATGACCGAGACTGCCGTAAATGCCCTAAATATTTTATCTATAGAAAAACGCTGACCCTAGCGCATTAAAATTAGAAATTTGGTCTAAACGGCACCAACAAATTACACATTAAAGCTTATATTATTATAATTTTACAAAATGCAGATATAAAAAAATACCCACATTCAAATTTTAAAAAATACAGCACCTAAAAAAAACAGTCTGCCCGTATAGTTAATTCATTAAAAGGTCATTTCAACAAATAATTAATTAATTAAAATATTAATTTAACAAATGCATTAATAGACCGACAAAGAGCCATGATCATAGCCTTTCGAAAGGCCAGCAATGACTAGCAATGGGCCAATGAAGGCCCGGCGATGTTGTGTTTATACAGAAAGAAAAATTAAGACCATATATGCTGAGAAAAAAAAAAACAAAAAAAATGTTTTTAAAATAACTAAATAAAAAAATATTAAAAAGATTTTGTATTTTGTAAGAACAATTTACGCAAAAAAATAATGTTCTCGTTTGGTAAAAATTGGGGTGGTATAAGTCAAATAGGGTAAAAACTATTAATTTTCGTTTTTCCAAAATGAAAAATTTTCTTTTTTGCAAAAAAAATATTTTGCACAAAATTTTTTGAAATTTACTTTATAGGGGAAGTATTCTTGTTAGCAGCAGTATTTAATTTATTTTCTAATTCACTTTATTTAGCTTACTGTTAGTAATTTTATCACCTACTTAAAATCAATCAATAGGATGCCCCAAATATAAAAACGCTGACATCAAAATTAGAAATGCGTTTCGAAAAAATACCTTCATGCTAAAGTGACAGATGGATAATTCTAATTTTCGAAAATTCCGAAGTATTTCAAAAGTATTGAAATTATGCGTACGTTAAATAACTTTATTTTGCAACCTTTAACAGTTGGAGGTAATAATTTAAAAAAAAAATCCTCCATGCTATATATAATTAATACACAATATTTACCCATTTATGAAATTGTTATAAACAAATATAAAACGCTATTTTTATATTTTTGTTTTAATAATTTAAACATCAGTTCATTATCACTTCAATCAGTGATGCATAAGTTAGTTCCTTTATTATTTTTGGTAAATATGGCAAAAATCATGTTTAAAATTTAAACGAAATATTATTTATTTTGTGGTCCAACTGAAATTTGGAACACCTAAATAAAATTTAATTGCTTTTTTAAGAAGTTTTGACGAAAACACAATTTGAAGCCTCTTAAAAAAGTGGTAGAATGGATAATTTATGAGCTTTAAAATGATGTATCACACGACCCCTTTTAAAATTTTGTTTATTTCTGAATCACACTGTATACCAAAAAATAATTTGGGTTATGTTTTTTACGTGTTCCAAATTTCAAAAAAGCCTTTCAAAATTAAATGGGACGGGGCGGACTTTTGATACGCACGGTATAATAATACCTACTTCCCTACAAACTTTAGTACGGCGGCCGCCCGTGGACCAACCTTCCGCCGACGCAAATTACGTCGGTGAATGTTGGCCATCGGACGGCCGTCGACCAATGTTTATAGCCTTAAGCTCGATAATGTGAACTATTCGTTTTTGTAAACACAGAATTTTTTCTATTGACTTTTCTGTAACGTGAAATCATAAACTCTTGTTAATGTGAGCTCACGTTAACGAGAGTTTTTGATGTTCACATTACAGAAAAGTCAATAGAAAAAAATTCTGTGTTCACAAAACCGAATAGTTCACATATAACCATTGATCACATTATCGAGCTTATACTATATTTTTGTTTCAGATCATCTCTTAACAAGATGGCTGTTATTAAAAAAGAATAACCTCTAACACCTAAGATAGTAACATCATATTTATATTATATTATCTATTCAACAAGCAAAAAAAAAAAATTAACACTATGCTAGAACCATACTCACCCAGCTTAACATGGCTCGTCATAGTTGGGTTCATTATCGCATTTATTTTGGCTTTTGGAATCGGGGCGAATGACGTCGCCAACAGTTTTGGTACTAGTGTTGGCTCAAAGGTACTTACCATATTTCAAGCATGCTGTTTGGCTACGTTTTTCGAAGTTGCTGGAGCCATTTTAATAGGTAAGAATCCGTAAATATATGCACTTTCAGTGCGTCATCGCTTTATTTCTAGAGGGGCGCGACGCACCGGTGCGTCATGTTAAATTTTTGGTAAATTAACTGGTAAATTTAACGGTCAGTATTATGGTAGCACTTGCTGCGAAGCTGTCGGGGTCTGTACGCAATTCTGGAACTACAGCTACAAATAATTTTAAAGTATCTTTAAAAACGCATTGTTTAAGGCAAACGCACCAATGGTAGTTTCATAGAAAAGTGTAGCCGCACTATGAGCAAGGACGGAGCGCAGGAAACGAAGCGATCGTGTTAACTACCTACCTATTTGATTATTTTAACAATAAACTAAGTGTGCTTAGGCCGACGCGTCAGCCATTTTTTTTTCCAGAAAAAATAAATCAAAAAAAGTATAATTTCTAGAAAAACTATTAAAATAACTATTTCATTGTAAAAATTAAGAGAAAAATTGTACTCTACAATATTTTCTTTTAGTTTAAACAAAGTTTTGAATATTATAAGAAAAATCTTACCATTAATCTCTAGTGTCGCTGCAGGTCTCGGGAAAAAAACGGATTTCGTACAAATTTTAAGCGGTTTTCGAGAAATAATTATTTATCAACAATTCTAAACTGCACTTAATCAATTTTTTATAAATTTTAAATAGTTTTTAAACAAAATAGACACGATTTATTCACTTTCGCGGCCGCACGAACCCGAATCTACAAAATATTTTCGCGTACAAAAATGGCGGAAAGAAAAACAGTCTTTTGTTTTTAAAAGTAAGCGCGGCCACCTTATAGGTTTCTTATTTATAAAAAATCAATATTTTTAACAAATAAAAGTTTAATGATAATTTCTAGAAAAACTAAAGAAATAATTATTTTATTGTAAAAATTAAGAGAAAGATTGTACTTTACAATATTTTCTTTTAGTTTAAACCAAATTTTAAATATTATAAGAAAAATCTTACCGATAATCTCTAGTGTTGCTGCAGGTCTCAGAAAAAAAACGGGTATTTCGTACAAATTTTAAGCGGTTTTCGAGAAATAATTATTAATCAACAATTCTAAACTGCACTTAATCAATTTTTATGATTTTTAAAAAGTTTTTACATAAAATAGACACGATTTATTCACTTTCGCGGCCGCGCGAACCCGAAGCTACAAAATATTGTCGCGTACAAAAATGGCGGAAAGAATAACAGGCTTTTGTTTTTAAAAGTAAGCGCTGCCAACATAGGTTTCTTATTTATAAAAAATCAATATTTTTAACAAATAAAAGTTTAATGATAATTTCAAGAAAAACTGTAGAAATAACTGACAAGTAACAAAAAGCTAAAAAATAGATCCACGAGATATCCAGTGGATATCCTAGATATAGGCGGGCATTTAGATGTCCATGGGATATCTAATGGCAATCCAGGCTATTCACTGGATGTACCCTATATCCAGAAAGTATATCCCCTGGATATCTAATAGTTATTATGTGCTGTCTGGGAGGATACATGAATCATTTGTTACTCTAGGTTACAAGGTGTCAGACACAATGAGGAAAGGAATTCTGGATGTCAGCGTATACTCAGATTCTGAAACGGAATTGGTGTTGGGCTCAATAAGCGCTCTAGCATCTAGTGCAGCTTGGTTAATGATGGCAACCTTTTTTAAACTGCCAATTTCCGGTACACACAGTATTGTTGGAGCTACGGTTGGATTTAGTTTGGTTGCAAGAGGTACTAATGGGGTTCAATGGATGACCCTTTTGAAAATTGGTAAGTTAATAACACTAAACCACCAAAAAAATCATTAATCAAGTCCGATCGAACTATATCAAGAAAAAAAGAATTCCTTAAACCAAGGACACGTGTCTTTGGATATGTTCAAAGCCATATTATCTTGTTACAAGGCTAGCATTTCTCTGAACCAAAGTCAATGTCCTTGAATGAAGAGCGCGAACCTTCATACAAAAACTCGTGCTCTTTATCCAAGGACATTGACTTCAGTTCAAAGAAATGTTATCCTTGAAACAAGAGAATATGGGTTTGAACATGTCGGGACACGTACACCATTTTTAATGCACAATGAGTAATATTTTTTTTCTTTTTACAGTTGGTTCCTGGTTTATATCTCCCGTGCTCAGTGGACTAACTTCAGTTTGCCTACTCTTTATCATTCAACAGTTCATTTTAAAGAAACCCGATCCCTTGGAAGCCGGCCTAGTCTGTTTGCCTATTTTCTACAGTTTTACGATACTCGTTAACGTTTTTTCAATCGTCCATGATGGTCCAAAATTATTATACATGGATAATATACCATTATGGCAAGCGGCAACTATAAGTTTATCAGTTGCCCTATTTTTTATGATATTTATATGGTTAGTGGTGGTTCCTTGCCAACGAAAGAAAATTTTAGCAGAGATGAACCCGCCAAAGTCTCCCGTCAATTTCAATATTGGTGAATCTGAAGGTAAACACAAAAATCTGAAACGAATACCCTCATTTCTAAGCTTTTCTCTGATTTTCCCTGATGTATTAAATTCCCTGATATTTCTCTGATTTTTATACTATTCACAGCGCTAGAATAGTATTATACGATAGTTCTGAATTTTCCCCAAATCTCCAAAAAACGTCATAGACAAAAAATTCTTGGATAAAAATGTGTTTCATGACAAAATAAGAAACTTTAAAAATGTCTATCCATCCGTCTGTCCGTCCGATGTCAGGATTTTTGTAACTCAAGAACGAATAATCCGATCGACTTGAAATTTTCAGGAAAAATCAAGTTCTATGAGGGAAATATCAATATTGCTTTTAAAAGTAATCTCCCCAAAACAAAAAAGTTATGGGGGGTCAAACTTTTAAAAAGATCGAAAAAAGCTGAAAGAAAATTCCCATTAACGTAATTTTTTCAGGAAAAATTACGTTTATTATTAAGGATCTATTCTGCCAATTGCCAATCTACTGTGAATAGCATATAATGGAATGCGTAGCATTACATATCTTCAAGGCTTGTTTTTTAAATACACAGCTTTTCCCTGATGTATTAAATTACTTAATATCCCCTGATTCTTTTAAAATGTGGCCTTCCTGTTATCACTATTTTTGTAGTAAAATCGGCTTGAATTTTAGATACCTCTCCAGAAGGAAGTCCGAAAAAATCAAACAGAAATTCAATGCTAGAACGTCAATTAACCGTTATTTCCGAAAACACTGAAATGCAAGCAATAGAGAAAATAACGGCCGCGAAATATATCTTTCCAATTCAAACTAGAAATAGTTTTGAGCATGCTGGATACATGCCGGCAACTGAGACTGAAAGCCAACGGCCGAATGAGCTTAAATTAGTTGAAAGCGCAAGTAAGTATTAATAAAACGGGTACCCCATGTAACACAAAATGGTGGTATATCGGTGGTATATCACTCTCCATTACCAATGACTATTACTGGTAGTTTCAAGAATTTGGTGATATATCGTGATATAGCACTGTTATAGACCCGCTTGGTTTGGACTTTGGACCCGCTACTAGTTCTATAACACACTCTTAACACCTTCGAAATCTATAGTAATACTATTTCTAATAGAACCGTTAAGAGACTACAAGTAACATAAAAGATATTTAATAACCGTTTTAGAACCTCTATGTTGCTGGCAGTAATAAATCGTGTTACTTGGGACCTTTTCTAGGCGGGTAGAAAAATGAGAATCAAAATTTATTAAAATGTCTTTATCTCGGAAACTAATAGTCCTACGATAAAAATGATCATATATGTTTTTATAAGGAATTAAACATTATTTTCATTTATGCAAAAAAAAATGTCCTACTATAAATAATAAGTGAGATATCGCTAAAAATTATAGTTTTTGTCCATTTTGCCCCCCCTTGCCCTACGCTAATGTTAACCATATTTGATGTGACGCAAATAGAAAAGGTCCTGAGTCCAAACCATATTTGATGTGACGCAAATAGAAAAGGTCCTGAATCGTTTGGTGAAAGAATTTTTCAAATCGGACATTCCGTTAAAAAGTTATAAGGTTTACATAAGACCGACAGACAGACATTTTTTTAACACCCAGTTTTTTCACATTTCTCGACGTTTCATGACATTCTAAAGCCGAAAATGCAAAAAAAAATAGATTTTCGGTGGTTTTTAATAACGGGTGTTTCCACCCGTAAAACAAGAAAGAATAGAAAATAAGAACTAAAAAAAGAGAAAAAAAACTATGTATCTCAGGATGTATGTATGTATGCTTGTCCGGGTTTGAAGACCCACTTCCAGAACAGGTAGAAACTAGAAATTTGGCATGTACATGGAGTATCGCCCCACGCTCCCAGGATAAAAAGTGTTTTGGTCTACCCTGTAACATCGTTATATAATTTTAGGTGAAGTCAATCCCAATTTATCCCCTAGTTCCAGCGGCGCACCTTTAATAATAAACAAAAATTTTGAAAAGAGAAATGACCAAGGCATTTGTGCAATAGAACTACAAGAAAATCCCGAATTGCTCATGGAAAACAAAAGTGTATCAAAATTATTCAGTTTTCTTCAAATTCTAACCGCTATGTTTGGAAGCTTTGCTCATGGTGGAAACGATGTCAGGTAAGACAAAAATTATAAGAAAATGCAAAAATCAGGGTTAACATAATTATCCCTAGTAACACTGGCTGTATTTTGTACTTTTTAACCAAGTTTTAACTGTATTTTAGCTGGCCCAGCACAAAAATTCTAAGAACATGCTTAGTGTGTAGTATTAATACCTTACCTTAATAGCTTAAAGGTATATTTTATTTTATTTTTCAGTAATGCAATTGGACCCCTTATTACCTTATGGCTTATTTATTCGGAGGGAACAGTACAACAAAAATCTGAAACTCCAATATATATTTTACTGTATGGAGGACTGGGTATATCCGTTGGATTGTGGTTATGGGGTCGACGTGTGATAGAAACTATAGGAGAAGATTTAACTACTATTACCCCCTCCACGTAAGTACAAATTGCTAATAAAAAAAAACATTCAAAAATAATTAAACAAAAAATAGAGCTTTTAGTATTTTTATCCAATACATACAGATAATGAGACAATTACCAGCTTTATTTTAAATAGATAAACTCAATAATAACCCCCGCGTGGCTTTTACTTTATTGAGTGGATAATTATTTATTTTACCCACTCAACTGTCACTTGTCAAATTATTTTCTTGTAAATGTCATTAAAATTTTTAATAAAAATATGAATTTCTAAGCTATTTATTGGATAAAACCTTGTATGGCATTCATGGGTAAACCGATATTGCCCTCACGAAAATTAACTTCCTTGGCTGACGCCTCGCAGGTTAATTTTCTCATGGGCAATATCTTACTTTACCCACTAGTACCATAAATAACTATTTTTATAACAATTATTTTTTCAGGGGTTTTACCATAGAAATTGGAGCCGCGTTTACAGTATTACTTGCCAGTAAAATTGGTATACCAATTTCAACAACACACTGCAAGGTCGGATCTGTTGTTTTTGTTGGTTATTTTAGTACATCTAAAAAGGGAGTTGACTGGAGCCTGTTTAGGTAAAGTATATAACAAAAAATGAAAAAAAAAAATAGTATTCAAAAAAAAATTAACATGGTTCCTTTTTTTTAAGTTTAACCCCCAATAACTTTTTTGTTTTTGGGGAATTATTTTAAAAAAATCGTATCTTCCCCCATAAAACTTGATTTTTTCTTAAAAGCTCGATCGAATTATTCGTTCTTGAGCTATCGTGTCCACAAAAAAAAACGTGACATCGGACGGACAACGGACGGACATTTTTTTTTATTATTGCATGAAACACGTTTGTATCTAAGAATTTTTAGTCTATGACCTTTTTTGGCGATTTTGAGTAATTCCTAACTACCGTATCATACTATTTTTGCGCTTGCGCGCCGTGAACAGTAATAATATTCAAAATCTCCAAAATTATCCGACATTTTCGCGGTAAGTTCGGTGGACCCGTAGTATTTTAAGTTTATTTATCTTAATTATTACCAAGCATTTTTTTTTAGGAATATAATATCGGCATGGCTAGTAACAGTTCCAATTGCTGCAGTTTTATCAGCAGGCACAATGTTTTTGTTAAGTTATATTATTTTATAAAATCAAAAAAAGAAAATAACATTCTTATATATTAGGTTACATAGCCGAATCAATGTTTAACATGCTGTTAGACTAGATTTTTTTAATAAATCAAAATATGATGTTTTTATCAATATGAATATCCACAATACAAAACGATTTTAGCAAAATAAAAGTATAAAAACTTTTAAAAACTTTTTCGTTAACTGAATTCAGACCGTAAAAATAAATATCCCTAAACAATTTTGTTTCTAAACCATATAGGTTTCGAAAACTTTCGATGAAGCTTGTAAAAAAAACTATATTAGAAGCTTTATTTTTGGCATATTTTTAAAGGCTTTTAGAAAAACTTTTTTTTTGTTAAAATATTGTGGAATTCTATATCAGCGGTTTTTAACCTGAGCCTTGGTTACCTATAATTTACAAAGGGCAACTTTTCTATGAAACCTTTTTAAAGTTTTTTGCTCAAGTGGCGTTAATTAACGTTAATTAAGGCCAAGGGAATTATGGACTCAGGGTGGCTACACATTTTTTTCTTTTCAATTTATATGTATTTTTTACTATCTTCTGTTTGCCGGTCTGTCTTAAACTACCAGCAAGTTTTTCAACAAAAATCCTTGATTTTTTAAAAAAATCCCTGATCAGGAAAAATTGATTAAAAAACATATACATATAGCTTTTTCTATATTTTTCCCTAATATATTAAATTTCCCGATGTTTCCCTAATATCCCTGATTTTTTTTCATGATGTGGCCACCCTGTGGACCTAAAAAAGTTAAAAATCGCTGCTAATACTATTCATATTATATCTGTGTATGTAGCGCATTATTAAAACGTGATTTCATTAAAATAATCCTAAAATTCTTTTTATATGTTTATACCAGTATTAAATTTTTAAATATTTATTTATTAACTAAATAATTTTTGCAAACCCCTTAGTTTTTAGACGATAACTATTACGCAGTAGATACAGCTTATCTATTTTCTTTTCGACTTTGTTGCTGAACTACTAATAATTCTTTGTGTTAGGAATTGTGAATTAATAATTGTTAGTTTATATTTTAGAAACCCCAACAATTGAAAGATAAAAAAAAAATAACTCACAAGTTGTGACAACAAACATATTCAAATATTTATTATTTTTATATTAAAAAAATACTTAATATTTTAAAACTAGTTATTTTTTGAAAAACTCCTTTAATTTCCCGGTTGTTGGGAGTAGGCACGCTAATCTTGAATAAAAATTCAGTTTTAGTGACTTGCCAACGCAAACCAAGAGTTAATCCTGCTAGTAGGAGGTTGACACATTATAAAACCATTAACAGTAGAATCTGAGGTGCTCGGTTTGGAAGATAATGGACTTATTTCCTTAGAAATCACCATAGCGGACTTAATAAAACTTTATTTTATACTGTTTTAGAATATTTTATATAAATTTTGGTCAGAGAGTTAAAATCCGTTCACATAAATAGTCTATCAATTCTCAATTCAGAAAAAGTAGTTGCAGATGTATTTGGTAGGTTATTTTCTATATTAAATATATATATCATGTGTTTGACAAATAATTAGTCATTAATCGATAGACTAAGATGCATATTTTTTGAGAAAATAAGATGCAAAAAACCTCAGTGATACTTTTTTCCGAAATGAAAATCAATAGACCGTTTCTGTGAATGGATTTATTAAATTCTCTGCTTAAAATTTATATAGAATAAGCCTAGAAGCTAAAACAGTATAAAATAAAGAACTATTAAGTCGGCTGTTATCATTTCTGATGAAAAAAGTCCATTATAATCCGAAATCGAGCACCCCAGATTTTACTGTCAATGATTTTATAATGTGTAGACTTCCTAGTAACAGGACTAACTGTTGGTTTGCGTTGGCAAGTCACTAAAACTTAATTTGTATTCAAGATTAGCGTGTAGGGTCATTGTGGAGTAGCAATGAAATATATAAAAAATATTTAGTATGTCTCTAAACATAATCTAGCTTTTTTTATTGTTGTTTTTCAAAAAATGTTAGTTTTAGGATTTCCTATTCTTAAAACACACACCACGGTATTTTACTATACCAACAAAAACAAATTTGTTTTAACTTTGAGGTTGAAGATTTAATTTTTATTGACAATTTTTAAATTTTACCTGTAAAGGCAAGTCTGTGATTGCAAAATGTTTTTGCTAGTGTCTTGTTAAAAAATAAAGATAACAAATAAAAGAAAATACAATTATTGTTATGAAATATTGTTAAATAACCTGCATGACCTATTAAAATAGTCCTATCAGCAAATAATAATATCTTGATAAAATTTTTAAGTATTTACTAAAAAGAAATTAAGCTAAATTTAGTCTACAGTAAATAAGACTGCGTCAACTTTGTCAAAACGGGGTAATAACTTTTTTTTTGTATTACGCGATAACTTTTAACGATTCAAACTAGGGACTTTAAGTTTTATCTGTATTTGATAGATTCTAGAGATTCGTAATAGCTTAGAATTTACTTCAGGAGCAGATAGGACTTTTTTAACGGGTGTATAGTGTTCACGAGGATCGTATCTCGATCAATGTATTTTTCAGAAAAAAAAAATGTTTCTGTGTAAAATATTTTTATTTTACTTATCTTGTAATATGTAAACAAATAAACAAGCAAGGTATAGAAGTTATACTTTCTTTTATTTCTAGACCTGTATGCAGAGCCGGATTCAGGGGGGTAGGGGGGGAAGATTCCCCGAGGCCCAGCGAAATTTTTCTGCCAGGGGTAAAGCTTTTTTTTTCAGAGGCGAGGACCTTTTTAAAAAATGCGGGCTCAGGAATAAGTTTTACATGGGGCCCGGGCTGGCTTTGTCCGGCCCTGCCTGTATGGTGTACAAAACTCTCAACTAAAAGGAACAGACAGGCTATAAAAAAATAAATTTCGATATTTTAAAATATTTGACGTCTTTCAGTAACTAGTTGGACTTTTTTTATTTTTCTACCAAATAAAGGAAAAAGGAAATAAACTTTTATAAAAAAAATTATATTATTCTAATATGTTCTCGTTACAATTACATTTAAAATAACTTTACATCAAAATTTCTTTCCCCTATAGAAAAAAAGTTGTACATTGTACAACAATATTAATTTTATAAGCCTAAGATACAAAAGTAACTCTTTAATTTTAGAATGTTTACTGAAAACTGTTTTGACTTTCTTAACTCATAATAATAATAATAATATATAACTTTTAACCTTTACACTACTATAATAGTAGAATAATGCTACTTCAACTTTTTAATCCTCGTTATACTGGCTTATACTGACTTTTGAACCAGTTATTAAGATCACTATACATTAATTTGTGCATATATTAATTTCTCAATCAAATAAAAAGGGCGCAGCTGAAATCAGGACCCATGAAAGAACCATATGTATGGTATATTCTTACAGTTTATTTTTTTTTATAAAAAATCAGAGCTATTTCCAGCGAACTTCCAAATCCAAAGAGCGACTTTTGCAATCTTATGGATAATTCTACATTACAAAACATGAAAAACTAACACAGGAACATATGTCCGGAAATAAGCCCTAAGGGAGCTACAGCCCTTCGAAGGACATGTTGAATGGGGAACAAAAATAGCACCAATAAAATTTTAATGATGCGGGGCGATTCTTCATTTAAAACTAAGCAAAAAGGTATTCTTCACCAAAACACCTACATTTAATATTAAAGGAGTAATAGCCCTTTAAAAGTAGTTGGTGGCACAAAAAAATTCTTCCTCTTAACTGTTTTTTTTTAATGGTTGCCCCTAAAGTGTTACATTATATCACACTATCAGTACAAGACCACCATAACTTAAAATCGATAAACTTTGAATTATGGTAGTCTTGTACTCATAGTGCGATATGTCATTTTTTGGGTATTTTTAATCAGGGAATCTATATTTTCTACTCAAAATCCAAAAAAATACACATAAAAAAGTATGGGGCAAAAATGTACAATATTAAAGGGTCGTAACTCTCTTAGGGTTCGTTTCCGGGCCTATGTTTCTATGCTAGTTTTTCATGTTTACTGTAATATATATTATATAAGACTGCAAACACCATGCATGCATGTTCTATGCATGCATTAGTGCTGATTCGGGTTGTATTATGTTATCTGCCAGGTAATCTACAAATAATATATTAATTTTAATAATCTATGAGCAAAATTCACCAAGAAAAATTCATGTTTTTGCCAAATTTTATAATACTTAGGCCTAATTAAAAGCTTTTGCGAGAATATATAATCACAAAAACTTCATTCAATTAAATTGGAGAATCCAATTGCACCTACAAAAGTGGAAAAAATTATATACAGATTTGTTGTTTTTAGAAAGTCTTAGGATATTGAAGATTTTTTTGTGAGCTGGTGTAACAAACGTCAATATCTAAAAACTCTTCTCATTTTATTGTTTATAATCCTTGATAAAATATTTTTCTAAGAACTTATACGTGTATGCTAAATATTTAGTTATTTTTAATGTCTTAAGACCGAAGTTTTAATTTAAAAAATTATGCATAAAAATTCTTAAGGTGAAAAAACTTATTTTTCAAATATATTCGTATTTTGATTTGTCCTAAACTATTCAATTAAAAGAGATCAGACGTTTTGTCTAGACTCTAGAGTGCACACATAGAGGCACTCTAGTTTGTCTCCATTAAAATGTAGAACACAAAAATATATTTAAATTATTTTATTTAAATATAAAATATACAAATTACAATAATTGTAATAATAATTCTTATTAATAGTTGTACTACTTTTATATTAACCAATTGAAAAAATTTGCCTAAGGATTAATCACATGTCACATTATTACCTCAAAAAAACACAAACTCTTTTCGTCCATAACATCGACGAAAAAAAAACGAAATAAATTAATACGATTTTCGTGCAAATAGAATTATTTTTAAATCTATAATTTGTAGTTTTTGTAAAATTTTAGTTTTAATACCCAGGCCCGTATAGTCCGGGAGCCCACGCCCAGTAGAATTTTTCTTATTACCTCACTGTTCAGACTTTGCAATAATGCCCTAAAGTTAAGGGTTGATCCCAAAAAAAAAACGCCCCGCTACCAAAAATTTTCTTATGTAAGAAATTGTTTTACTGGACATAAAGA
The DNA here is from genome assembly GCA_958510825.1 of Brachypterus glaber. Taxonomy (NCBI): domain Eukaryota; kingdom Metazoa; phylum Arthropoda; class Insecta; order Coleoptera; family Kateretidae; genus Brachypterus; species Brachypterus glaber. The sequence continues at coordinate 240,748 of OY294052.1, read as the reverse complement.
ACACACATACAAAGTCTCAACGGTGAGGTAATAAAAAAAATCTACTGGGCGTGGGCTCCCGAATTTAATTTTTAAAACTTTTACTATTTTGAAACAAAATACGTTTAAAGCATAAGTATTTAACAAATGATCTGTAATTATTAAACACTGCCGCCATATTACATATGCCATTTTGAATTTTTCATTTTTAATAATAAAAACAACTAAAAAAATACATTTTAAAGCAAACTGGACAAAAATACCTGTAAATTTTATTGTATTTATTAACAAAACAACAAATATTTGGAGGGCGTTACTGGAAAAGAAATCAAGCACCAATTCCTTCAAGTAACACCCTCCATTTTTACATGTTTAAGTTATAAAATTTAAAATATTTAAACCCTTCAATAGGCTGTACAAAATCTCTACCTATATTTCTCTACTTTGCAGCATCTCTACTCTGTTAAATCTTAACTCAGTGATATCTCTACTCTTTTATATGTAAAAGATTAGAGATATAAGGGAGTTGGCGCAAAAATTAGAAATATCTCAAACATATTTAATATAGAGTAGATATGTTGTACTACCTGGGCATGCCCCTTAAATAAAAGGTTCAATTTTAACCTTCAAACATGCTAAAAAAACTTCAATATATAGACAGTTTTTAAACCTTAATAATATATTAAAGTCATTTTTTTAAGTGTGAGTGTATTACACAGGGCACAAAAGTATAAGTTTAAGTAATAAATTTTTACTGATGGAAATAATCAGGAAGCTAATTCGGAATCAACAGCTATTATCCCCCCTACAACTTTCAACAAAAAATATGTCTGTGCCCCCGTGTTATTTACGTTATTTTGTTGTTCTCAAAATGTTTTATAAGTGTATCACATAACATGCATTTTCATATAATTTTAATAAATTAATATATTTAAAAAATCATTGAGAGCATTTTATGATCATTTTTACGGTCCAAAAGTCACCCCCCCCCCCCCCTTTTAACTTTTTAACGAGTTGAGATATCAACTTCAAATTCAAAACTCTTAAATAAAACAACTTAAACTATCTTTTAACATATAATTGATACTTTCAGTTCTTAAAATGTGGGCAGGGGGGCATAGGGGGACAATTTTTAAATGGAAGGGGGGGTCGTGTGATACACCATTTTAAAGCTTATAAAATTCTCCATTCAACTATATATATTTTATTTTTATTTTTTGGTTTAAAATAGGGTTAAAATGAGTATTTTTATCAATTTTTTTTTAAATAATCAAACAACTTTTTAAAAATGACTAATTTTATGATGAAAAACGTAAATTATACTTTGAAACTAATTTTAATTGACATAAATAAAAATTTACAAAAAAAAACATAAAAAATCGCATTTTTTAGCACAAAAAATTGAAAAATCACCTTAAAAAAATTGTTTAAAAAATAAAAAAAAATACACTCCAATAGAGAATTTTATTTGCTTAAAAATGAGGAATCACACGACACCCGTTTCCATTAAAAAAAAAACATGCCCCCCGACCACATTTTAAGATCTAAAAGTATCAAATATATATGCTAAAAGATAGTTTAAGTTGTCTTATTTAAGAGTTCTTAATTTGAAGTCGATATCTCAACTCGTTCAAAAGTTAAGAAAGGGGGGTGACTTTTTGACTGCACTGTATTTTATATTTTGCGTAAAAATAGTTGCCATATTTTTATCAAAATCCAACAAATAATAAAATATTACAGAAGTACATCCGAATCGATAAAAAAATATTCTACTTACATGAAAAGTCCCAGACAAAAATTAAATTAAGGTGGCTCCGGTTTGTTCTCATTGTTGCAACATAATGGGCGTTTCTTGCTTAACTATAACCCCGTTCTGTCCTATGGTCACTTCACTAAACCTAATTTCAGAATGTTCTAAGGGTACTTCTTCTTCGATGGTCACCTCGTTAACATTGTCCTCAAGAGTGACCTCGTTCACAAACACATCTTCACCTTCTGTTACAATGGTTTGTTCATACAGATGATCTGTTAAATATTCCCCATCTTCAATCACAATACCATCTTCATGGACTTCCTCTTCATGGATTTCCTCTTCATGGACCTCCTCAGTTTCCAGATCTTCCAGCTGGTCTTCCATGAGGTGCTCCATGGAGTCGGTTACTATTTCCTCTTCGGGCGAGTCATCCACGGGCAACTCATTTTCGACTATGTCGATACTATTGCTGCTGTCATCTTGTTCGTTTATTATTTGCACTGGTTCCGGTTTTTTGATGATCTTTTTCGTTTTTAGTATAAAGGTTTTTTGAGGCTGCAATGCCTGTTTTAAATACGCTCCCCGCACAGTGGACCCAGGACCTGTTTCCAGCTGGAAAGAATAATAATACATTTAGTTACTTATACAGGGTTATTTAGAAATAAGTTCGAGAATTTTAAGGGGTTATATACCTAGCTGGCTCGGGAAAATCACCAGTAAACTACCCTTATTTTTTGACTTAGGGGGTTGAAATTTTTACATTTTAAGTAGTCATATAAAATGGTTAAATATCAAGTTTGAAGTCAATCGGATTATTGTTAGATTAAAAATTTTAAATTTAAAGGTAGTTTGCTGGTTAACGATTTACGCAGTTCACCGCTTTAAAATGATCCGATTGCCTTCAAACTTGATATTTAACCATTTTATATGTATTTTCACAAAATCTAAAAAAGTTGACCCCCTAGGTCCAAAAATAAGGGTTGTTTACTGGTGAGTGATTGGCAGGCCTCCCCATTAAAATGATTCGATTGGATTCAAACTTGACATGGTCTTCTCGGATAGCTCACCAGTAAACTACCCTTATTTTTTGACCCAGGGGGTTAAAATTTTTACGTTTTAAGTAAAGTCATATAAAATGGTTAAATTTTAAGTTTAAAGTCAATCTGATTATTAATTGATTTAAAATTTTAAATTTAAAGGTAGTTTGCTGGCTAACGATTTACGCAGTTCACCCCTTTAAAATGATCCGATTGCCTTCAAACTTGATATTTAACAATTTTATATGTATTTTCACAAAATCTAAAAAAATCAACCCCCTACGTCCAAAAATAAAGGTAGTTTACTGGTGAGCGATTGGCGAAGGCCTCCCCATTAAAATGATGCGTTTACATTAAAACTTGACATGGTAGGCGCGAATCGCTCACCAGTAAACTACCCTTATTTTTTGACCCAGGGGGTTGAAACTTTTACATTTTAAGTAAAGTCATATAAAATGGTTAAATATTAAGTTTGAAGTCAATCGGATTATTGTTAGATTAAAAAATTTTAATTTAAAGGTAGTTTGCTGGTTAACGATTTACGCGGTTCACCGCTTTAAAATGATCCGATTGCCTTCAAACTTGATATTTAACCATTTTATATGTATTTTCACAAAATCTAAAAAATTCAACCCCCGAAGTCCAAAAATAAGGGTAGTTTACTGGTGAGCGATTGGCGCAGGTTTCACCATTAAAATGATGCGATTGCATTCAAACTTGGCATAGTATGCGCGAATCGTTCACCAGTAAACTACCCTTACTTTTTTACTTAGGGGATTGAAATTTTTACATTTTAAGTAAATTCATATGAAATGGTCAAATATCAAGTTTGAAGTCAATCGGATTATCAAGTGATATAAAAATTTAAATTTAAAGGTAGTTTGCTTCTTAAGGATTTACGCAATTTACCCCTTTAAAATGATCCGATTGCCTTCAAACTTGATATTGAACCATTTTATATGTATTTACAACAAAATCTAACAAATTTAACCCCCTAAGTCAAAATATAAGGGTAGTTAACTGGTGAGCGATTGGCGCGGGACTCTCCATTAAAATGATGCGATTGCATTTCAATTTGACATATAATGCACCAATCCCTCACCAGTAAACTACCCTTATTTTTTGAGATAGGGGGTTGAAATTTTTACATTTTAAGTAAAGTCATATAAAATGGTTAAATATCAAGTTTGGAGGCAATCGGATAAGTTTAACAGGCCGGTCTGCGTAAATCGCTTACAAAAAAATTTGACTAATTTTTTAACTTGGGGGGTTAAATTTTCGGATATTCTCGTCAAACTTGATATTTAACCGTTTTATATGACTTTACACAAAATATCAAAAACACAACCCCCTAGGACAAAAAATAAGGGTAGTTTACTGGTGAGCAATTTGCGCACGCCACACCATAAAAATGATCTGTCAGATCAGACTGATTGACTTCAAAAATTCGATTAAAATGCTGTTTTCACAGAGCTATCCAACTTTATTAAAAACTTAAAAGTTAAATTTTACCTTTTACCTAACTCGGGTTAGAAACTTTTGATCAGGCTAAGATATTTCCGTGATTTTAGCGTTTTTAGGGCCCTAAAAGTACCCCTGAGGATTGTCACTATAAATTTTTACTCTAAGGGTGTTCTAACTACGACACATAGAAAAGATTAAGTAAATAATTTTTTTTTGGAGTACCCTAGTGTACCATATAAAAGAATAAACCTGTATAACTATATACCAATTTCGATACTTACTGTATTTATTGCAGTCACGGCAGTTCTGCTTCCTTGCGCTAAAAAACTACTACCTTGAGGTACAACTTTCAATATGACATTTTTTCCGGACGCAGTTTTGACCATAACCAGGTTCGATGCAAAAGCGGTCTGTGTAGTTTGGACTTCGCCTGTACTTTGAACTTCTTCAGTGTGACTTACTTCCAAATTTTCAGAACTGAAAAAAATTGATATTCAGCTAAATTGCCTAAGCTTAGAAATAGGTTTTTTATAGACCCAAAAATTTGGGAATAACTGTAAATTCACCTTAACCCTATATTGCACATTTTGACTTGCATAATTTATAAAAGATAAGGGAACGTTCAAGTATTACGTAACGCAAAATTTGGCTAACACTAAAAAAAATTCGACTCCAGCTAATTTCAAAAGTCCGTGACATATATAAATATAAATATTTACCGGCAATATTAGATATCGCCATTTATCAAAATATGCTCCAACTTGAAGAACAGTGTTGCCAAGTGAAAACTAGGCGCCCATAAATTGTATTTTGATTATTAATGGTCTTAATGCCCAGTTTCCCCAAATAGGAACAAGGTGCAATGTAGGGCCAATGTTTTTTTTTTTATAATTAATGATTATGATATATCATTGTTAAGTGACTCACTTTCTATCAGCTGGATTGACAGTCAATCCATAGTGAATATCTGCTTGCCAAGGATTGAATTTCCTCTCCCCTGCATTCGTTTCCTCCACATAACCGTTGGCTCCTTCTTCATAATCCGACTAGAATAAAACAAGCAATGAAGATATGTAATGCTACACATTGCATACTTTTTTTTCAAAAAAGAAAATTAGAAAAAATATAAAACTATTTTTGTTTCAAAACAAATCTTTTGAAACACGAATTGTTAAAAGCGATACAAAAAATTTTCAAAAAAAAAAATTGAAAAAAAAAACAAAAAAGGGAACATTCAAGTAATACGTAACGCAAATTTTGATCATTTTGGCAAAATTTTGGTACAATTACAAAATTTTTTTAGGATTTTAGAAAATTTGGAAACCCTGCAACCCTGGGTGATGAATTTAAAAACCTACCTGACTTTCTTCACTGCCCCCATCTATTCTTATCAACTTTTGACCCTTGTGGTACACATCTTCGGAGCTGCGTCGCTGCGACGCTCTCCGACGCCTGGTTATGGTGTAATGCATTGAGTCGTAACCCTCTCGCCGCATCATTTCGGGAAGATATCTGAAAAATATATTGATTTTTGTATACAACAGCCAAGGTGTCAAAAAAACCGAATAAAAAAAAATGCCTGATGAAGAAATAAAAATGAAATGTCAAAAAATTAAATATTTTTAAATTTAATATAGTTTTAACTTTCCATTTTATTTGCGCTCATGGCGATTCTTTAGATGCCTTGATCGTTAAAATCGGCCCAGTAGTTTAGGCTGTAGAGGGGTACAAACAAACATGAATGCATACATACATACAAACACATTAAAAACATTATAAAATTTAATGTTATACTTTACCTTCTTCTAGCATTTATAAACCAGTTGCTAATCTGGAGTACGGTAAGGCTTGTCTCTTGGGACAAAATGTGTTTTTCGATTTCAGTAGGGTATGCATTAAATCTATGCTCATATAACCAGTTTTTTAATATTTTGACTGAATCTTTAGGCAAGTGTCCCCTTCTTTTTACAGTACGTTCTACAGTTTCAAAGGTTTCAAACTGATACATCACAGGTTGTTCATCTTCAGAGCCCGACTCATTTTCTTCTTCGGCACTACTTGTCGACTGAAATCTTTGATGGTCTAAAAGAACTATTCAATATCATTAATAGAAATTTATTATGATTGTTAAGCGTATATTTACCTGTTTCTCTTATGTGGAATTGATTAGAGGCAGACATTTTAACTGTATGTAGTTCTTAAAGCGCACTGTTCAAAACATGAACTTAAAATTACCTAGAAAATTATTGCTTTTATTTATTTGAGGTTATGTTTATAAACTAATTTTAAATTGTCCTTTTGTCCATATTTTATAGGTACAAACACATCTTTAAAATAGTTTATTAAGGTAAATAAAATAATATTTTAGATAAAATTATCAAATTGTATAGTTAGGTCAACTTATAAAATTGACTAGGTGACGTCACCGAGGAGGGGATGGGTGTGTAAAAAAAGATTGAACTTTTTGCATTTCTTACCCGTAATTAATTAATAGCACTTTAATAATATTATTTTCGATGTTTTGAATTTAGTTTTGTTATGAAGTTTAATATTTGACACCTAAAATTTGCACAAATGTCAATATTGTAAGGTTATGTTGGAGCTTCACAACCAAAATAATGGTGATGTAAGCAATTTTATCATCGTTTTTGTGGATTTTAGACGAATCACCTACTTTTGTCTAATATTTTTAAGGTTTTTGATCACTTTCAAGCCCGATTTAATCACTTAACACATCAAGAACTGCAAAGTTTGGTAATTAGTCGATTTTCATTTCACTTCGGTTTAACCGGTTGAACGGGTCCGGTTCCGTATCGGTTGATGCGGAACTTAACCAGAGTCCAAACCAAAGTGACGTCACAACACCAAAAATCGGTAATAAAAAAGATAATTTTTACATAATTTATCTGAAAACATATTAACAAAATAATTCTAAAACAACTTACAAATATTTAGCCAATTTTTTATAGGTATAAAAAAATAAACAATTTAGTCGGTCATCTTTGTTTTAAATTATTAAAAGAACAACAATTCTTGTTGAACAAAAAAATTATTGCACTGTGTGCTGAAATTTACGCTAAGATCAGCTCGCTAAGATACATATCCCCTATATATTTTTTAAGATAACAATTTATTTATTTAAAATACAGAAAATGGGTTTTAAGAGAAATATAGGACAATTTTTTTTGGGAACCGCTAATAACCGGGTTAGAGGAGTATGTATTTCGTTTTCCTTTTAACTCAACAGTTAAACAGAGAACAAAACAAATATTCCTCCACACCGGTTACTCACGGTTTGTCAACAAAAAAATGCCTATAGTCTCTACGCATGCGCGAGCTAATATGGTTACATGAGCAAGGTATAGGGGGCTACAAAGGTTGTTATAGAGAGATGGTTACATGACCAAGTCGAGGTAAGAAGAAGAAGAAGAAGACTTTTTTCATGTTGATGTGTCAAACAGGTGACAAAAAAGTAAAATGTGTGTGAAATTAAAATAAATAAGCGTTAAATCACCAACTATAACAATGGCAACAAATGCAGAAACCACTAAAAAGTCAAATTTAGAAGAATTAACTAAAGAAGAACTAATAATAAAATGTAATAAGAGTTTACAGCTAGCCAAACAGGCTAAACAAGCAAGAGACAGTGCCCAGGAGGAACTTAAAAGACTTACTACAGAATTAAAGAGTAGCAAAGCTTCAGAAGAAATCATTGAAGTCTTAACCCAACAAAAACTTGAGCTGGTAAATAGTGTAGAAGAACTAAAAGCAAAAATTATTTTTTACGAAAGTACAAATAATAAGTTACAACTTGACAAAAATAGATTTGAAGAGCTGGAAATTGAAAATACAACTTTTAAAAGACAGTTAGGCAGGTTGACTAATGAAAATGAGCAATTATTAAGTGATTTGGAAACTTTAGAAACACAAATAGGAGAACTTAATAAAATTGGCCTTCAGCAGCAATCGCAGTTACTGGAATTAGAAAAAGCAAATACAAAACATTCTACAAGTGACAATATAAATGATTTACAAAATATGCTGAGTATTAGTCTAGAAGAAGTAAAGAATTTGCAGGTTGTAAATCAGTATAATTTAGAAGAGATTGATAAATTGAAACTTGAGCTAGAAGATAAGAATAGAAGTATGTGTTCTGTTAATGGTAAGTTAAAAGTAAAGAGAATTGCTTCTTACATGCTAATTCTACCAATTTGTTTTTTTTACATCAGCATTTAGTAAGAGTGCTGATGTATTAAAATCATTGCCATCAAATCAAAATTGTTGACCTTACTTTTTTCATTTTTACATTTCTCTATGTTTTAGAAACTTACTGAATCAATTGTGTCCATCTGTCTGTCTGTAAAGTCAATAACTCCATTTCTAGAGAGATTTTTTGCATTTTGATCCTTATCATATTTTGAAAAGCTGATTAGATTTTGGTTAAAACTCCTATTTTCAGCGTTTTTTTAATTGTTTATCATTTTAATCACTATTTTTTTTTTATTTTTTTTTTATTCAAGATTTTTTTTTCTAAAACGCCGAAAAACATCAAAATAACTTATTTTAAATAAGCATAGAAAAAATAACATCTGTCTGTATCCATGATAACTTAAGAATGCTTGAGCTAGAGACTTGAAATTTGGTATGCATTTGTATTTTTATATTATCTTGGACAAGTTCCTATCTGAGCAAAATCGTTTTGGGGAAGTGGGGATAAAAGGGGGTTAAATTTTTGTTTTTGCCGGAAGTTTTTCATTAACAATAAAAGGAAAAATTTAAAAACCTAAAAGGAGATAAAAATTACACAAAAAATAATGTAAATTTTTTTTCATGACCCCACTCTGCCCCCCAATATGTAAAAAATTGTTTCTGTACTTTTTTATTATCCACAATAGAAGAAAAAAATAAATACCATTTAAAAAATTAAAAATACCTAAAAAAGATGTTATTTTTTCCACAGAAGATAAAATCACAAAAACTATTTATTATATTTATCAATAATTCATCTTATCTTTGTATTAATGGAGACAACAATGTAAAATTAGCGCGGAAGCAGCAATGACAGGCCCGGACGGGCCATTCTGGCAGGGCGGCAACTGCCGATGTACCCAGCAGCACCTTGGTGGCCAAAATTAGCTTTTTCTTTGTAATTTTGGTTTAGAAAGTAATTTTTAATAATTATAGCATAGATATTACTAAATTTTTAGTAAAAATTATAAAATTGCCGCTGTGGCCAAATTGGTCCAGTCCGGGCCTGAGCAGTAGGAAAATTAAAATGTGATAATTTAGACAAAAACATTTCAGATTACGAAAAAATTAAGAATGAAAATGTTGAACTACACAAAGCAATAGATAATTTAAATTCCAGTAATCCATCAAATTTTGAACATAATGACTTATTGATAGTTAATAAAAAACTAAAAGAAAAACTGAAGCTATTCCATTCAAAACTTGTTAAATGTGCAGGAAATATAAAGACTTTAAAAGAGGAAAAAAGTGATGTTCTTCAGCTATTTAAACTTTATAATGACCAAGTTAAAGATTGGAAAGATCAGCTGAACGTTGCTTCAAAAAAACTGAATTTAAATGTTGAACAGCTTGAAAAAGATAAAAAATCACTTTTAGAAGAAAATAAAAGACTTTTAGCAACAATAGAAACAAAAAATATCACTGAAGTAAGAAATAAAAGTGAATGTGATGAGCTGAAGATACTCAAGGATGAATTAGAAAATGAAAAGAAGACGAGTAAGGACTACTTAAAGCAGTTGGAAGAATATCAGGAAAGATTAAGGACTATTGAAAATTTATTAGACACAAAGGACAATAAAATTCAAGAATTAAACCTGATCATGTCAAAAATGGAAGAAGAATTAAGACATTTGAAACTAGCAGAAACCATTGCATCAAATGTTAGTGAAGATATGAAAGAAGCCATTAAAATTAGAGACGTAAAATTCCAAGAACTTTCTAGCAAATATAAAGAGGATTTAAAAAACGAGAGAAAGACAAATAAAGAAAATTTAAAAAAGATTAAAGAGTTTGAAGTGTTGATAAAGAATAATGAAGAATTAATAAAAGGTAAAGAAAATAAAATTGAAGACCTTAATAATACAATTTCTAGTATGGAAGATGATTTTAAAATATTAAAAAATTCAGAAAGTGATTTAGAGCAAAAAAATAAGGACTATGAAGGTCAAATAAAGAATATTCAAGATAAACTTGACAATGATATGCAAACTAATCATGATTACATGGATAAATTAGAAGAAAAAGAAAGAAAAATTGAAGAACTAAAAGCAATAATTATCAAATTCGAAGATGAATTGGAACATTTAAAAAATACAGACCTAAAACTATCAGAAAGATCAGTAGAAGAAATTCACAACTTAGCAGAAGAAAACAAGCAACTTGTTGAAGCAAACACCAAATTGCAGGACACTTTGCATGAAACTCTTCAAGAAATAGAAAGAAGAAAAATGAATACAAGTACCATAGATGTGCAGACTGATGAAGAATTTATACCAAACAGTGAAATGGGCGAACAATTAGCAACTTTAAAACGAGAAAACGCCGACTTATTGAGGGAGATGAATGAAATGAATCAAGCTTTAAAAGAAAGAGGGGAAACCATATCAAAATTACAGGCGCACTGTGAAGAAATTATGAAGAAATTGCAAGTATATGAAGCACAAGCAAATAAAAACGTGGATACTATATCGCAAAAAGAAGAGTTAATAAAGAAACTACAAGATGAAATTACTGATTTAAGAAACAACACTGATAATAATTTAAATGTTTCTTCAACAAACGATGAAGAAATTACTATGCTAAAAAACGAAATAGTTTCTTTGAAAGAAAAAATAAGTTCAAATGCAAACGTGGATATTACATTGCAAAAAGAAGAGTTTATAAAGAAACTGCAAAATGAAATTACTGATTTAAGAAGAAACAGTACTGATAATAATTTAAATGTAAGTGTTTCTTCAACAAATGATGAAGAAATGACCATGTTAAGAAATGAAATTGAATCTTTGAAAGAAAAAATAAATTCAAATTCCTATAATTACGCGGAGTCTGAAACAATGTCATGTTCAACAATTTCTAGGGCTGATGAAGGCAACAGACTTAAGGATTTGGACAGTTCATGGGAAGAAAGATATGGCAAATTAAGAAATTTAGCTATAAAATTAAAAAGTAAAATAAGAGAACTAAATGAAGCCTTAGCAAAGGAGCAATCAGAAAAGGAAGAAATTCAGCAAAAATTAGCAACAAACGCAAAAACTATTCAATCTCTACAAGCACAATCCGATAAATTGCAGGATGATCTAGAAACATGTAAAAAAGATGCAAACAGTTATCTTTCAAGATTAAATAGCGCGGCAGCAGATATTTCAAAAGATAAGCAAGCGTTGGTTGCGAATGAAGAGCTTATTTCAAAACTTAAATCGGAAATAGAAAGTTTAGCAAATGAAAAACAAGCGACTGAGAATTGGAAAAAACAAATAAGTGCTAAGGTTAAAACATTAAGGCAAGAACTTGAAGCTAATAAAGTTCTTAAAAGAGACTTTGAATCTAGAATTAACAAGTTGAGTTCGGACTTGGAAGCTAATGAACAAAGCTTAAAGAACGAGATAGAAAATCATGCCCAAACGAAAAAGTTGTTGGAACAGTCAAATACTGAGCATAAGAAAACGTCTGTACTAAATTTGGAAATGCAGGACTATGAAAAATCAATCAAAGATTTGACTCAGAAAATGGATAAAAAACAGGAGGAAATAACTAAACTCAAGACTCAGTTTGAATCGCAAAAAAGTACCATCAGTGCACTTAGAGAGCAAAATAAAATACTAGAAGAAAATGTTGAAGGTAAGGAATCGGATCTAATTGCAGCTTCATCAGAAATATCCACCTACAAGAAAAAGTTTAACGAATCTGAAGAATTAATCCAACAAAAAGAAGAAAAAATAAAAAGTTTAACCGATTTACTAGAATCATGTCGTTTTGAAAATGAGGAACTTTCAACTGAGTTATCCAAAGTTATAGCAGAACATCAAAAAGTCAACGCCGCTTTAAAATCAGAAAAAGATCATCTAAGAAGTCAAAATATGGGATTGCAGCAGAGTTTGAGGCAGACTCAAGATTTCTTAAATTTAAAAGATGATGAAATGAAGAACATACAGGCTGAGTATGAAAACTATAAGGTTAGGGCACAGAGCGTTTTGTGGCAGAACCAAAGCAGAGATGTCGGACTTGAAGATAAGTTAAACGAAGAAGTTACCACCTTGGCATCACAGAATAAAGCATTGGGTGTAGATTTAAAAGAAGTCATGTAAGTATATTTCTTCTGAATGCATAGAAAGACCACATTTAAATGAACTAAATCGATGAAGAACACGGACGATGAAATCTGCAGATTACCATGGTAAAGGGAGGTCTGGACTAGAAAGTTAAACAAAATAGAACCTCTGGAAATGGTGCTGTAATGTCCATACCAACCTATATGAGGATGCATCGTCCGTTTTCTTCATCTAAATTTTTCTGGGTAATATTGTGTTGTTTAACACTATAACTGTAGGGGAAATAGTGTTTTTTTGGAAATAGTACTTTGTTTGCGTTTATATTTTGGTTTTTCAGGAAGCCACCAATATTTTTCAATTTTGCAGGAATAAGAAACATGATTTAGAATGCAAATATGAAAAATTAAACAACGAAAACGAAGAACTTGCAAAGAAAATACAAGAAGCTAATCAAACCATTGAGGAATTAAATTCAGAGATGACCCAACTTATCAATAATCATCAGAAACTTTATTCAGAAAATGCCGAGACTATCCATAGTTTAAAAGTAAGCAATCTAAAAAGTCTACGAAATTTCATATAATTTATAGATTCACATTCCAGCCCCACTCTTTACCCTGCAGAAAGCAGTAAAAGGACCCCCGTTGGGGGATCCATCTCCCCTATTCGGCTCAATTAGCCCCCTCTCTGTTTCACCGAATTAACCTCAGAGCTAACGTTTGGTGCACATCTCCGATGATAATGTAATTTTTATTTTTATATTTTTCATTTTTTTTTCTTTAGAGTTTTCGCGCCGCTGGGTTGTTCTAGAATCTTCGCCCGATGTGCTGTTCTAGAACCTTTGCGCTTATTGCTTTGCCAAACTGTAGGTCACTCTTCGATATTTTTAGTTTTTTAAAAATACTATTTTTTTAGCTCCATGCAGATACACTTTCCCAGTGCTATCGCCAACAATTATCTGAGCAAGAAGTCCGCCATAATAGGGAAATAATAGAGCTTCAGAGTAGGCTGGATAAAGCTCCCACTGCAACAGAGCAAATCATCAGTGTAGTTCCATCGATGCCGAGAGAAGAGGGAGAGGGCTCCGAAAGCATTGAAAGCAGCAACACCTCGAATATTCAACACCCAGTCCCTCTGGAAAGACTGCTAGGGTCTGACGGAGACCAGGAAATGGGATACATAAAACGACAATTAAATGATCAGGAATCAAAACTGACCCATTTGACTGCACTGTTATCTGATACTGAACAGGATTTGGCTAAACATGTGCAAATGAATAAACTACTTAAGGAAGAAATTAGAAGACAACAGAGGTCTGTTGAAAGAGAGAAGCATGCTGAGAATCTGGAATATTTAAAAAATGTCGTTTTTAAGGTAAGGAAAATACTTCTGTCAACAAGTACTTTAATAATTTTTATGCTATTTGGTTTATCCAAAATCGCCAAAAAAACGTGTTTTATGAAATAATAAGAAACTTTTTGAAAATTTCTGTCCGTCCGTCCGTCCGATGTCACGTTTTTTGTGGACACGATAACTCAAGAACTGGATCAACTGGATACCTTCAGGAAAAATCAAGTTCTATGAGAGAAAGATCCCTATTTTTTTTTGAAAATAATTTCCTCAAAAACAAAAAAGTTATGGGGGTTCAACTTTTTATAAAAACTTTGAAAAATCGGAAGTGGAAAGTCTGATTGACGTAATTTTTTAGAAATAATTGTTTTTATTTTAAGCATCAATCTGTCCAATTTTGAAAAAAATCCATATCCAGATAATTTAGTGTACAGGGTCCGTTTACAGTAAATTTTTGATGGCATCTAAAATTTTTACCTACCTTGGTAAATATTTTTTACAATTTTAACGTGTTTTTTACTTGAGATTTTATCGGTGCCTAACACATAGCTTTTTTACAGTTTGTAACTTTAAATAATGGCGATGAAAGGATAAGACTGGTGCCAGTATTAAACACAATATTAAAATTAAGCCCAGAAGAAACTAACAAGCTAAATATGGTAGCCAAAGGGGATGCAGGTCTTTTGGGATGGACAAACTACTTGCCTACATGGTCCTCTCCGGCTAAATAATTTAATTATAACTATAGCAGTGGCGTAACTACAAATTGGCGGCCCTTTAGCAAAAAAACTCTCATGGCTATCTACACTTAAACGCAAAAAAATCGAACCACCTAAGAAATAGCCATTTTTAATTTCTCATGAAATATTGTAACATTTTTTTTTTGCTAAATAATTTATTTTTTTCCTAAAACGTCGTGAAAAATCAAAATTAGCAATAACAAAAGTGATGTGTCTGTATCCACGATAACTTAAGAACGGTTTGAGCTAGAGACTTGAAATTTGGTAAGCAGATGTTTGTATTTGAGCAAAATCGTGGCGGAAAGGGGGTTAAATTATTGTTTTGGTCGTAATTTTTTTATTAGTTACAATAGAAGATACATTTTTGGTACCACCAAATAATAATATTGTTATACATTGTATAGCGCGCCGCAGTAAAAAATTTAACAAATTTTCGAAGTCGCGCATTTTGCAAACATCTCAGAATCTGAAAAGAAAGAAAATTATATATAATCCTTTAATAATATGTACACACACTTGCCACATAGTAGTTACGCCACTGAATTATACCTTAAGCTTTATAAATATATATATTACATTGTAATGTTTATAACATGTATTTAATATTATTATAAATTTTATTAAGTATTTTTTTATTCATTTTTATTTCCCGCGTATAAAATCAACCCCTTACGTCACTTCCAGTACCAATCTGATTGGCGCAATATATTTTTACTTTACTTCACTGGCTGCTTGTTTTTAATTTTGGTAGCCATAATTTATTGAATTAATGACTTAATTCTTAAAATAACTAATTGAAATAGGATGTAAGCTAATTTTATTCTGTGCAAATCATATGCTAAATTTTTGTGTATGACTAGAACTTACGTTTATATGTAACCATACGTCACAAATGGGTAAGGGGAAGTAATCACGTGACTGCCTGCGAGTGGCAGGCTGGGACTGCAGTTGAATTCTTTAGCTGAAAGCGTTCTCGATTTATCGTGGTTACAAATTTACCACACAGACCGACATACAGATATTTTTTTACGGAAATCATCTTTTCTGGATATAAAATGTAAAAAAAAGCAATACAATTTTTTTAACTTTTTTACTAACGCAAGAAAGTAATATGAAAAAGAAAATCATAATATATAATAATTGTCCGCATATTGGATCCGCCATTTTGAATTTTATTATGTATTCGGTTTCAGCAACCTCAAAAACCCCTAGATACCAGTTTTCACTAAAACGCGAATTTTGGCCCCGGAAAATGCTCATCTGATCCATAGTGCGGTAGAACTGTCAAGTTAACTGCGGTTACCCACAAAAAATTGGCTACAAATCAATACGTCATCCCCTCCATTTGTACTTCCCCTAACATTTCCGCTTGCATAGAAGACCGCTGTCGTTTTGTGCTTTCTGAAGGTAAGTGATGTATTTTTGCATTATCTTTGTTTATCTATATTGTCAATAACCATCTGCCATTATAATTAATGATTTTAACAAACATTAATAACTGCTATTAGTTTAAATTGATATTTTTATTAAAATAATGACATTTTATGACATTGTTTTGACCGGCTATTTTTGCATATCGTCTTTATTGATCTTTCAATCTAGTGGTCGTATGTTTGATTTATATGTCGAATTTTGTAATTTACAACTTTCAAAGTCTATATCCCGCAACTTTCCAACAAATTATTGGGCATTTGTGTTATTTTATTGTTCAAATAGTTTCAGGGGAAATTCGGTATTGTGCTACGTAAAAAAAAACTAAGTATTAGCAATTGTATAGAATTAGTGATAATTTGGTTTGTGGTAAGTTTACACAAAACTAGAAGTTAATAAAACATTAAAATTTTATATTAAGCTTAGTATTGACTGAAACTTGACCTGCCCCAATTATGGCGGCGTCTGCCTAGCACAATCGACCGGAATTTGGCCATTAAGATTCAATGTCCTTTTGTAGTTTCAAAATAAATATTGCATTGTTTTTGGAATATTGCTTCCAAATAGCAAATTGCTATTAGCAATTAGTACATTTTCCAAATTGCAATTGACTTACAGGACATACTAATGCAATAACTCTGAAATGATGCAATTTATTCTAGTTTCTAGAAATCAATATTGATTGTTATTTTATGATTGATACGAATTTATTTTCTAGCAGATACAAAGAAATTTAAAATGGGAAAAGAAAAAATTCATATTAATATTGTTGTAATTGGTCATGTAGACTCTGGCAAATCTACATCTACAGGTCATTTGATCTACAAATGTGGTGGTATTGATAAGCGTACCATTGAAAAGTTTGAAAAAGAAGCACAAGAAATGGGCAAAGGTTCTTTCAAATATGCCTGGGTCTTGGACAAACTAAAAGCCGAGCGTGAACGTGGTATCACTATTGATATTGCTCTATGGAAATTTGAAACTGCAAAATACTATGTAACCATTATTGATGCCCCTGGACACAGAGATTTTATTAAGAACATGATCACTGGAACATCTCAAGCTGATTGTGCTGTTTTAATCGTGGCTGCGGGTACTGGAGAATTTGAAGCTGGAATCTCTAAAAACGGCCAAACTAGAGAACATGCCCTACTTGCCTTTACTTTGGGTGTAAAACAACTTATCGTAGGAGTTAACAAAATGGACTCGACTGAACCACCATATCATGAAGCTAGATTTGAGGAAATTAAAAAAGAGGTTTCATCATACATTAAGAAAATTGGTTACAACCCAGCTGCAGTTGCTTTTGTACCTATTTCAGGCTGGCATGGAGACAACATGCTTGAAGCTTCAGAAAAGATGCCCTGGTTTAAGGGCTGGTGTGTTGAAAGGAAAGAAGGCAAAGCTGAAGGTAAAACTCTCCTTGAGGCTTTGGATTCCATATTACCTCCATCTCGCCCTACTGAAAAACCATTACGTCTACCCCTTCAGGTAAGAAACATTTTATTGCTTTTTTTACGTTTCGGGACATCCTGTATTCCAAAAATATTGTTTCCGTCAAAAAATTCTGACTGTCGGTCTGTGTGTCCGGGAAATTTGTGATCACGATAACTAAAGAACGCTTCAGGCTAAAGACTTCAAATTTGGACCATAGGTTGATTATCCAAAGTTCTAGACAGGGATTTTTTGGTAAAAATCGGATTGGGGTAAAAACAACTTTTTTTAAACATTCTTTTTTCAATTTATTTTTTGTTTTACGAAAAAAGAGAATTTGAAAATTTTTTTTTTTTTGAAAAACTTTATTTTTTTTTTGCTTTTGATTTTAATGAACCTATAGGGGAAAGTATTATTTTGTTGGCAGCAGTATTTTTTATTGATTTTCCGAAAAAAAAATGTCTGCCGGTCTTTCCGGAAAATTTTGTGACCACGGCGTCTCCACGATAAAAAACGCTTTGAGCTAAAGACTTCAAATTTGGACCATAAGTTCCTTATTCAAAGTTCTCGGCTGGGATTGTTTTTTGGTAAAACTGGAATACTTAAAACTAATTAAAAATTTAACCAAAATTAATTTTTTTCGGAAAAATAAAATGAAAAATAACCACAGGAAAAACGGTTTTCTCCCAAATCGAAACTTTTTGTCATACTCAAATACGTAACGGTCTTAGGGGAAGGAAGGGTAGTTTAGGTGGGTAATCTTTTTCTTGACAGAAAAAGTTATATTAAGGCACATTAGGTTCTTCAGTTCGCGCGCTTTCTCTATTACCTCTACCATTTTGCAGGATGTCTACAAAATTGGCGGTATTGGCACAGTACCAGTTGGACGAGTAGAAACTGGAATTTTAAAACCAGGAATGGTTGTTGTTTTTGCTCCCGTCGGATTAACGACCGAGGTGAAATCTGTCGAGATGCACCACGAGGCCTTGTCCGAAGCCGTTCCCGGGGATAACGTGGGATTCAACGTGAAGAACGTCTCCGTGAAGGAATTGCGCCGTGGATACGTGGCGGGAGACTCCAAGAGCAACCCTCCGAGAGGTGCTTCAGATTTTATGGCTCAGGTAAGCATACAGGTGCTCTGTTAGGGATCTTATATTTCTTTATTATCTTAAAATTTTCATTTAGGTGTAACTATAAAATTCTGAAAATTAAATCATTTTACAATGTATCA
Source organism: Brachypterus glaber (assembly GCA_958510825.1). Classification (NCBI taxonomy): domain Eukaryota; kingdom Metazoa; phylum Arthropoda; class Insecta; order Coleoptera; family Kateretidae; genus Brachypterus; species Brachypterus glaber. The sequence goes on along the minus strand of OY294052.1, from coordinate 222,032 downwards.
AATTGGACTGAATTTATTTTTTTAATGCATTCTAATTATTAATAATATTAAAATTGTTTAACTAAAACAAAACGAGCTATGCACCAAATAAGGGCTTATTTAGAATTGCGCCGCGGCTTTAGTTAAGTGTGGGAAAATGTAATATACCATTTACTGTGAATAGTATATAATGGAATGCGTAGCATTACATATCTTCACGGATTGTGTTTTTTAATTGTGGTATATTATAGAACTTATTTTGTTACAGGTAATTGTTTTGAACCATCCTGGTCAAATTGCGAATGGCTACACACCGGTACTAGATTGTCACACCGCGCATATCGCTTGTAAGTTCGCAGAAATTAAAGAAAAGTGCGACCGTCGTACCGGAAAAACCACCGAAGAAAATCCAAAAGCGATAAAGTCCGGAGATGCCGCAATTGTAAATTTGGTGCCCTCGAAGCCCATGTGCGTCGAGTCGTTCCAGGAGTTTCCTCCACTGGGCAGATTTGCTGTAAGGGACATGCGCCAAACTGTGGCCGTGGGCGTAATAAAGTCCGTCAACTTTAAAGACACGACTGGTAAAGTCACGAAAGCCGCCGAGAAAGCCCAGAAGAAGAAATAACTAGGCATAGTCGAGCATTCTGCCACTGGCGCCAAGAAAATCTTCATCCATTGTTATAACTTATTATCATCTAGGTGGCTTCAGCAGAATTATTTTCATCGAAAGGAATTTCGAAGGAAAAAATTACTATTTATTAACTTTTATTAGGATTTATGTTTTAAATTGTTTTTTTTTTAATTTATATTTTATTAGCATTTTGGTTAGATTTAGATTTTTAATTATTTGTTGTTACATTTTGTTAAAGTTGATGAATGATAGACTTGATAATTACTCGATAGCTTCTATAATTACCAATAAAGGAGCTCAGAATTTTATTTGATCTTAATTTATACCCAAAAAAAAAAAATAATTACTGCTGACAATGTGACTACTAAAAAATTACCACTTCCCATGGGAAACATATATGACTAATTACAGAGGGGGCCTTGTCCCCCTTGGAATACTGTAGTTTGGAATTTTTAAAAATTGTCCTAGACCAAAAAAATTAATTATAATTATTAATTAATGATAAACGCAGGCCTTAAACTAGGAAATCATCAACAAGTCTTTCTAATAATTATAAATATTTATTATTAAGACAATACAGCTGGGAGAAAACAATGAAATGGTCACCAGCTCTTAGACTAAAATGTGAATCAGTACACTGCAGGGCCATTCAAGTATTACGTAAGCAAATTTTGGGTAAAATTCATATACTTCATACCCCAATTCTGGCTTTTTGCTTACATAATACAAACATCACCTGACCTAATAATTTTCACTCGTGTTTACCACATAGCTCTTTGAATACCAGCCAACTTATTATAATCGGCCAAATGCCTAAAAATAATTCTACTAAGTCTCCACCTTATAACTACACCGTGACCCCTTGACGTGACCACACATCGTTTGTTGCATCTGTACACTGTAGAATCTCTCGGCAATGCATGAATTTCGGCATCAGCAATTTGTCTTAGTTCTGGGGGAAGTATATCGTTTTTACGCAAAGAGTTTATTCTCAAACGTGTAGGAGCATATTCTGTTGTAGTTTTTCTCCTTTTTACGTCTCTAATCATCCAATGGTTTACCCATTTTGTCCTAACTTGTTGAAACTGAAAATAAATTTCTATAGCTTAAATATTAAAATAACAATTTATATACGTACATTTTGGCCTGTTGTTACATAAGTATTGCCTAATAAATTTGTAAATAACTTGCTAATATTCATTTTATTACAATTTTTGAGGTTATAATTTTTGTCGAAATCTTCTTCTTCTTCTAAACACAAAATTATTTCGGTTAATTAGCCATTTATAGTCAACTTTTTGTGGAGCAGCGGTTTCTAACCAAGTTAGGGGAATATGTATTTCTTTCTTTTTTTAACTCATCAATTTAACAGAGAAAGAGATACATACAGGTTAACCAGCGTTACCACAAAAAATTGACTATGTTTTGGGTCTCGAAAATCGCAGTTCTGAACTGAGAATGTTTACAACTTCATACTCCGGTTCTCGCTTTACTAAAGGCTTTAGAGATTTTATATTCTGGCTAGGTTTGGACTTTTAATTTTAAAAAAACGTTTAAACATTTAAAGCGTTCTCAAGTTATTATATCAGATGTATACATCTGCTCCGACAGCCAAGCAGCCCTCAAGGCTCTCAGTGCACCCGGCACAAGATCCAGTCTTGTGCAGGAATGCATAGAAGCCCTGGAGGAGCTAGCGAGGAACAAAAGAGTCCACCTTGTATGGGTCCCTGGACACAGCGGGATACCAGGCAACGAGAAGGCAGACGAACTTGCCAGGCTCGGAGCCGAAACTCCGTGCATGGGATTCGAACCCATGCTTGGTATTACAAGGAAACAAGTCACATCAGCCCTCAACACGTGGGCTGGAGAAAAACTAAGGGAAAGCTGGTCAACGGTCACGAACTGCAGACAGGCAAAGGACTTCCTTTCCGGTCCAAGCAAGTTAAAAACCGCGTGGCTACTAGGAAGAAGCCGAGCCACGATCAGCCAACTCACAGGAATCCTCACGGGTCACTGTGGACTAGGAAGGCACCTGTTCAAGATGAAGGTCGGTAACGACCCCGTCTGTTCGGGTTGCGGGATAGACGAAGAATCGTCCTTCCATTTCCTAGGACAATGCGATCGGTTCGGCAGAATACGACAAGAGATCTTCGGAGTGGCAACTCTCCGAAGAGAGGAGTTGCGTACCCTTGCCTGGACAGATATCGCGACCTTTATAAGGAGGTCCGGCAGGTTTAGGCAGGGAGTAGGGTAGATGTGTGGCTGGGACAGCTCGGGGCTGGCAAAAAGGGCCATAATGGCTTGTTGCCTGGCTTGTAGCCTCCCCACCCTTACTACTACTACTACTACTATTATATCAATGGTCTAGCGTAGAAAGGTGGTAAGTACATAAGGTTTCCCTATATACTTCGCACCTTTGTACGCTAGACCATCGATATGGTCACAAATTTTCCCGGAGACCTTATTTTTTTCCCCGGAAATCGTATTTTTGCATGTAAAACGTCGAGAAGCGTAAAACTAATAATTTTTTTAAAGCTATGAGCCATAAACAAATAAATGGTAGACCATTTATGCTTTAAGCTAGACTTAAAATTTTAGTTTTTTGAAACAAAAATCCTTTTTCAAGTTTTTTGACATTTTCAATTTTAATTCTTTTTAAAATCACTTAAAAAAAAATAATTTACTAATTTTTGTGAGCCTTTGGCAAGTACCTCAATCCGAGCACTATTAACAATAAATTTTAGGTATGAATATAATATCAAAAATTAAATTTATAAAAACGTCTTTATTCTTAAAATACAACTTATGCTATATTTTTAGTCAAATAGACCGAAGCCCATGTCATTATCAGACTCTTCTTCTGATTCTTCCTTCTTCTTCTCTTCTTTCTTTTCAGCGGCAGCTGGTGCTGCAGCTGCTGCTGGAGCTGCTCCACCAGCTGGGGCTGCTCCTACACCTGATCCAATGTTGGTGATAAGTTCCTTGATGTTTACACCTTCAAGGGCCTTAGCAAAAAGTCCTGGCCAGTAAGGTTCAACATCGACATTAGCAGCCTTCAAGATGGTTTGAAGTTTTTCACCCTAAAATAGAAACAAAAATTGCTGTTAAAACTTGCGCTTTATGGAATCTTTTCTGTTGATTTTAAATTAATTTTATCTGAAACTGTTTTAGACTGGAAAAAAAAATAAGCCTGGACATTGTCGAAGAACTTTTACCATTCTAAAAGCCTATCCAGAAAGTTGCATAAGAACATAAAACATAAGAATGCAAAGCTGTGATTGGCTTACAAGATACATGGCGGCACATCAAGCCAATCACGGCATTGCATTGTTATGTACCATGTTGTTATGTGAGCTTGTGCATATGTCATTAGGAAGTTGGTTTTAATTGAAGCTATTAGAAGCAGAATGGCCTAGCCCACTCTACACTTGGCTGGTTTAGGATTTAATATTATGAAAAAAAAAAAAAACAAAATAAAAACAGACAAGGTTAGGTCATTCTGGTTTCTGATAGCTTCTATTTTACTATTAATGGTTGTGTGGTCGGTTTCCATAGTAAGATTATCATTTGGCATCGAGGTCAACTAAATATTTTACCTAATACATTAAAGGGCCTTACATACATCGTAAAAGGTAGATAGACAAGTTTTTTCGTTAGTTGAGACCCGGAAGTTTTAGACGCTCACCCCAATGTTTACTTTCGCGAAACAAACCAAGCAACAAAAAAAAAACAACATAACCTCAATAATAACAAACACGAAAAAACCATGTTTTAATACAATTCTATACGCTAATTTTTATATAAAAGACAAAATGATACATTAGTTGACTACATAATTTGAAAAATTAAAATCGATGAGCCTCTAATATACAGATATAAACAGATTATTTTTTTTAACAATAAAATTAATTTACTTACGGTTACAGCGATATCATCATCAGCCAAGATGAGGGCAGAGTATACACAAGCTAATTCAGCGTTTGATGCCATTTTTGTAAGATTTGGTTAAAAATTGTCGTGCAAGTCGCCGTAGGGCCTTAGCTCGAAGAGAACAAGCACTCGTCTCTGCAGCGAAAACGGAAAGAAGAAAAAACGTGATCCTCGCAGTGACAGCAGTTTACAATCACGTCACGTGACTCAATGCCACACCAAAGAAAAAATAATCCCTAGATTTTGAGCAATGATGTAGAGAAAAGGATACCGCTTTAACTCTGAGCGGGTGATTAATATAGTTGGCATCCATTTTGAATCTTATTTTTTGTTGAACCAATCATAACATTAAGTCCTAGAAATTACTTATTTTAACGGTTTTACGATTTAAAAATTACGTGGCGGATTGATAGAGACAGAATTATGAGTGTAAGAAAAAATACACGAGGCTGAAACCAAGTAGGTATGCACAGAAAGTCAATGCGCAATCCTTTACTCTACTTATTGATTTTGAAACTAGAGCAGTGTTGCCAACTTGGCACCGGATCGATTCATTTTGTATTTTGTTCAAAATACTGCTCTATTTACCGAAAAAGCTTTGCTCTAATCTCCCAAAGCAATTCTTGGTAAGCTTAGAAAAAGTTCTTAGGTACGACTTTTAAAACCTGTTAATTATGCAACTATTTATACATTAATCTATATTACTGGTTGCATAATATTATTATAAGAAAATTAATAACACAGACCTACTACAGTAACTGTAGCAATCCTGTACAGCTACGTAGCTTTTTGAGAGTGTAGATGTGGAATAAAATTCATAAAACATGTAAATTACACTTTTGGGCTTTCTTTAAGATATTTAAAATTACCAAAGGACTAATATTTTGATCTTAAGATCAAGGCAGTTGCCTCAACTTAAAAAATTAAGAAACGGCCCTGTCTAAACCTATTGGTGTACCATTAACACGTTCGCTACCAAGAATTTTTGACGAAAAATCCCATTTTTTAACCCTATTTTAAACACCCAAAATTTGTACGAAAAAAAAAACATTGGCAAATGAAAAATTTAAAATGATGTATCACAAATTTAATAAAGCAAGATCGTCGATCGACGCGTTCCAAAGGGGGGAGTGGGGTGTCTATTACACCCCCCCCACGAAGTGACCCAATCGCAATTTTAGCAGACAAGTCGGCAAATTTGAAAGTAGTCCGAAATTTTTTAAGATGCGAGTTTTTCTACAATAAAATTTTTCTGGCAGGGGTAAGTTTTTTTTTTTTCAGATGCCAGGCCCTTTTTTTTTTCGCCATATTTTTTTTCCAGGGGAAACGCCCCTGGTTCGGCTTTAATAAATACATTATTTTAATAAAAATATTTGACCTGTCCCGCTCAAAAAAACCCACGCGTCACCCCTGAAAAGATACTCCCAGAGTGCACGGTTGAGTGCATACGAAACAGGTGTACGCATTCACAGAAGCATTACTTCAATTCTTTTCTAACAGTCGGCAGAAATAGCAATTCTAAACGGACGGTAGTTTATTTTTTATTCCGGGCTAGCGCGCGTGCGGCTCTGAAAAGCACGAATATTAATTTACCGTTTTCTCTTTATTAATTCGAATTTTACAAATATATTTTGCTAATTATAAAATAAGTTGTGTTTGAAATCAGGTTCAAAAAATAGGCACGAGAGAATATCAACAACTTTAGGATTGTTAATGAGTGTTATCCAATATTTCAGGTAACTTTTATTAGATTTTTTAAAAATAATGCAGTTTTTAAGGAACTTTGAAATAAACATCTAAATGCCTTTTTTTGTCGAATTTCGCAAAACTGTTATATAAACTAAGTTTTAGAATTCTGATAATTTGTATCGATTTTATTATTACCCTACAAACACTAGTACGACGGCCGCCCGGGCGGCTGAAATACCAGTGTTTGTAGGGTAGGTACCAAAAACCATTTGTAGATTTTGGATGATTCTCGAGATATTTATTCTGTTTCCTTTTCGTTGGGCCACCCAGTGACGCGAAGGGGTGGAGGCGCCACCTCCCCAACCACGCTTAAGTTGGGAAAATCCACTGCCGAGCTGAAAAATAGTTGGGAAAAATGAGTGGCAGTTTGTAAATTGGTAAAATCGATTGGCAGAGTTGGGAAATTGTAGAGGCGAAGAACTTTTTTTAACTTTTTGTCAGTAAATTTATTATACTTGGGAAAATTGTTGTCAAAATTTTTCGTCAGGGAGGGTAAAGCTTTTTGCAGAGATGAGGACCTTCTTTTCAGGGGTAAAGCTTTTTGTATTCATCAAAATTTTCCGCCAGGGGTAAAGCTTTTCTCTGCAGAAAAAAGGGAAAGGGAAATTCTTAATGGTTAAATAGGTAATTTTTGACCTTTTAAGCTTCCAATTTTGAATTTTTTTACTTATTTCAGATGAACTATGCAAAATGTACAAGTGGCACACCGCCTATCTCAACGTTTTCAGTGTATACATATTATGGTATACATTTATGAACTCAGCCTCTGGTAAGTCAATATCAAAATATTATATAGTGTGGATTTTTCGGTTTTAAATTCAACGTTTTTTTTTAGTTTTGAATATTATCCACATTAAAATTCTAATTTCTTAGGTTTTTCTATCTATAATTATATGTTAAGATGTTAACATCTTATAATTTTATAAAATTTAAGTTTACAATTGGCCCTGTGGCCAACATTCAACCTATGTAATTTGCGTCGGCAGACGTACCAGTTTTTGAAGGTAAGAAAAATTTTCGATTAAGTTTTACAATCTTAAATTAAAAAAAAAAAGAAAAACGTAAGAAATCCTAGCGCCACAGACAAATACAATTTTGATGGTGTTTAATTTTTTTCGAATTGAGGGTCTTTGGTTCACTTGGACACGCAATATATACCTTAAAAAATCCCTGTGTATATTTACATGTTCGACCCTGCAGGGTAAGTTATTTAACCTTGCCTTAAGGTAAGGTGCATATTTCCACCTTACCTCACAACAGCTTCAAACTCGGTTGACGACTAAAAAAAGTTTTCAATAAAAATAGGGACGTCCCTATTTGTCCCTATTAACCCTGAAATTACGCCCTTGATATAAGGAATTATTTATAGATGGTCGTTTAGTAAAACCTTATAATGCAACAGTGTAAGAAATACGTAAGAAATCTTTAGAATATACAAAGGAAAGGAAGGAACTACGGGTAGTGAGCACTGCTTCGTTTAGTGAAATTCACCTGTCTGCATTTATTGTACGATAATTCGTTAAAGGAAAATTATAAATTAATGTTTTTTGCTTTTTTAACTTCTAGATTTATCTTTACATACTTTCTTCTACTAGCTAATTAAGTGCTAGTCAGGGGCGACGCGAGGGATTTTTTTAGGGGGGGTAAATCAAAAATTTTCCATTTTTTACCCTGCAAAAAAAGCTTTACCCTTGATCTGCCAATAAATTTTGCGTGGTTGGGAGAATTTATAACCACGCTCGACTGTTTTTTTTGCCTTGACTCCGCCTCAGTCTCGAACTCTAAGACTTATTTAGCATACTAGGTGCATAATATACTATTATTCAAGAGGTAAACCGCTGAAAAAAAAATTGTAAAACAGAATTTATTCTAGGAGGAAGATTTCCCCGAAGTTCCCTTCAAGATTAACTCGAAGAATCTTAAAAATTACCTAAAAAAAAAGTCTCACTTTTGGTAAAGATAACCCTGGCGGAAAATAACGTTAGAACGACTTGACCTAACGTTAGTTGAATGCAGTTTGAATGTTAGATGTCTAACGTTAGGGTATAACGTTAGAATAACATTTTTCTAACGTTAGATGTTTTAGCAAACGTTAGATAAACGTTATTCTAACGTTAGGCAACTAACGTTAGGAATTCTAACGTTAGAAATCGGGACATTTATACAATAAATGCGCGTTAGAAAAAACGTTTATCTAACGTTAAAATTCTACTAGGGTAGAGATTACCTCCAAGATTTTATTTAATTTGTACACCTGAATTCCTCAGCGGTTTGCCACTCGCTATTATTCAATTCACAAATTACATTAATTTTTACATTCATACTTTGTTTCAGCATTAACCGACAATCGATGTTATCTGGAAAATGGAGCATCATCAGAAAGTCTCTTCGTATCAGAGGACCTAGCAATTGGTTCAAAAATCGGTCAGGTACGCGTTCATGGTGATCCAGGACCTGGTGGTACCATAGTTTTGCGTTTTAAAGAAGCAGATAGCCCAGTAGCCATATATCCTGGTACAAAAAACGTAACCTTGCGCAAACAGCTCGACAAAGAAGGGGTTGATGGACCATCATCTGTTTTTGTAAATTTAATTTGTACAAGATTGCATACATTAGATCCAGAATTTGTTATTCCAGTGAGTATTCGGGTGACAGACGCAAATGATAATTCTCCAGTTTTTATCAATGCACCATACGTCCTCAACATATCTGAAGTGACAGTCGTAGGCACTAGAGTTCTGCAAGGTGTGCACGCTGTAGATAATGACCAACAAGGTCCATTTTCAAGCATCAGATATATGGTGTTACCAGGTCCCCATGCAAACTACTTTGAATTTGAGAATGAGCTGGAAGGAACCTTGGTGTTAAAGAAACCATTAGATTATGAAACGCTTAAAAGTTTTGATGTTAATATCAGAGCTCTGGATCACGGTGAACCACCTAGAAAAACTGATACGGTTCTGACGGTTCATGTGATAGATGCTGATGATCAAAACCCAAGGTTCCTAGATGACAGATACATGGCTGAGTTGCCTTCTATGCTCAGAAAAGGAACTCCTTTACTCATTAAACCTAGAGACATTCAGGCTGTGGATCAAGATTTGGGAATCAACGCTCCAATATTTTACTCGTTTAATGAAGTAGGGTTGGATTATACTTTTTTTAAAGTGGATAGAAATTCTGGAAAAATATATTTATCCAAAGATATAAACGACAAAGATTTGCAACATCCAGCGACTCTAGTGATTCGGGCAACGCAACAAAACAACGCAGATCGATATGCGTTAGCAACATTGACAGTGTCTAAAGTTTTGGGAAATGGTATTCGGTTTTTGCATAGTGTTTTTTATTTAAACGTCCAGGAAACACTGCCAACAGGTGCTGTGATTGCTAGTTTTACTAATAATAGGCCAAAGGAACATTTAAAATATTTTGTGTCGGATCCTAATGTGTTAAAAATATTTGCCATTAATACTAAGGGGGAGTTGTCATTAAGACAAAAGTTGGACTATGAAGAAAGAAGTGAATATGTTTTCAAGGTGTTTGCTACTGATGGTATTACGGTAAGTTAAAAATGACACTGGGGGAAAACATTTTTGGGGGAAGAAAAGGGAAAATATTAGTAGAAGTAACAACATCTTGTTATTTTCTTTCAGAATGATTCCAGCGTAGTAAACATAACGGTGGCCGATGTTAATGAATGGGAGCCGAGATTCCGTTACCCACATTATGAATTTTTCGTTTCTGGTCAACCCAACGAACTGATAGGTCGAATAGAGGCTGCCGACGGCGATAAAAATGACCAGCTTACTCTAACAATGGCAGGAATTAATGCTTCTTCCTTTTTTATTACCCCCACTGGAGAACTTAGGCTTAGGGAATCAAAGGGCTTTAAAGGTAAATATTATTATCTATAGTGCGGTCCAAAAGTCACCCCCTTCCAAGTAACAAATTAACTATAAAGTATTTCTTAGAGCTTTTTCCCAGCAAAATTGCAGCCATATAGCTGTAATTTTATTGCGAAAGAGCGGCAAGAGATACTTTATAGCCACTGTGTTATTTGGGCTCTTTACTTTTGAACGTGTTGAGATATCAACTTTTAATTCAGAACACGTAACTTAAAGTATCTTTTTCATACATTTGATATTTTTAGCTTTTAAAATGTGGTCAGGGTGGCAAATGGTAGCGTATCAATTAAAAAGACAATCCTGCATGTAACAGTTTTTTCCCGAATTATAGGTATAGCGAATTTAGCTGTGACAGCAACTGATAATGGAAATCCTCCAAGAAAAGCCACAGTTCCCGTCACGATACACTTTCCAGAAACAGGCGACGTGTCTGGAATTATATCCACAAGAGGAAAAAATGGTGGACCTTTATTACTGGCCGGATTAGGTGCAATATTGTTAATATTGGCGTTTGTTATAGCACTTTTGATTGCGTATATATGCAAGGCGTAAGTAAAATAAATATTTTTATTATTATTTTTTATGAAATATTACAATTTCTTATCTAATTTCATAGCGACTTGAAAATTTCGTAACCTTAAGGCCTTTATCTCAATTGTATCTCATCTTGATTAGTACAAAGAACCGAAAATTGAGTTTTTGAGATACGAGGTTTAGAAATTTATAAGTCGATATTTCCCTAACTTGATAAGAAGCGGTTACCTCGCACAAAAACCTTAAAATTTTACTTGTTTTTCCAGAAAACGATCTCCAAGTCAAGAATTACCAACCATCCAACCGGAAAAGACACAATCCAATTTTGGAATAAAAAAAGTAAGCAATCCAATGTTTGGAAGCGAACGTGGACTGCCAACAATGGCGTCAGCAATGGGTGGTATACCGAATGAAATGAAAGCTAGAATACCGAGTCCTAAAGTCCATCCCGCCCCGCAACCCCCCTCGTGGCCTAATTCGGCGAATTCTATGAGAGTGAAGAAACTCAGTTGGGGGGATGACAAGGTAAGTGGGAATAAGAAAAATTTATATATATTTTTTTGGAATAATTGTGAAAAGAAAATTCAGCACTGATTAGAAGCTAAAAAAGATAACAACAGATGACTCACAGCTCGCAAATCTCCGAGCTATGCTTATGAGTGATAAACATAGGCGCCGACTTTCAGGGGGGGGGAGGCAAAATTTTTCGAAGTAAAAAAAGTTACATAAAAGTTTTTATTTTGTATTAAATGAAAACCACACTAAAAATATATTTAAAAATTGTAAAGCTTTTAAAATATTTAAAAGTATAGACAATATTCCAATATTTTAAACCAAATTTCACTAATGGGTCTGTCATATCGACGCTGTTATTGTAAGATGAGACGCTTGCAACATGAAAAATTTTGAAAAAAAATTAAAATAAAAACGTCCAACGGCCATTGTTATTGCCTGTATGGTCATTTTGTTTTTCCATGTATTTTATTGTTGCGTATCGAGGTTACACGGAAGATATATAATTCGTTAAATGAACGAATTATAATTATAAACCTTTCGTGTAACCTGATTAATCTACTTTAAATTCTACGGACTGCAATTTAATTATTATAAAAAATTGTAAATCTAAAATATTGTTTTCAATATCCATTTGGCCTTTTTCAAAAAAAAAATCTGAATCTGATTTTTTTTTCTGAAAAAAAAAAACAATCCCATCCGAGAACTTTAAATAAAGAAACTAAATTCAAAATTTGAAGCGTTTAGCTCAAAGCATTCTAGATAGAGAACTCATCTGTCTGGGAAATTTGTTATGGAAAATAAAAAAATTGGGGGCCGGGCTGGCTCTGTGCGGCCCTGATTATGAGTATACTCATTCCATGTACTTATTTGCCTTACTACTACCACCACTACTAACTAAACTTTTTTTTTCAGACTGATTCGGAAATAAGCACGGAAACTTTAAATAATATTGATTCATCACCAAAAATATTGGATAATTCTAACCTCACCGTCTACTTTTAAAGGACAAAAACTTACCAAATGGAAGCAGACTGAACATACCTTTTACATTATATAATTAGGTGTTAATGATAAATTTATAATGATAAATTATCATTGATAAGATATTAAATATTAAATATATGAAGACTTCTTTAATTTATTACCCCATTCCCAAAATTTCAAGTTTCCATTTTAATTTGACAGTCTTTCCCACCAATGACAGTTAAAGCACAAGTTAAATTTATCTTGTACTTAAGTACAAGTTAAAACACAAGAAAGTTCAAGTTTAAGTTCACGTTAAAGTACAAGTTTAAGTACAAGTAAATATTTAAAAGCACTGAATTACCCGCTGCGCGGTATTTCCCCCCTTTCCCCTATTTTCAAGCGGTAGGTGAAAGTGTTTTTTATATTTGCAGTGTATTCCTATTTATGCAAATTCTGTGTTTAATCACACGGATTTTTTCAGTGTAATGTCCCCAAAAAAAAATAAATCGGAGAAGAGAGAGTGTATAGTTAAAATATGACGCTCTGCATTCGAGAGTTTAGTTGGCGATTAATATCGATTGGAAAAAGTGTGCCATGGAGAAATTATTTGCTATATTATTATCTTATTGTTGGTTTAGTAATTATTGTCATGCTATTTATTTAACAAACACGAGTAGCGTAAGAAACTTAGAAAAAAATCCCGCTTATTGGACAGAAGATAATAATGTTTGGGGGGCGTTGTTAGAAGAATGGGCCCTTGGTTCACAAAGGTAAATATTGTATATAAAATATTATTTTTTAATGACCCCTAAGTTCGTGTTAAAAAAAGTCCAAGAAACAATAAAATATTAAAAGTATTGAAAAAGTTTTTTTTTGTCATCTTTGACCCACTTTCCCCACACTGATTTTTACCCAAACACAATCCAAGAAAAGAACTTTGGTCTAAATTTAAAGTCAACGCGTTTTCAAGACAGACAGACCTACAGAGACAGACAGACCGACCGACAGACAGTTTTTTTCGCAAAAATCAGCTTTTGACACATAAAACGCCGGTTAAAAATAAAAAATGTATTTTTTTACTAACGAAAGACATTCCGCGTAGAAATTATAAATTTTTATTTATTTATTTGGCGTTTTAAATAAGTTTAACTTGCGATTAAGTAGTTTCAACATACCATCCACTGTGAATAGTATATAATGGAATGCGTAGCATAACATACGTTCATGAATTGTTTTAATTTCAGAAAGGGTAAAATTTTGCAGTTAATTCCAATAAATAATGGTTATATGATTGATGACCGAATAGATAACACCCACGGCAAAAAAGACGGTAAAATAAGCTCAGGAAAAATTGTGAATAATAGCAATTATAATTCGCATACATACAATAATAATGATGGATTTTTAAATAATAATAATAATAATAATATTAAGAAACCTGGAAGGCCAATATCTGAAACGGACATTTATTTATTAAATGCCATTGAAAAAATGGTTCGTCGAGCCGATTTTATGGAGAAAAGACTTAGAAGAGTTGAAGAAATGTTATATTATGTTATGGCAGGGAACAGAGTTGACACACAAGGTAAACATAAACATAACTTTATCAGGAATATAAAAAAGTTCAAAAATCACCGTTTGCCTAAAAAAAATCCAAGTTTTGGAAATTGGTAGAGTTGTCTTTTAGACACTTAAGCAAATTTGCTTACTTGTTTTTTTGCAAATAACGTAGAGAATTTTATAGGCTTTCTTTTTCATAATTAGTAATTTTTTTTAAAATTGACTATTTGGAAGTTATTTGCAATAAACTCCAAGTGTAACTTAAAATCAAGATTGCGTCGCGAGCTTAACTTCAATTGTGGGGGACTTTAAGTCACAAAATGTATACATTTGTGCTTTTAGTACATTCTCTAGAAAGGTCCTAACTACATCTCTTTCAATTTTCAAAACTTTTGGATTTTTTTAGGCAAAAAACCTTCGTAGTTCCAATTAGGAGGATAACGTCAGCGATTATTATTTTTTATTTGTATTTTGAGCAGTATTTATATTTTTTTACAAAACGTATCTTTTTAGAGCCATGTCCGTCAAATTTCACAAGAATAGGTACAAATTGTTATCTATTCTCCAGCACTGCTGGTCGTGAAGTCGACTGGAAAGATGCAAGCAAATACTGTAAAAAGCAAAATGCCTTTATGGCTGAATTTGAGAGTATTGAGGAAAGTCAAGACATGATCACTTTTATACAGGACAGCCAAAATTATAGAGGTATGATATTTAAATACAATTAATTTACAAAAATATGTCAATTCCAGATTTCGGTGTTTATAATTGTCATATAAGTGCGCAAGTACTTTTATACACATAAAGTTAGAAAAACGTTAGTCAAAACGTTAAATTTTTACTGTTTTTTTAACTTGTAGGTAAAGACTTCTGGACCGGAGGTTTAAACCCAGGGTTATTATGGATATGGAGTAATAGCGCTAGACCAGTTATAGTTCCAGGAACCAAAAACCCAAATAAACCCTCAACTGGTATTTTAGGAGATGGCAGATGTTTACGCCTGGTTTACGACCATGCACTTAGATTGTATAACTACAGAGGAACAGACTGTTCAATGAGATACAGCTTTATTTGTGAGTTGCCAGAAGAAACTTCTAGTAATGAAATATCAAAAATTGGAAGAGCCAAAAATATTTTAGACTAGAATTTTTTAATTATTTTAAAATATTGTTGATAGACACTGCAAACTTCATTTGTATTGCAATCCAAGTTGCTTAAGTTATATAACTACGTAAATGGATTATAGCTTGACCAGATAACAACTGATCTTGGAAACATGTGAATGAGCATTATAGTTTAAAACATAAATCTAAAAAATATTTGTAAAATAATTATGGTTTCACGTTAAAGGAAACTAACAAAAATTTATTTATTTTTATATCCAGCCTGGGGCTAAAGGCGCGCACCAAATTAAAAAAATATATACAGTTTCGCAAATTTCATAGAAAAGTACTTTGAACATAGTTTTGATTGCTAAATCATAAAATCTTATCAGATTAAAAAAAAAACGGTGACATACTATATATTTTTTTAAATTAAACTCTGAGTGTTACCCCTGTGCATGCCACTGGACCTGTTTTTATAAAAAAAATATATAACATTTTTGTCTTAAACCTAGTTAACACCCTGTATGTTTGTGCAAACCTTAACTGCAGTCAAAATAAGTGACATTCGTAGGGTTCTTGATAACAATTTTATCAATAAAAGGTAGTTTTTTAAAATTAGTTAAGAGATAATTTATTATTAATAATATATGTTTAGCTATAGCTATAATGTAAATAAATTAAAGAAAAATTCAATATTATAATCCTTTTTTTATTATTGAGCGACCTCGGAGAGAAAAAATTGTTATAGCGAATAAAGAAGTTTTCCAGATTTTACTGTATTTACCCGTTTTAAGGACATCCGAAAAACTAATTTAACTAAAATCTAGTCCGTCTGTCCGTCCAGAGGCATACAGACCATACCATTAAATAGATCAACTCTAAAAAACGATTGATCTGTGCTAGCTGGAACATCCGGTATAATACTCTTTCAGCTAAAGCTTCACTTAGTATAATAATTTAATTAAAAAGTACAACCACAGTGTTTATTTTAGTTTTAATATTACATAATATATACATTAAGTGGTATTAGTATAAAACTATTATTCAACAATGTTCAAAATTTAATATTAGACGTGGTCAAATTAACAAACAAAAACACAATTTAGATTTTAGCTATTTTACATCTTACAAACAAAAAATTTCACTACTACACAGGGTGTATCAGAAATAAGTAACAACATTTTAAGGGGTGATTCTGTATCCAAAAAATATTTTAAAAAAATTATAAAGGCATGTCCAGAAATGAGCTAATTTCCAAACCAACCTTTAAAGGAACTCTTTTCATATTTTTGGTTGTAGATTTACTCTTTAAAATGTTGTAACTTATTTCTGAATCAGCCTGTATATTTGGGAAGCAAACTTAACGTTTTTTCGAATTCTGAGAAAAAAAAACAAAAGTTGCTATCACTTCCGGTTTAACCGGAATAATATAAAGAAAAACAGTGCAAAATATTCACAAATATGAAAATGGTGCGTTGTCAAGGGCGGGTCTGGGAATTTAACCATGGATCTAGGTATTCATTTACGGGGAACTCGTAAAAATTAGAACTTTAAACACCAATA
Organism: Brachypterus glaber; assembly: GCA_958510825.1. Classification (NCBI taxonomy): domain Eukaryota; kingdom Metazoa; phylum Arthropoda; class Insecta; order Coleoptera; family Kateretidae; genus Brachypterus; species Brachypterus glaber. The sequence goes on along the minus strand of OY294052.1, from coordinate 205,590 downwards.
AACACTGAAAACTATATTTCACTAGCCAGTCTGTCATGTTGACGCTGTCACTGCAAGATAGGTCACTTCGATCATAAAAGAAACAATTCTGTCCGATATATCACCTAAAAGATTTTTTTTCTTTTCAAAAACATTTTTTTTTCGTGTTCCAAGTGCAATAACAGCGACATAAAAGTTTAGTTAGTAAAATATAGTTGAAAGCGTATATTTACCTGAAAAAATAGTTTTTAAAATACTAATTTTAGCGCGCCCACGGCCTATGAATACCTTGATCGGAGCTTTAGTTATAAATAATGGGAGCCACTAAAATTATGGGCATTAGCCCAAACATTTACACGCCATCAAAAAATTAATTATGAAATTATTTTAAAAATATACAGGGTGATTGTTATAATTAAAGCTATCGGAATAAAATTTACGTGTCAGTATTTACCCAACAAGCCCAAACAAAAGTTTTCTACTAGCTTTTATTTCTGAGATACAATTTTTAACTGCTTTTATTATATTATCATGTAATTTCTTTACATTGGCTACACAATCTTAATATTTAATTATTTCACAACTAATTTATAATTTATAGTTAGACCACAGAAACTGCAAAAGTATTATGGCGTCAGAAATTAAGTATTTAAATTAAAATTGCATTTAAAAATGGTGTTAAACATATTAAAAATTAAAGCTACTAAAAAACTTTTGTTTGTTGTTTAGGCACACATATGTAGGTTGTTGGGTCAAAAAAGGAGTTATTTATCTTGGGTGAATCACCCTGTATATTTTATTTGTCTGTCTATTTGTAACGCGTTTTTCGGGGGATTTTTTTACATTTTTTTTTGGGTGGAGGCAACACCTTTTAAATATTTACATTATTTTAATAAAATTTATATATTATAATAATAAAGCATTTATTAAACAAAAAAAAATACATTTTTACATGGTTTGTCCTCTTAAACTTAATTATATAATAATATATATATAAATTTTTGGGGTCGATAACACTGATTCTGATAATAAAATTTTTCTAAAACCATCCATGGGTGAAGGGGGGGATTTTTTTATGTTTACAATATTTTTTTGGGCAAATAGAGCACATGTTTTTAAATTATATACGTCATTAAGATTTGCTTAGCCAATGTAAGAAATTTCAATATAATTATTTATTTAAAATATAATTTATAGCAACAGTTAAATTATTTGTGTTAAAAAAAAAACAAAACCTAGTAGAAAATATTTGTTTGGCACACTCATAGCCGTTGAATTGGGTTGTTAACGCCAAAAAACGAGTGATTTATGTTAGGTGATCACCCTGTATACCAATAAATATTTCCTATTGTGATATTTACATAATATGAAAAATTTATAGCACATACCGTTAAAAAGTTAATAGTCTAAGACCTGGTGGTAATTTTCAATTCATTATTTAGTCCCGGCTGTATTTTATATATGTCTTAAAGTACATTCAAATTATGCTATTTTCAAATCGCCATGTCTGGTTCCGGTTCCTTTGGGAGCTAGAAGCTCCAAAAAGGTGGTGAAATGAGGTACCCTGAAAATCTATTTTTAACTTTTAACCAAATCAAACTAATTACATTCATTTCATTCTGATTAGGCTATTTTCACAGTTCTACACAATTATTCTGTAGGCCAAGGGGTAAAAACAGTCTCTATAAAGTTCATTTGACATCTGTCAATTCTAATAAAGAATATATTCTCATTTCTTTAAAAAATTTAACAAGACATATGTCAAAGGCACTTTTTAAAGACTGTTTTTACCCGTTTTGGCCACAAAATTATTGTGTATATCTATGAAAATAGGTCCATCTAAATTTATTGAAAGTAATTACTCAGAAAGTTAAAAATAAATTTTTAAGGTAGCTCATTCCTACAGCTTTTTAAGCTTCTAGGAACCAAAGCAACAGGATCCAGAACCTGGAAATTTGGAAATAGCTTAATTTGAATGTACTTTAAGGCATATATAAAATACAGCCGGGAGAATATAATGAATTGAAAATGGTCACCAGCTCTCAGACTAAAAGAGGTGACAAGCTTTCGTAATCTATAAATAGTTAAATAAAAAGGGACAGTTTATGAAAAAAAGGAACGTTTTGCTAAAAATGCATTCCGGTCCATACAAAAAGTTGAGAAAAATGCGTGTTTATATACATACATATCACATGTCCCCTTTGAAAAATAAATAAGACAAATATACATTTGCTTTGTTTTAACAAGCATTTTGGTACAATATATTCATATTTTTTTTATAAAATAAGAAATTATCAGAAAGTGAGTATATGTACCACCATTTAAAATACATTTAATATTAACTATCTCACTGAACTTAAGGTAAAAAGAGGAGGAGTAAACTTTCGATAAAGAGGTGGACATTTTTTGTGAATTTTAGAGAATATACCAAACCGTGTTCTACAGAACCTTTTTTTTTAACTTCTGGTTATTTTTTAGTTTAACAAACCAAAAAATAAATAAAAAGGCTCTATAAACCTTTTATCACTTTTACATTAATGAATAATTTATTCTTATTACTAATAAATAATTCTTATTATAAATAATAAATAATTTATCTATTAGAAGAAACAAAAAATTGTTTCAAAAACACCTCTAAAATCCAATAAAATATAGATACTGTAAATTGCATAATAAATGGGAAGTATCCGATAATTAAGGATAACATTAGATTACTTCTTTAAAATAATACAGACCAATCAAAATTAAATTTTTTTTTTAAGTGACGATTCACAAACAGCGATTGGACCGAAGTTAGCTTTAATTAATTTTTTCAATAGTTTATTTAAATTTTTATGAAGTTTGACAACTAAACTACGCGTAGTTTATCCGTATACGCGTAGCTGCATTTTTTGCAAATTTAAGCTTGAAAGTAAATTTTTTTGATCAAAAATTATTTTTTCTTCAAGCATTCTAAATTGTCCTTATTTCGTAACAAAACACACCGGAAAAAGTAACTCATTTTATTACAGTAAAAAAAAGTCTTTTTACCGCTTTAAAACAGAGAAAGTACCACCGTATTAAATCAAATAAATTAATTGAAATAAAACTTATTTAAAGTATTTTTTGGATAAAATTACATTTTCTTTCCAGTCAATTTCCCATTTATTATTTACAGCACCGTTATTTTTTGTTATCGTGCATTTCTGCGTCTCTTTTTCACATAGACGAAGAGCTGGTGACCATTTTCATTATTTTCTCCCGGCTATTTCCAAATTTTTGGGTTTTTGATCAGCTTCCTTTAAGTGCTAGAAGCTCCAAAAGCTACCAAAAATTCAATTTTTTAACTTACTTAGTCATATACATTACATTTATGGGAGGATTGGTGTAGTGGACTACCGCGTCGTACTTGGCGAGTTTACTACACAAATAGCGTGAGTTCGATTCTCACCGGCGCCGATTTGCCTTTTTCAGTTAATTAATAATTGAAATTTGGCGTAAATAAAGCGGACACTCCCTATAAATTGGTTCGAAAGTCAATTAAAGCCGGTGGTTCCCTCTACTACTAGCCCACACAAGTCCTGGACTTAGGGGATGCTTAATTATGTAGAATAGTACGAGGTTAAACAAAATGTAATGTAATGTAAATTGAGATTAAGCTGTTTTTATAGTTTAACACAATCATTCCGCGCCAAGGGAGTAAAAACAGACTTTAAATTTTTTTAAAGAAATAAGATTTTGTGAATTGAATTTTTGAATAAATGAACATTCTTTTGACTTTTTATTATTGACATATGTCAAATGAACTTTTAGAAGATTTTTGGGAAGGAACCGGAAGAAGTACCTGTCGATTTGCAAGTAACTTAATTTGAATGTACTTTAAGAAATATATAAAATTCAGCCGGGGGAAAATAATGAAAACGGTCACCAGCTCTTAGACTAATAGTTTTCGTCTGTTTTTTCCGCTTTACGTTACCTATGTATTTTGGTTCGGCTGTTTCTCTACATTTTGAGTGACATCCGGTAGCGCCAGACGTTCTTCAGTTAACGGAACAGTTTCCAACAACTCTTCTTGAGACTCTTGTTCTTCGCTCACTTCCTCTTCATCCCTTTCAGCCTCTGGCATCAACTCCAGAGCTCTTTCCAGAGTTTTTCTGGCACTCGAGGACCTTTCGAGGAAGTAACCGTTGGAGCTTTCGTTACTTTGAGCAGGAGAGGACCAAGAATTGTAAGCGTATTGAGTGTTCGGGGGGTATTTTCTTTCGAGTTCATCCTGCAGCCACGCCACAGCAGCCACCCATGACCTTCGAAGGTCTGCATGGTTCATCAGCATCATCTGGGCTTGTCGGCATTTTGTAAATAAAGCCACCATGCATTTTATACAAAGATACGCCCGTTTTTGGTAGTGATTTTTCCCGCGGGATATCGTTTCCAACAATCCCTCCCGCTCTTCCGGAACTCCTTTTATAGCGTTATGTATCCTGTGGGTTTGCCAGGAATCTTCTATTAATAATACAGCTAATAATATTTCTATATAGTGACGAAGTTCCTCGCAATAGGCGAAAGCGATTTGCCACAGGAGTTCCGAGAGGACGTTCCGGGAAAAGTGCGGGTTTTCCCAGGAACAGTATTGCAGGAGTTTTATGGCGTCCTCTGTCAGATTTGGTTCTTGGATTACCTTATTTACATAACTGAAATTTAAAAAGATATGTTAATTAACATGGCTTTACGAAAAAAAAAAACGATAAAAAGCCTGTTAACAGGATTTTGATTTATCGCTCGTGGGCCGTCTAAATCAGAATCCTAAAACAGACTTTTCCAGAAAAATGAGACTTTTCTAGAGAAATAAGCGCAAAAACGCCAAAAATTGCAATTTTTCGTGAAATTGAGGCAAGTGTTAATTTATTTAACGTTATTTTTTTTGTTCATGATAAAAAAATTAAAAATATGTATGTTTGAACGAGTTAGACCCGATTCCGATTGGTTTGGACTTTGTTGGGGAAATGCAGCGGAAACAGTTATAAATAAGGTACAGACTACACAAAACAAAGCAATAAAGGCAATCTACGGATATAATTATTACACAGCTACCGACACGATCTTCTTGGAAACCAGATTATTAAATATTAAAAAATTAAACCAACTAGAACTTATAAAGAACTTTCACTTTCGGGACAATCACAACTAGAACTTAATAAACTAATTTATGGAATAATAAATGAAAACAAAAAATCAAATCAAAACTTGAGAGCTGTTTCAACCATACACCAGTATCACACCAGGATTAATGAAAACAACCACATAAGAAATCCATTACGTAAAACTAATAAGACACAGTGTTCACCTATTTATGCAGGGACAGTAGAGTACAATAATTTACCAAACCATGTAAAATCTATTAAAAACGCAACTAGATTTAACAAACTGCTAAAAATATATATTAATAATTAAATAAACTTTTTATGAAAATTGTAATGTATATAAAGACTCAAGATGTAATGTATAGTATATAATGTATAAGTTAGGCCTTGTCACCAGTTTTATAACTGTATTTAGGGTCATATATAAATAAATAAATAAATAAATAAATAAATAAATAAAAGGCAATTTTTGACATTTGTAAGGCTTTTTTGATACGGAAATTCTCGGTTATTAATAAAGAGTTGTTTGGCGGATGTTTTTCAAATTTTTTTAAATAATTAGAAAAACGTCTCCCATTTTGTTATTTTTTGGCAAAAAGAATATCTTCTAGATAGGGCTATAGCGACTTTAATACTGAATAATATCCCGTTTTTTTTTTTAGTCGATCCAAACGGCAAAAAGTCCAAAAAAATCATGGCAACCAGCATTATTTGATGTTTTTTTTTTCAAAAAAAAATTATGGCAAAAAATGGCACTTTTAAAAATCTAAAAAAATGAATTCTTTAAATATAAATAAACATACCTACAAAATTTCACAATGATATCTTTTTTCTTTCTATGTAAAAAAATGTTTAAAAACAAAATATTTTTAAAGTTTGAAGGTAGAAAGACCCCTTAATCAATTTTTTTATAATTTAAATAAAATCAAAATTAAAAATGTGTCTCTATAACATACTATTTATATGTAATTACCTTTTTCTGAAGAGCAAAATTTCAACAGCCTGCGGAGATATCGGCATAATGGGCTCGGGGCACGATGGGTCTCCAAACGGATTGGGCAACACCGGTTGCCCGGTGCTGGATTGACATTTCGCGCTAATATCACAGCATCTAATCAGACAGGACACCAATTGGTTCAATTTTCCCAATTCGGTGTACTGGTACTTGATGGCGGGGCCCGGACCTTCATCCAGGGCCACCATCATAAAAGTGGCCGGGACGTTCATTTTTAACAGCTGAGCTTTTTCTTGTATACCTGAACAAAAAATATTGCTGCTAAGAAAAAAATACCAATAGTCCACACAAAAAAATCCGCCTTAAATGAGCGAGAATACTTTCTCATAAAAATAAGTTATGCCCAGAAACAATTTTTAATATTTTTTTTTTGGGGTTGTAAAAAATGCGAAAACATTTTTGTACAATTTTATTTTACCTTTTATGTGGTTTCTAAATTAGTCTTTCATTGTAAATATTTAAAAAAATACGATCAAAACTAAAATTTAACCCCCCTTTAACCCCGTCGCCCTTAACCGATTTTGCTCAAATGCAAAATTATCCAAGATAATAAAAAAAATAGATCTGTATACTAAATTTCAGGTCTCTAGCTCAAAGCGTTCTTAAGTTATCGTGAATACAGACAGCAGACAGACTGACATATTTTTTTGTTATTTTGATTTTTCTCGACGTTTTAGGAAAAAATTATATTTAGGCAAAAAAATGATTTGTTTTTCACAAAAGTTTGAAAAAAGTAAAGAGGGAGTTTTGGCGATAGGGAGTCAAAAATGAAATAATTTGCGTTAAGTATTTAAAGTATGCCCCAAACTGTGTTTGGTAAAAATCTGTGTGTGGTAAAGGGGGTAAGACAATTTTTTACATTTTTAAAAACATTTCAATATTTTTTTTTTTTATTTTTTTTCTTTCTCGAAAAAAAAAGTATTTTTTTAACCGTGCTTACCTTGGCCTGCATACATATGAAAAACGCTACAATAGTGGGGCAAATGTCTCCCATGCTCGCTGATTTCCCGGTGCAGCAGTCCCAACAAGGCCTGAAGAATATGGTCACTCAACGAAGAGGAGGGGTCCGAACATTCCAGCCCGGAGGGCGGAGCACTGGGACCGTCATTTATCGAAAAGTGCGCCAAAAGAACGATTATTTTCATGAAGGCGTTCCTCACTTCGTTTGTGGGACAGGCCAGTAAGTACTCGCAAAAACGGCCCATGTGATTGAAAAGCATGTTGTGAGCGAACCACGATCTGATAGCGGGGGACGTTCGTAAGTGATGACAAAGTACGTCACACCTGCAAAAAAAACCGAATTAAAAGTGGTTCATTAGGTTTTTTTACTATCCCAAAGGAAAGTCTTGCGTTAGTACATTTGTTTGGAAAAAATATTGTATAAAAGCTAATTTTCGCGAAAAAAAAACAGTTTTTTAGCGATTTTTGAACGTTGAATCTGAATCTTGCTATATCGTCTGGTTTTCGAGAAAATAGTAATAAATCACGAAAAAATACATTTTTGAGCTCATTTTTTCGAAAACCTGACTACCAGATACATTGATATATTTTATATAGTAACTGATATTTTGCCTCGACTACGTCTCAGCAAAAAAAAACTTCAGTCTCGAACAATAAAGACTTAGTTTGCATACTGGGTGTAAAATATACCAATTTTCTATTTTGCGACTCTTATAAGCTCATAATCACACGCATTTTGCGTGTTCTTATAAATCTACAAGAGGTTTGTACTTTTTTGTCTTTTGTGTTGGCAAGACTGGACAAAAAAACATCGCTTGACGTTTTCCGTGCAAATGTCAACACCGCTTTTAAGTTTAGTTTTCTACGAAATTGAGTTTTAAGTTAATTTTTACCGTGTTAAAATTGTGGCTTAGTTACTTGCAGTGAAAAAGAGGAGCTGACTATAAAAGATGTCAAAATATCGTTTTTTTTATGAATTTCAAACATAGCGAAATTGTAATGCCAACCCAAAACCAAAAATCCCGTAAAACAGTAATCAATTTGTTTTTTAATATTTTAGAGCAAAATAGAAAAAATAGTATAAAGCACTTGTTTCATAACTCGTTTTTAGCGCACTAGCACTCGCCGCAAGCGGCTCGTTTTCTAAACTCGTGCACTAAAAACTGGTGTTATGAAAATAGTACTTTAATAATACTAAAAATGTTGTTGGTTACCAATCGACAGCGGAGCCTCGCAGGTTCTTTTTCGTGTGCCATCCCGTGTGAAACAGGAACTTGCTGACTAGTTGTACACTTAGGAGGTTCTGCTGTTCCATTAGTTCGGGCGACGTCGGCAGATGGCGCGGATTGGCCTGCGAACAGCTGGTGGCCAGTTTGCGGATAAACGTGAAATACTCGATGGAAAACTGACTTTTGTGGTGGAGAAACTTGATGTTTTGCTTTCGGATGCTGTTTTCGATGGCTTCTGGCATTTTTATGTGAGTTTCTTTTCTTCCAGCTGAAAACGATATATACCCTGATAACAATGTTTGTATGAAACCTATAACAAACAAGTTTGGACTTGTTTGCACGAATTTTTTGCAAGGTTACGTCCGCCGGGTTTGAATGAATTTTATACAAACTGTTTAAAAGGCAGTTTGATTCTATTTTGCATAAACTTTGTGCAAATTTGTCACTCTATACACGGCGTTTGCAGTCTATTGGCGAAAAATAAAGGGGATAATTCTACGTCACAAAATATGAAAAACCATCAAAGAAACATATGTCCGGAAATAAGCCCTAAGGGAGCTACTGCCTTTCAAAGATGAATATACTAAATTTATATTTAAAAAAAAAAAAAATGACCCATCAGGAAAATTTCTAAGTAACCTTTTTTGTAGCATAAATAAGGTTCATATGTCAATTTTTACATTGTTTTTATGCTGGTAAAGCCATTTGGGGTTTGGACTTTTTGGGACCCTAAAAAAATCCATTTTTTAATTTTGACCGGGCGCCCTACACCACATCCATTAATACTCACCCAAAGCAAGTTCGTTGAAGGTTTTCAGCAAGCTCTCCTCCTCAAAGTCTTTCCTGGTGTAGAAAAGCATGTACGCATTCCACCATCGTTTCTGTCGTCGGTACGTGGGCCGCTTCAACATGGGGTCGAACACCTCGCCCATATAGTCCCCGCCGAAACATTGAACCTTCATTTCTTCGTCTTCGCCCATTCGACACTCGGAGACGTCGCCGTCGTCGAATTTGTACCATCTCACCTAGTGGTTAAAAAATTGTTATTTATACACTTGAACGGACCACCACAAAAAGTGCAATTTTTAACATTCAAATATTTAGAAAACTACTTAATGGATTTGACAATTTTTTTTACGAGATGGCACCACTGCCCATATAGCACACTATTCCCCGGATATCCTCTCAATGTCCGCACGGGCGTAGATGAGGGACAAAGCTTTTTTTCTTGAGAGTATTTTTTTAAGCGCCAATTTTTTATAGGGGCGCCAAGTTTGGTTGAAATTGTCAGAGACAAATCTTTTTTTTTATGGTGTTTTTTCTTTCGTAGGGGCGACAAATTATTTAGGCGCCTAAAGGTCTCTCAAAGAACCGCCGGGCGCGACCTCTAAATATTTTTTTAAAGATCTGAAAAAAATTGAGTGTTCGTTTTTGACCTAAATGAACATTTATAGGGGGTGGGACCCTAAAAATCCATTTTTTAATTTTGACCGGGCAACCTAGTATACAGTTATCTTACCTCTCCCGAAGGATCTCTGTGCCTAATGTAAGAATAATAATGTCCTCCAGACGCCTGGCCCGAATGAACCACGATCCCGGAAAGTCGGTACTTGGTGCAAACTTCCCCGGAACCCGGTTCCAAATCACAGTCTATTATCTCTCCCTCGATTTTAGCGAGTCCCGAAACGGTGTAGGGTTCCATGTCAAAGTCCCGCGGGAACTCGAAATAATCGTTGAATTTGATGGCACAAACGCGCTCGAAATCGTACTCGAACCGTTTCAACTGAATCCCGAGCACCGGCGGTAATTTTTTCACGCAAAGACGCTTTACGGTTTCGACTTTTTTCGCGCACTTTTCGCAGTGGTAGGCGTCCGCGCCCTCCAGCAGTTCACCTGAAATCAAGACCAAATTGGCGTTAATTTATAAGTACATTAAATAAACAAGCCGTAAAGATATGCAATGCTACGCATCCCATAATATACTATTCACAGTAAATGGTATATTGCATTTTGGGGGGAATACTTTCAAAAATAATAGGGATCTTCCCTTACAGAACTTGATTTTTCCTGAAAATTTCAAGTCGATCGGATTATTCGTTCTTGAGTTATCGTGTGTACAAAAATCGTGACATCAGACAGACGAACAGACAAAAAAAAAGTTTCTTAGTATACTATTCACAGCGCCTGCGCTAGAATAGTATTATAGGGTAGTTTCGAATTTGGTAAAATCGCCAAAAAACGTCCTAGACAAAAAATTCTTGGATACAAATGTATTTCATGGAAAAATAAGAAACTTTAGAAATGTCCGTCCGTCCGATGTCACGTTTTTTGTAGACACGATAACTCAAGAAAGAATAATCCGATCGACTTGAATGTTTTCAGGAAAAATCAAGTTCTATGAGGGGAAGGTCCATATAGTTTTTGAACGTAATTCCCCCAAAAATAATAAAAGTTAAAGAGGTTAAACTTAAAAAAAATGGAAAAAAGCTGAAAGTAAACTCCGAAATTTTTCATTACATATCTTTACGGCTTATTATTATTATTATTATTATTATTATTATTATTATTCATACCTTTGACGTATTGCTCCATAGAATCAGGCAAACTGCTGTGATTTCTGATGTCCACGCTGATAACGCTGAAAGGTTCTTCTTTGGAGTACCGATGCGGACAACCCTTGCATATTTTCTGGTCGGAAAACGATCCGCCCAATATTTTCGACATTATTTGTTCGGCGCCCAAAAATTTTAAAGCTTCGTCCAGACTCTCCACCAAGGACATGAAAAATTCCACCGCATCCTGTTGCTCTCTTAAATTTACAGGTTCCCCTAAAGAAAAAAAAAGTATATTGTTTTACTCGGAGCAAAAGTAACTGTTTTCAGGATTGAAAACTGAAGTCAAGTCACAAAAAAAAAATATTTTAATAAATACTAGTCACTTTTGCTAACTTTTTTAAGGGGTTATATACCTTGTAACGTTGCACAAAATTTATAATGAGCACCAGTGCAGGTTTATCTCGGGGTGTAAGGATTTTCTGGTTTGATGCAAAATAAACGGGTAATTTTTCCCCAAGTCTTTTATTGAACAGATGAATTACAAAATATAGTGCCAAACACACAGAATGGTCAAAAAGGCGGCCAGGTACCCCCAATGAAATACTGAAAAAATATGTCTGATATAGATTTTAGTGAACAATCTTAATTTGAAAATATATAAAGTTAAAAATCAAATATTGTATGCCTACCTGAAAACACCAGATCGCGTTATTTTAATTAATATGAAATAAACGTTTTTATCCTGAGGATGTTTACAATATTTATGGATAATCTTCACACTACCTCGAAAAATCCAATGGCCGGGTTTGCCAAAAAACAAAAATCCCTTTCCCCCATTTTTGCCCGCGAAAATCTAGATTTTGAACCTGCAACTGACAATACACGTATTCTAGGGTCCGCAACCAACAATACACGTATTCTAAGGTCCGCAACCAACAATACACGCTCAGCGGTATTTTGGCGAAGGCGCAAAATTGGTGAACGCACATTTTCTTTACAACCTTGTGGTATGGTATGGGTATGGTTTTCGAGAAATCGTGGTCACCGCAAAAAAAAACTCGTTTCGTGGCAAGGGACCATGGCCCTAAAACAATTTTCCGAATTTTGCAATAAAAATTGTTTTGCAAACATACTATTTGATACCTGAAAAAAATCAATAAAAACCCTTAATTTTTCCAAGGCAGTAGGTATATAACCCCTTAAAGCAGTGAAAAAGAATAACTTGTTTTAACGCCGTAAAAAAGACATTTTAGTAAGACTGTTTAGTCAGAAGAAAAACAACATTTTTTTAAAGAGTTTGTCAACCGTCTAGAAAGAGCTTACCTTGAAGTTTAAAATGTTTCCAGAGTCCCCTAGGCACATAGTACTGCAGTCGTGAACAGGCCAGATGTCCAAAAATGGCCTGAACTTGTTTCAAAATACCCACGTGGTAGTCCTTCCTGTTTTCATCCAGGAAACACTTGTCCTCTGAACAATCCCTAGCAGAAAAATAATGTTTAGAAAACATTTTAAAAAATCATTTATTTAAATCCCAAAGAAACTAACAATTTTATGCAATTTTTGTAATGTTGTCCCTTTTGAGAAAACGTCACATTCAGGCACTCTATACAGATAGACTATTCCTTACCACATTGGGCCTGAACGGAAATTCGGTAGGTAATAGGGAGGTTGTTAGGGGGGTACCCAAAATATGAAATCTCTTTAATAAAGCGAGAACCGGGGTATGAATTTTGCCCAAAATGTGTTTGCGTAATATTCAAACGTCCCCTAGTGGCCACTCTGGTGGTTAGTTTTTATACCTTGCTTCCGACTCCAGCTCCATCTTGTCTTCGCCGGAGAAATCTTCGGTGGGGTCCGTGGTGGCCCCTTCAGCGGCCAGCAGCCCCTCCTTGACGCTCTCCACCATGAAAAGCTGTTGCAGAACGGAATTCATGTAGCAAGTGGCCCCCGCGTTTTTTAAACCCACAAAACCTTGTAGGGGCCGCGGCCCCACTGTTGGTAGATAGTCCCAGTCCACTATGGCCGATTCAAGATCTAAATTTGGTAAAATACGATTCTATTAACATTCTCATTTACTTAATCTTTAAAAAAAATATTAATATCTTTTTTTATTGATTTATTAATATATTTTTTGGGGGAAGGGGGTGTAAAAAAAACATTGTACCTAACTCGCTAAAAAAGTGTAATTTCCTCGCTCGCCATGTAATGACTCACTTTCTTAGCTAATAAGGTAATATACTATTTTCAACCAATTTTTCTAGGAAAATAAAAAAAAACTCACCTGAATAAAACATATCCGTAAGCATAGCCACTAACTGTTTGTAATTCTGAACACAATTCACACACAAAGAAATCAGCAAATCGAAGGCGGCTGCCTGAGTTTGAGGAGTATCACAAATCGGTATGGCAGGGTCTTCCCCTAGGGCCCCCGTTTTATTCAACCGTAACAACAATTTACTGGCCGGGAATAAAAAGTCTTCGAGCAACTCTTTAATAAGATTCCCAAGTTCACACTTTTGTTCGGTACTCATAAAACTCAATAATTCCTTCGCCAGACTTAAATGACCTTCGATCAATACGTCATTTTTGTTCCTAGCCTTCCTCAACCACGTGACCTCGCTGGCTAGAAGATTTTCCGCTGAAGCCAAAGGACAGTTGGTCAAGTAGGCTACATTAACTAACCTACACAATAACTGAAAAAACTCGTGCGAAGTATTAGCATTTTCCAAAACTAGAGTGTCCAACAGAGAAAATAAAAGGGGGGTGATTAGTTGTAGGGCCAATCGGCTCGAAGCACCAAAAGTACAAATAATTATTAACTGTTCGGCTGCCGTGACCCGAAGGCTAGGGCAAGGATGAGTTAGAACTAGATCGGTTATAAAAAAAGGCCACCAGTCGTCTTGGTACAAATGTTCTAAACTACTAGGATTTAGCACAACGGCTGTGCTGAGCAGCTCTAGGGCTTCTTTACACAAAAGGATATCATCAATGTGTAACTCTAAAGTTTCCAGGGCTTCTTTCCCTGGATTGCTGAGGCTGTGCAAAACTTCCGGAGAGGCGTTTAGGGCGCTTAAATTGTCGCTACTGGCGGCCCAAATAAGGCGCACCAGGGCCAACGTGGTTGCTAAATCGGGTAACTCCCAGTTTAAGGCTTGGCTGAAAAGGGCCTGAGCCTGGCCTGTGCTCCCAGTTTCGGCCACCATCAATTGTGCTAGTCCCTGAGATAGTTTGATTGATACTTGGCGCAATAACTGAAAAAGAAAACAAAAAAAAGTGAAACAGATATCCTTTATAAACGGATGGCAGCATCTTTTTAGCCATGACGTAAACTAAAAAGATCCTAAATCGTTTGGTGAAAGAATTTTTCAAATCGGACATTCCGTTCAAAAGTTATAAGATTTTAATAATAGACAGATAGACAGATCTATATTTTTTTCAATGCTCACATTTTTCACATTTTCACATACATATAGTGGAGAGTAGGTTTACTGAAGAATAGAGAATAGGTTATTAGAGAATAGAGATTTTACGGAGTATGGATAATGTGGAGTAGTGTTGTTGGAGAGTAAAAAAATTAAGAGTAGGCAAATTAAGAACAGGGTTCTTAAAGAGTAGGGTTTTTACGGAGTAGGGTCTTTATAGAGTAGAAAAATGAAGAGTAGGGATTTTAGAAAGTAGGGAAATTAGGGGCAACAATTTTAGAGAGTGGGGATAGAAAGTGGGGATATTGAGAGCATGGAAATTAAGAGTAGGGATGTTACAGAGTAGGGTTGTTGGAGAGTAAGGATTTTAGAGAGTAGGGCGATAAAGAGTAGAGATGTTACAAAGTAGGGTTGTTGACAAGTAGGGACATTATGGAGTAGGGTTGTTAGAGAGTAGGAACACTAAGAGTGTAGTTTCTGAAAAGCAGGCGGGGATTTTATAGAGTAGGGTTGTTAGGGGGTGGAAAAATTAAAAGATTCTTACGTGATCCGAATGTCCAGGAACAGATCTCAGAGCCTGCCTCAGAAACATTCCTGGCGTGGTCGTATTTTCTCCAGAATTTTCATTCTCCGGCGGGGGCGTGTGGTCCTCGCTCAACCTAACCAACACGTGGGCTATCGACGTCAAAATCAATTTGCAAATTTTCAGTACCACCAAGTAGGCCGATCGGCTGGTTACGCTATCCGCGCTCGACATGAAGTTATTTCTGGTCAACATCTCGAGAAAAATGTGCGCCTCGCCAGACGTGAGGAAACTGTACTGAAACTCGTAGGACTTTTCGCTGAGGGGGTCCACTGCGGGCATCAGAAGGACGTACAGAACTTCCAAATTGTACAAAACCTGAAAGAGGAATATGATTTTATTAAAATAATTGCAGTGAAGACTAAAAGATAGTTTTTAAAATTTAAAAATCGTCAAAAACTTTTTTTTTTAGTTTTTCCTTCTTTTTTCAGTGTAGCATCAAATATAGGTAGTTACTAGAACTGACTCATCCAATCTATTGTAGTATAGCCTAATGGATCAATAAAGATTATTATTATTATTATTATTATGATTTTTGATTTTAAACAAATTATAAAGGTTTTTGCAAAGTGGAACTAAAATTGAATAAAGGCGAACTGTGATAATAACTAATACAGAAAAGTCTAAAAAATAGGACAGATTTAAAAAAAATATATATAAAAGCAGGAAGAAACTATAATATATCAAAAATTTTACGGCATTTAGAGCTATTTTGGCAAAATTTTAGAACCATGACAAAATTTTAGGATTTTTAAGGATTTTAGGACATTTGAAACCCCTGATTTTCAGAACGTACCTCAGCGGGAATAGCGCTAAAAAACATCGAATCCATACTGACATCCTTCTCGCCCGGTTTCGTAAACAACGACTTCAGCTTCCCAATGGTCGTGGTGTCGCAGGGCATCAGCTGCAGGAGGGCGTGTCCGCAGTCCCGCAGCAGGGAATACTCCAGGACGCAGCCCAGGTTGGACAGTTGACAGAAAAAGTGGGCGTATGTTTCCTGTCTGGACATCAGCACGCCCGGCAGCATACTTTCGGCCTCCGTGTTCGGGACGTCGTTGGGATGTTTGGGCGACGAGGTCGAGCTGTCCGAACTCGAGTCTTGGGACGACGCCATGTTCGAGTTGACTTGGATTATTTTGGCGGAAATAAGCTAAAAAAAGGGAAAAAATGTGAAACGGGTAGAAAAAATGAGGAAGTTTTCGAGATAATTGATCCCAAACTTTTTAAAATTGACAAATTAGTTAGAATTTTGACAGAAATTAGAATTTGTTTGAAAATGGGTATCCCAGGGTTTTTGAGGTTGCTGAAACCGAATCCGATGTTAAAAATTTTAAATTCAAAATGGCGGATCCAATACAGCGCCGAATTATTAAAAATTTCAATATTTTTTGTCGAAAATTAGTGATTAAGTATTTTTCAGATCGCTGAAACCGAATGCAAAAGTTACGAGAGGTGTATGTACCATTTAAAAGAATAACCCTGTATAACTTACAGTCTTATCTCTAATAGGAAGCTGAAGAAGCAACTTCCGGTCGTCCGCCGGATCCAGGGGCTCCCCATTTATATACAACTCCAATTTACAGTGCACTCCCGGTTTGATCCTCCTTAAAATATACTTCCGCAGCGCCCCCAAAGTATCATTGGTATGCGTGTACATTTCGATGTCCTCAACCTGCCTGTTCGGGCAATTAAATCTGACTATCAGTGTCAAATGTTTGCCGTGACAGGCTCTATGTAGCGGCAAAACCCTTCTTTCGGCTAGATACGCGTTATCACACTCGCTTATATACCCGTGCAAAACTCTCATAACTCTACACATTTTCACAGCCTCGGTTTTAATCCTGTTTTGGAGTTTTGAGTCCTTTTCGCTGTTAGATTTTTGCAAAACTGTAAAAGTATCGAAGTGGGCCCGTAACCTGTCGTAACATTCCGTTATGTAGTTCTCGTGAAACTCTAACTGAGATTGGGATAATCTAGGGCCCAAATTCGTGCTAACTTCCCTCAATAACTCTATCGCCCTGTTTGCTATATCATCCTGGCAAGATGTCACCACTTTCCAGAGATAATCCAGACCTATTAAATCGGGATCTTCCGTGACCAGCATCCTTCTTTTTATCTGTAATTTTCCTTCTTTGGTATTTACGGCCTTGAAAAATCGCTCGAAACACTTGATCCCACTTTCTGTGAGCAATGTTGGGTCTAATAGTAATATATTGTTTTCGAAAAAATCTTTGTTGATTCCCGGATCTAAATCGGGTTCTTCGCCCATTAGTTTGGAAAACCACCTGTAAAAAAATTATTTATTATCCAAGTACAGATTAAAAAAAAAAAATAGGAAAATCTATACTTTGTTCGAAGATTTAGGACATTTCAAGCAGTTTTGGCAAAATTTTAGGAGAATGGATAGATTTTAGGACTTTTGAAACCCCTGTAAATAGTTTACTAATAAAACATTACCTGAAGCAAGATTCCCTGTCTGATGGAAAAACTGCATTTTCTGCCAGACACTGCCAGATTTGCTTGGCTTGTTCAGCACAAAGCCATAGTTGTCCATCTTTGAGAAGAAACCTGAGAAAATTTAGTCTTTCCTGAACCTGCAAACTGTGACAGTATCTCCCGTCTGGAATATACGTTTCACTAGTCATCTCAGGAGCATCCTTATAAATAGTTCGTAGATGATCCATGTAACTAGTTAAGCTATTTGTGACTAAAATAACTAACGAATGCTGATTCTGCAGTCTTTCGATAATTTCTAAAATAAAATGAAATTTATTAAATAAGATAAAACAATCAAATTAAGCTATATTCCCCATGTATTTGGGAAAATAGACCCGCCTGAGATCGCAGCCGACAGTGTATGAAAACTCAAAACATTCATATTTAGGCGTCGACTTTTCAAAATCCCAGGGGGGCAAAAAATTTTGAAGTAAAAAAAATTACTAAGGGACGTTCAAGTATTACGTAACGCAAATTTTGATCATTTTGAACTTTTTTAATAGTGGAAACACAACAAGCTGGTAAAACATGGCGCTAAAAAATCCCTAAAAATATTTTAAAAAGTCCATGTAACAGGTAATGTTTTTATGTGGAGTGTAATTCTTTCCTAAAAAAAATACCTGGAGACTTTACCTTGTCGGTAGTAAACGTGATGGATCCGTTGCCCATGGCCACCATTCGTGTTTTGCTCATAGAGCATACATATCTCTCTAATTTGTTTCAGAGCCGGTAAAACCCAAACTTCTCCGTTTTTCAGTTCGTCCACGCATTTGTCCAGCCACACGGTTTTTTGGGCGTCCCGTTCCTGGGAACAGCTGTAATCCAGAATTTTCACGTGGGCATTTAATGCCTGGTCCATTATTTCGGTGGGCACGTCGTCCGCATGGGCGAGGTTCCAAAAGAGCGTGAGGACTTTGTGCGCCATGACGCCGTCCTTGTCGTCTTCGGCGAGACGTCGGATCAATTCCAACAACCTGTTTAATAAAAGTACATCAATCCATATTTTTTTAATAAAGTTTAAATTGAAATTTTATGTATTTTTATGTACCAATTGACGGTTTTATATCATTCAAAAATATGTACTAGTACATAAAATATGTACCATTTCCAAAGCCTGCCTGGTGAAAAAAACCTTATACCTTACATCAACGACATAGTTATTTGTGGTACTAGTGGGTAAAGTAAGATATTGCCCATGAGAAAATTAACCTGTGAGGCGTCAGCCAAGCAGGTTAATTTTCGAGAGGGCAATATCGGTTTACCCATGAGTGCCATACGAGGTTTTATCCAATAAATAGCTTAGGAATTCATATTTTTATTAAAAATTTTAATGACATTTACAAGAAAATAATTTGACAAGTGACAGTTGAGTGGGTAACATAAATAATTATCCACTCAATAAAGTAAAAGCCACGCGGGGGTTATTATTGAGTTTATCTATTTAAAATAAAGCTGGTAATTGTCTCATTATCTGTATGTATTGGATAAAATACCTTTCTCTCTGTCTTTTGGATGCAGAAGTCCAGCTGTTCTGAAAACACTCAAACAGGTGATCCAACTGTTCAGCACTGAAGTCCCAAGCGAGCTTGGCCAGAAGATCGTGTACGTTCTTGACGATGGCCTCGTGTTTGCCATTTTGGGCCGCCCAGACCGCGTCGAGGTCCGACAGACTTAAAGCTTTTTCTTTTATCACAAATCGTAATATTTTCTCCAGTTTTTCCACGTATTGCGGCTGGTGAAGGGAGTCTCTTAACACTATTTCTAAGACTTTGTTTTCGTTAATCCATTTCTGAAAATAGAAATTTAATTAATATATAATAGTCTGTTTGTTTGTCTGACCAATATTTGAATGTGTCCTTTTGTTTTTCCTTCTGTTTTTCTGTCTGTCTGTTTGCTTGTTTGTTTGAATGTATGGCTGGCTGTGTGTCCGTCTGTTTGTCTGTCTGTTTAAGGGTGACCACAGGTTTTGCAAATTAAGATTCCCTGATTTTTCCTGATTTCCCTGATCAAAATTTAGAATTTTCCCTGATTTTAGTACACACAAAAAAAGTTTTTAAAACTAATATGCGCAAAAAATTAAATAATTCTGTTTATTTTTTGAGATAGTATCTCTTATGACCTTTTTTAATAATATATTATGTAGACCAGAGTTTAATTTTATATTTTATGGGCGTTTTTTTTGCTAGGCTTTTTGAAGTCGCTGAAAATGAATGTAAATAAAAAATCTAATTTTTAAATTGAAATATAGCGTTCTAGTGGATAAATATTATTATTTTTCTTATTATTATTATTGTTACTTACCGCCATTCTTTCTGGAGTTAAATATTCCTCCTCTTCAATACCATGATGCCTGTTGGGATAATAACAAACACTGGATATCACTTTATTAATTTCATTTAACGCATTCATCTTCCCATTGAAACTAGATATTTGCAGTTGCCTGAGGATCATTTTCAGTCGAAACCCTTCCAAAGTCCGAATCAGTTCGTCCTGATTCGGGACCCGAGATGCCAAATTTTTAGCCGATTTTATAATAGACGAAACTATGTCACTTTTTTGTTCGTTTTTTGCCTCTCTTTTTAACTCGTCATCGGTTAGTTTTTCTAAAATACCTGGTACCATTTCCTAAAAATTTTCATTGAAAATTAATATTTTTTAAGACTAAGGTTTACTTTAGGCTAAATAGCAAAATTTTGCGTTACGTGTTTAAAGTATGGCCCCTAATGTAGTAAGCTAATGAACATTTGCGTTTTTGAAAATTTTATTTTCTTAACCACCCTAAGATAGATTTATATGTAATAAAACTCTCTGATCTGTGGGAACCATACTGTTGTATTAATTTAATCTTTTTCTTTTATCAAAACTTGATTTCGTTCCTGCAACAGATTTTTTTGTTTTTAACTTTCCAGCCAAACCCTAAATAGTAAAAAAAAATACTTACCAAAATAGGTAAAATATATTTATCAATAGTATGAGGAGTGAGATATTCATAGCAAAGTCCAAATGGCTTAAGAAGTGCAAAAACAATAGAAACACACAAGTTATTTCCAGTTTGGAATCTATCTAGTAGCAATTGGAAACCATCCAGTTCACCGAAATGGTTAATCAGATCGACCAACCACCCTCTAGGGTTTCTTTGATCCGCTGCAGGTCTAGCGAACAATTCTTCCTCGGACCAATTACAACTCGGAGTTACCGAGTTACTCTGCAAGCTCGAATTAAATGAATGGAACTTGTTATTGGGATTTAAAACCATCGCTAACAAATCCAACAGTGGATACCAATCCTGTGACAGTTTTGCAACGCATAGCTCGATCAATTTGTAACAGTTTTGCAATATGCATGAGTGAATGTTGGCCTTCCAGCTTGACACTGCATCATCTGTTAAAATTTTTGTAAATGATACAGTCAATCCCTCTCGAAAAAACCTTTGACATGCTTCGGATCTTATGTCTACATTTCTTTTTGCAAGATCTATTGATACTTTTAACAGAACTTCCAATTCTTGGTCGGGTAATACTGGTACTACCCATCTTAGATTAGATATTTTTTCATCGAGTGAGGCTAATTTATCTTTAGGGAATTCAGGTTCAATATCTTCATTTTGTTCATCTAATTGTGAAGGTCCAGGAGTTGTTTCCTAATAAATATGGCACAATTAAGGTTGAAAATGGCAGAAAAAAAGTTTGCCATACAAGGTGGCACGAAAAATAGCTGTCCAGATTTACCACCAATAACAGTGAAAGTACATTACTTTACAAAAAAACATCGATTACTATTAAAAAAAAAAAAACTGGAAAAAAAAATATAAGTCCACGATTTATATATAAAAACTGAACATGCCGCCTCCTTGGGAAACCTTCAATTAGGTTTGTAATGTTATTTCCTGCAAAACCTTAATATAGCTTAAAGGGTTCCTTAGTTATTTCAGCAACGCTGGCACACAACGTGTGCCATCTGCTGTTTTTGCCAGCGGCCAATGTCACAGGGTGTGTGCCACCAGTATACCTAACTACAACAGCTCAGTTGTGAGTTGGCCGTTGTAGGTAGATGCTGCATTCGATTCGGCCGCTTAGATAAATCCTAATACGTTGCCGGTAGCCTTGGTTTTGGAGTTCCGTGTTTTACGGTGTTGCTATGGCGTCATACGTTCCAGGGCCGTCACGACCAAAAAGACAACGTTTTGAATGGACAACGACTGGCAGTCCGGAAATATGGTTTAAAAATTAATATTAAAAAACGATTTTTTAATGGTTCATCTGACAGCTCTTTTTAGTGACCGCTAGATGGTACGACGGTATTGGGCAAACTTTCGCTCCCGTTCTCGAGTCATATGTGTGCCGTATCGAGAAAGTAACGTCTTTGCTGGACGAGCCGAGGGACGATACTCGCAAAAAGGCCAGTCCAGCAAAAAACTTTCGGCCATGAAGCACAAAAAGTTTTTTAGAAGTTCACAATCAAAGCCAAAAAACAATATATTCTATATGTTTTTTCATAAATACATTTTTTTTAGTTTTGTTAATTTGCGAGCAAGTTTCATATGGACTTTTATGGGATTTTATGGGATTTCATAAGATTTCAAGGGACTTTTTTTCAAGTTTTTCTTAAGATTTCATGCGGTTTTTGGATGTGGATATGAAAATTCATGATATTTCGTGAGTTTTGGTACGTGTATTGGAGCTGGTTTTTATCGTATTTTTATACAGGGTTCACTTTAAAAAATATATATATATTTAATTCTAAATGAATGAATACTTTTATCACAGTATTACTGCTTTAACATTAACATAAACGTTTAAATTCGTAAATAAATTTTTTTGTGAAATTTTAAAATGTAATTTTTTTTTATTATAGGTAACCGAGATTTCCGGGGCTCGTTATAGTTGTACACTGTACTTTGAGTATGACCATCTAAAAAATATTATAAATTCCTATATGGACAGACTAACAATTCTACTCTTCATTTTCCTACTCACCAATAACGATTAGGGATTCCAATTCCGAATTCGAATTATTTTCGTTTGGGACTCCCGAAAAGTCCCGAAAGTGATCCCGAAAAATCTTATAAATAATTTAATGTAGAATCTCCTTTATTTTTTACATGTTTATTGTAATTTATAGATAATAATGAGTTATTTATTTAATAATACTTTTTATATAGTTACTGTATGTTTGAATTTTCGGGGACCGCGATCCCGAACCTTTTTTAATTTTCGGAATGGGGATCCCAAAAACTGGAGCCCCTACTTCAACCTATATGCGATTGATTAGTCAATAAGAAATGGTTGGCAAAAAAAATATTTTTTTTAAGCATACTAAATGGTTCTTATTTTATAACAAATAAAACACACCTGACAAAAATAGGTAATTTTTTACAAAAAAATGTATTTTCTCACGCCGCAATTTTTCAGAGATTTTTA
Organism: Brachypterus glaber; assembly: GCA_958510825.1. Lineage (NCBI taxonomy): Eukaryota > Metazoa > Arthropoda > Insecta > Coleoptera > Kateretidae > Brachypterus > Brachypterus glaber. Next base: position 182,808 of record OY294052.1, on the reverse strand, counting down.
TTTTTTGATGTTTTGGAATTGGTTAAAGAAAAATAGCATACTTAGAATAAAAGTACTATTTTTTACTTGTCTGTGGTTAATGCTTATCATAAAAAGAGTCACTTTTACTCCTATAAACAATAAAATATTGTAGTTCACATACAAGCTCTATGAGCTCATCTTGCACTATAAAAATGTACATATGCCTGAAGAACTTATTGTACAAAAAAAAATACTATTCTTCTACTAACTGTATATTTATTTTAGAAGGTAGTTGTCTTTAGGCAAAAATCTATATTTTAGCAAACATTTTTAGACAGTACATGCAGATAAGTGCAAGTCAATAAATTCTAGAAGAAAGGAAATTTTAATGCATGAAGAAACTGTAAAGTGCAAGTAAAAAAATTTCTTTCCAACCAGAAATCTAACAGCTTATTTGTTTATGTACTAATAAATAAGAGATTGCTAAATCAAAAACATATTTAACAAAATTGGGGGCTTTCCGTGAATGTATTGTTAGCTTATAAATGTTTGATTTAAGTTGGTTATCAAGTAAATGTAGTCTAGAGTAAGGTTAATGTAGAGAAGAGGAGGAACATTATAGAGATTCGTACTACTATTATGAAGTAGGGTTGTTGAAAAGTCGGTTTATTGGGCAGTAGCGATGTTATAGAGTAGGGAATTTACAAAAAGAGGGTTGGTTAGGAGTAGTATGGAACAGGGTTGTTAGAGACTAGGGAAATGAGGAGTAGGAATGTTAGTCTTCCACTATTGTTTGTAATAAGTCACTTAATTACCTGTTGTTCCAAGTTTTCATCAGATATTCCTTGTCCTCTGGTTGCAATAGTCATATTTTTCAGTTTAAATTATCATTGTTGAGAAAATCTCTTAAATGACAATTACAAAATGCATTAGTATGGTATAAAATACAACTAATTAAACTGCATAATGGTGTTAAAAATAGGCATTTACTATATCATTTACAATTTATTTTGCAAAAGCATCTGGAATTTTACAAATGTCAGTTAGCATGGTAAAAAATAAATGGGAGTGACATATTTGAGAAACTAACATTTTTTTGTTGCAGCTCTTTTTAATTAATTAAATGATCTTACCAGTAGAAAAAGTGATGATGGATCACCAAAAATAGTAAGGAAATAAAGTTAACAAAACAAGTTTTAAAACATAAAGCAAATTATTTTTAACACTTTGCAATTTTTGACAAGTCTACGAAAAATCCACCGGCATATACAAAATGGCGCCCGAATAGGAGATTCCAATTATTTTAAAAATATCCCCCACACATTAATTAATCGACTTAATAACAATTTGTTTAAATAACTTCGAATATAATATAGAAACAAATTGGAAAAATGATATAAAGTTGATTGTTGACGTACAGAACTATTTTTTGCAGGCACGTCGTGATCAGTGTTGCCAACATTTAAAACTTAAATTTCCCACAACCAGGTAAAAAAAATCGCCGTGGCTGATATTACGCTGTTACGCCAAAACAAAGAAAAGATCACGCTTAGGGCTAAGGTAGAACATCTTGCACCAACGATGGGTTAACTTTGAACTTGGATTAAGCTGACGGTCGACCAATGATGGTTTAACCTTAAACTTGGATCAAATTGATGGCCGACCAATCAGAACACAGCATTTTTAACTTAAACTCGGTTTACCTGAGATAATTTAAGACCAAAAGTTAGTACAAGTGCCCCTTGCACCAACGATGGTTTAACTTTAAACTTGGATTAAATTGACGGATGGCCAATCAGAACGCAGCATTTTTAACTTAAACTCGGTTTAGCTGAGTTAATCCCGTACCAAAATTTGGTGCAAGTGGCCCTAAGTCAGCTTAGTCGAGTTAGTCCCAGTTTACGAGTGTTAACGCAGGCTTATAACGTTCGCCTGCAGGCTCGTGCCCTTATTGGGAAGCACCGAAATTTGTTGTTATTGGGAAGCACCGAAATTTGTTGTTGTAGTTATACTACGTGGTATAAAACAAATTTAGGGTCCCTAATTAGGGAACCTATTTCGGTGCTTCCCAATAAAGGTATATCCATATGGTCTTATGCGAACGTTATAAGCCTACGTACGAGATACATGACAGAACATCAAGCCAATCACGGCATCGTAAATGAATGAATGAAAAAAGCCAAATGTATTATGCTAGTTATTCGAGCCTGTAAATATGGCTTTTTATTTAAACCAGTTTGAATTTTTTAAGCAATAAAACGCACCAATATTTTCTTTTGTGACTGTACCTTATTAGTTTGCTAAGAGTTGGCAACACTGATTTTTGAGCGATAAAACGCACCAATATTTTCTTTTGTGACTGTACCTTATTAGTTTACTAAGAGTTGGCAACACTGATTTTGAGCGATAAAACGCACCAATATTTTCTTTTGTGACTGTACTTTTATTAGTTTGCTAAGAGTTGGCAACACTGATTTTTGAGCGATAAAACGCACCGATATTTTCTTTAGTGACTGTACCTTATTGGTTTGTTAAGGGTTGGCAACACTGATTTATCCTGTAGCAGGGTCCCTGTTCTTCTGGAAAGCCGACATATGCGCATGCGTACACTCATATCCTTTGCTATCAACCTGTCAAAATTATTTTAAAAACCACATGCAATAACCTTTATTTCGGAGTTTCGCGCCGGTCGTGAAACGAGATACACGTTTGTTCTAAGGTTAAAAACGCGTTTTATTAACAAAACCAACATATAATGAGCTCTAACCAAATAAATTATTCTAAAATCATAGTTAAATATAGATTATTCACCACAGCGGTAAGTCATTTGTAATTCTTTTCTTGCTTTTCTGGCTTTTTCCCGCTTTTTTGCACGAGTCCAAATTTTTTTCTTCGTCACGCAAGGTGACATTGCACCTTTCTAAGCCCGCATGCCCACTAGTTCCGCCGGGGGGGGCCAGCCCCCCCCGCAAAAAGCCCTAGTAAATGATTCCACAAAATCAACAATTGAGTGGTTGAGAGAAGGCAAAATTCCTACTACAAAACACATCATAAACGCCTACAAGGACATTTGTACAAGATTACAATCAGCAAAAAAAAATAACCTTTACCATAAATCAACAACTACGTTAGAAGAAATGAAAAACGAGATAACAATAATAATGGAACAAGACCCTGAATTAAAACAATTGGTCAAAAAGAGTAAATCAAAAGCAAAAACTACCACAGCAGAAATCACCCTAAACTACAACACAGATCAAATAGCAAGCATAATAGGAACACAACCAGACATGGAAATAGATCCCAGTCAAAACACCCCAAACCTAAACAACTCACAAACACAAGAATCTCAGATCGAAAATTCCCAAAGTACTCAAGATTCAAAACTAAAACCAAATAATAGCCTCTCAAATGTCTCAATTACTTCCCAAACACAAGAAAACTCAAACAATGATAACATTAACAGTCAAATAGTTAAAAGAAATACAATAAAATATAAAGAAACAGACATAGCACCATACACAATCCTAATCGAAAGCATGGCAGGAAAGAGTATCCACCCAATTCAAATCGCCAAAATTATTAAACAAGACCTTAAAATCGTTGGAAGCTACAAACTAGCGAGAAAGGGGCCTAGAAAAATCGGCCTGGTATTTAATGAACTTGATCAAGCCAATGCTTGCTTGGACCGAGAGGACCTGGAAGTCAGAGGCTTGACAGCATTTATTCCATGGAGTATGGTAACAATAAAAGGTATAATTAGAGGATTTCCGTTAGCAGCAAGTATAGAAGATTTAAAAAATGATAAAGAATGTGTCTCAAAAACTAAAATAATAGACGCCAGGAGACTAAAAAGAAGGGTGGTAGAGGACAAAACCAAACCAAATATATCAACGTACAAAGATTCTACAACAGTGGTTCTGACCTTTGAAGGACAAACACTTCCCACAGAAATAGAGTACAACGACTACCCAATACAGGTAATAAGATACATTAGCCCTATCGTCCAATGCAACAACTGTTTAAGGTATGGTCACATACAAAAAAATTGTAGATCAAAAGCAAGATGCAAAGCATGCGGAGACCCAAACCACGAATATAAAAACTGTACAGAGAAAGATCCTAAGTGCATTTTCTGTAAAGACAAACATCTAGCCACATACAAAGGATGCAGGGAATATGACAGACAAAAAAGAATCAGCGAGTACATGGCTACTAACAACACCTCCTTCTTTGAAGCAAGCGAACAATTCTTACAAAAAAGACCCAATTTTTCTCAAAGCATAACCTCAGAGACAACTTTCCCAAGGATGCCAAAAAGTGTAAATTACACACCAAACCAAGACCCGTTTAATTTCAACACCAGAAACTATAGACAAGCCTTAGCACAACCAACACAACCAACACAAACCACACAACCTTCAAAGAAGAAACGAGTCCTAAGCCCACCAACCCCCGGCTACAATCATCAACTCCACAGAGAACAACTCGTATCCCTCTCCCCTAGATTAGACAGCGGGAAAAATAGACAACCAAACTCTCAACCCATAACGAATCGGGCCACCATACTAAGAAACACAGACATACCAGGATCCTCCTCAGATCCAGATTTGAGAATAATAACTAACAGGAAGTTTCAACTTATAAAAGACATACTAACAAATGACATAGACCTATCCGAAGTATCTCTAAGCGATATGCTAACAGAAGTTTCAAATTTTGTCCGGGCGATTTACCAGAGGTCACCTTCTGGTGATTCTACTGGAGAAATCTAGTCCACTCTACAGAATAGACACACACATAAAATTTATATTGTTTTCTTTTTTTTAATTTTTTTGTTTTTTTATTTATTTTTTATTTAAAAATTTCATCTAGTTCAATTTTTTATTATTTTTCATTTTTCCCAATCTTTTATTATTCTTTAATCTATTTTTAACTTCTTCATATTTTATTTTAATTTTTGAGCTTTAATAATACTTTAAAATGCAAGAAATAAAGATATTACATTGGAATATAAGATCAGTCAACAGAAACAGGGACAGCCTTATACACCTGATAGAAGAACACCTTCCAGACATTATAGCGCTCAATGAAACATTTCTAAAATTTGAATATAATTTTAAAATCCCAGGTTTTACGGTATATAGAGAGGATAGAGCCGACGGAAAAGGAGGGGTAGCCCTACTGGTGCGCAAAGGCATCCGCTACAACTCAATAGATATTTCTACGCAGGATGCCCCGGAAAGGTTCCAGGCTATAGGTATTAAACTAAATAAATTGACTGTTTTTTGCGTATATAACCCCCCCGACCTCCGACTCCCAAAAGACGTTATAAATACCTTCATAGAAGACTCAGAAGGAGAAATAATCATTATAGGGGATCTTAATGGACAAGACCCCTTGTGGGGGTCATCATTCCATAATATTAATGGAAAAATAGTAACGGAGATCATTACCGAAAATCAACTAATCCTATTAAATAACGACGGCCCTACTAGAATAACCCCCCCACCCCTAATCAGCTGCCCAGATGTGGCAATATCCACCCCTAACTCAGCCATCTCAGCTACTTTTAAAATTATACCAGACGCAGCCCTAAGTGACCATTACCCAATCATAATCAACATGGCCAATGCAGACCAGTCTCCCCCTAGAGAACTGTATAAAAAAAGGTTTAATAATTTATGCCTTAAAAAGACGGACTGGATATGTTTTAAAGAACGCTTAGACTTAGAATTAAAATCTGAAGACCCCACTTTTCAAGACTTTACAGACGCACTAATAAAAGCAATAGAAAACACAGCCCCCCCCAAAAAAACAAACCCAAACAAAAAACGCCAGAAGCCATGGTGGTCAGACAAATGCAAGGAAGCAGTTATTAAAAGAAAAAATGCATACAAAAAACTTAAAGAATACAGCTCCATGGAAAACTTTATGGAAGCAAAAGCTACAGCGGCCCAGACTAAAAAAATTTTAAACTCAGAAAAAAGGGAGGGTTTTAGGAATTATTGCACATCCCTTAACTGTTTTTCAAGCCTAAAAGAAGTTTGGAAAAAAGTCAAAGCCTTTTCCACAAGTAGAGAACCCCCCCCACCCGCCAGACCCTTAGAGTCGATAGCGGAAAAATTGCTCTCCCACTTATGTCCACCTTCTGCCCCAAATAACATAAAAAACGTTCACTTTAACCAACAAAAATCCAAACCATTTTCCATGGAGGAACTAGAGTATGCTTTACTTGGCAAAAAAGACTCTGCCCCAGGCCCTGACGGCATCACATATAACATTCTAAAAAACTTATCCATAAAAGGAAAAAAAGCCTTAATTAACATATTCAATAAGATATTATCTGGGGAAACCTCTATACCACAAAGCTTTCGCGAACATCTGATCATCCCACTGCCTAAACCAGGTAAAGATCTCAAGACATTGGGGGGGTATAGACCTATCTCCTTAGCATCCTGCATTCTTAAAACAATGGAAACACTAATAAAAAATAGATTAGAATTCAAAATAGAAAAAGAACAACGATTATACAATCTTCAATTCGGTTTTAGAAAAGGGAGGGGAGTTCAGGATGCCTTATCATACATCATAAGCAAAGTCCATAGCGACCTATCTGACAAGAAAAAAACGCTGTTGGTCACTCTGGATATAGAATCGGCATACGAAAACGTAAATCTGGACATGCTGGTAGAATACCTGGCAGAGTTTAATATCCCCAAAGACATGGCATTGTTTATATACAATATCTTTAACGAAAGGAACATACTAGTTCAAGAGGATGCATCAAATCTGGTGGGACCCAAAATTGCTAGAAAGGGTCTAGCTCAAGGCTCAATTCTCAGCCCAATTTTATTCAACATATATTTGCATTCGTTGCAACTTGAAGCCCTAATGGGTTGTAAAATTATACAGTACGCTGACGATATTGCAATAATCGTGTCAGGTAAGGACCCCCAGGCTCTTATAGATGCAATGAACCTTACCTTAAACAGAATAAAATTATGGCTAGGGTCCCACGGATTGGGTTTATCCACAAATAAGTGTACAGCAATTTTATTTAGGAAAACAAGGAGAATGCCTCCTTTAGGTGACATAAGAATAGGACATATGACTATACCCCTCCAAAGATCAATTAGCTATCTAGGAACGACCCTGGATCACAAACTTAATTGGGGCGAACACATAGACAAGTGCTGTACAAAAGCCAAAAAGGCAATCAACCTAATCAAAGCACTCTGCGGGAAATATTGGGGTTCTGACCCCCAAACCCTACTCCTCCTGTACAAATCCTTAGTACGACCTCACTTAGAAAACTCCAGCATCTTTTATTTTAGAGTCCCTCAGGACAAGCTAAATCAACTAGAAAAGACCCAAAACCAGGCACTAAGGATATGTTTACGTCTTTTAAATAGTACACCAATAGGTGTGCTTTTAGCGGAATCCGGAGAAACCCCCCTTATTTACAGAAGAAATATCTTAGCAGCAAATTTTGTAGGGAAACATCTATCCATCCAAAACAACCCTATTATGTCCAACCTCCTAAATTTATACGCTTCATACAACGGAAACCAGAACCCTTACTGGAGGTCCAGAGCACCCCCTCCTATTTTGTCGGCTATGGACTCCTACCTAAACATACAAAACCATATAACTAAATTTGACACTTTCCCTATATTTTATGAACCATTAGAAGCTTTAATAAAACCAAGAAAAATTCACATTTCGCCCTTTACTAAAAATTGCAATAACAACATTCCTTTCAAGGAATATCGCAATGAAAAATGGAAAGATTTCAAAGCCATCTATACAGATGCGTCTAGAAGTCAGGAAGGTGTAGCTATTGGAGTGTATATACCATTCAAAAATGTGGAGTTTTCCCAAAAAATAAAAAACTTTACTTCTATTTGCACAGCTGAAACATTTGCCATATTACAGGCCCTTAAAGATATTTTAGGATCACAGGAAGAAAAATATGTTTTTTTCGTAGACTCAAAACCCGCCCTATTTAGAATATGTAACCCAGTCAACAACTGCAAAACGGACGCAATTACTCTGGAGGCAAAAAACTTACTTCATCAACTGGAAGGACACGGTAAAATCATAAAATTCTGCTGGATACCTAGCCACACCGGAATAGAAGGCAACGAAAAGGCAGACCAACTAGCTGCTCTTGGGATGGCATTGAGAAGGGAAATAACACCTAAAGTAAACTGGACAGAATTTGTTGGCGAAAACAAGAGAATAGAAATGGAAAAGTGGAAAGAAAAGTGGAAACAGAATATTCAGACAGCAGGCAGATTTTTTGCTACACATTCGAACACCCTAAAGATAAAACCATGGTACTGGAATTTGAACTTAAGCAGGAGACACGTTACAACAATATGCAGACTGAGAAGCGGGCACTGCCTAACCAAATCACATCTTCATTTTATAAAACGAGCAGATTCCCCACTATGCTCATGCGGCGAGATAGAAGACATCAAACACATAATCTTAGAATGCCCCAACCACTCAGAAGAACGCAAATGCATGATCAACTGCTTAATTACAAACACAGACCTTCCGTTCAACCTGCAAACAATCCTTAGTAATCCCAACAACTCAATAGTAAAATCCATCGTAGACTTCTTAGAGAAGATCCATAAAAAATTGTAGGCCCTATCTAGTAGATCTCTGCTAATAATCCAATTTCTGCCCTTAATTTCTGTAGACTTACCGCTTTAGGCTTCAACCCTATTTCAAAATCCCTTTTCTAAAACAAAAACAAAAAAAAAAAAAAAACAAAAAACAAAAAAAAAAAAAAAACGCATTTTAGAGCTCAAATAATAAAGTAGTTATAGAAGAAATCCCCTGAATTAGTTCAAAAGTGGCGTAAACGTACTACAACGCCAATAATTATAGGAAGAAGAAGAAGAAGAAGAAGAAGAACCTTTATTTCGTTTATTTTCATTTTTTGGCCTTTGGACGAAAATTGTGAACATGTCGTGGTTATTTGGGTATGGACGGAATAATCAACAACCAGATTTATCTCAAATGGGGCTTGGAAATCCTTCAGGTGCATCAGGGGGCGGCCAAGAGCCACCCAAAGAGCCCCAATTAACAAATTCTCAAAAAAAGGCCATGGAGGCCTACCGGTTTGACTCGTCTGCACTTGAAAGAGCCGCCGAAGCAGCTAGACAACTGGAGAGATCAGGTATTTTATCTAGAATTTTAAGGTTATGTTATATAATCATTCTACGGGCCTGTAGCCGCGGGAATGGTTGGCGGCCTTTTTGAGGTTTTGCTCCGCATTATTTTTTTTTTACGGAAATAATCTATGAAGAATTTATAACTTGAACTTTATATCTCATCCCATTGAAAAGTTTCTGGGGGTGTAAAATAGCCTGCTTTATTAAAAGTCTGTAGAACAATTAATTGTAGGTATGGATCCAATTAATTAGAATTAAAAAGAAAATCTAGAGGGGGCGTCACCGAAAATGACTAATTTGAAGTGCACTTTTAGAATTCTATATATATGAATTGGAAGACTGCTGAGATTTTGGATTATATTTGTCAAAATTAATGGGGAGCCCCTAGCACAAGCAATAAGCTTATTTGGGGCTCTCCATGATACTGTGTAACTAAAAAAAATAAATAAAAAAAAAATAAAAAATCTTGAAATTCTAATTTATTTATGCAAACCTGTTTTACAGCACATGCTAAGGATGCACTGGAGTTATCCAAATTACAAGAAACGACAAAACAGGTTGAGCACCAGGCCAAAATCAAAGAATATGAACTGCAAATCTCACAAATGCAAATTGAAAGTAAACGAGCTGAAGCCGAGGAAAGAAGAAAATTAATGCAGGAGGAAACAAAACAAAATCAGACTAGAGCACAATACCAAGATCAACTTGCAAGAAAACGTTATGAGGACCAGCTAGCACAACAACAGAGAATGAATGATGAAAATCTAAAAAGGTAAAATATCTAGCCGTTTAATGGGTGGTTATATATTGGAAACTCAATGCACAGTGTCATCATTAGATACATGGTGTCCCAAAACTCGCGTCCTTCCTTAAAGGTTCACTACTATATCAGAAAATATTTAAAAAAGTTTATATACATATAGACCTGCAAATTGCTCCTAAGGAAGTTATGGCCTATTAAAGCTTTGAAGCATAGGTTCCTTATAGAAAGCTCTTGGATGGGATTAATTTTGGTAAAAATCGGGTGTGGGTAATTTTTTTTTCAATTTGTTTTGCTTTGTCCTAAAAAATGATAAAATTTTCATAAATTTGTCCTAATATTTGTCCTAAAATCCCGAAAAAATATGATAATCTGTATTATTATTATTTAGGCAAGAAGAATCAGTGGCCAAACAAGAAGCCATGCGCAAGTCAACTATAGAACACGAGATGGAGCTGAGGCACAAAAACGAAATGAAGAAAGTCGAGGCCGAGTTGAAAGCAAAAGCCAAAGTAGACAGAGAGAATCGGGATCTCACTTTAGAACAAATTCGGCTTAAGGCGACAGAAAATCGTGTGACTGTACTGGAGAGTATAAAGTAAGTTTTTAAATAATTATTTTTTTCACAAAAAAATTTTATTAAAAAAAAAAAAAAAACTGGTTGCTAATATTAAAAAACATCGATTCAGTAGATTTTTAAATGTTTGTGCTAAAATTGTTAGTTTAAGCTCAAGAATTACTTTGCCTAAGGGGTCGTCCATAAAATACATCACGCAAATTTACCAAAATTCATACCCCGTTTCTCGCTTTACAAAGGATGTAGATTTCATATTTTGGCACATTCACCATTATTTCGCCTTCACCAAAATACAGCTGGATGTGTATTGTTGGTTGCGGACCTTAGAATACAGCGGAACGTGTATTTTCGGTTGCAGATTTAAAATCTAGATTTTCGCGCGCAAAAAGGGGCGGAGTTTTGTTTTTTTTCAAACTCGGCCATTGCATTTTTTGAATTAGCGGGAATATTATCCATAGATATTTTAAAAATCCCTATAAGGAAAGCCTATAGTCTAAAAAAGTTTATTTTATTATTTAAAATAACGCGATCTGGTGTTTTCAGGTATGACTAGGCAATATTTGATTTTTAAACATTACATTTTTCAAAATTAAGATTGTTCTCTAAAACTGGTTGCTAATATTAAAAAACATCGATTCAGTAGATTTTTAAACTTTTGTGCTAAAATTGTTAGTTTAAGCTCAAAAATTACTTTGGCTAAGGGGTCGTCCATAAAATATATCACGCAAATTTACCAAAATTCATACCCCGTTTCTCGCTTTATAAAGGGTGTAGATTTCATATTTTGGCGCATTCACCATTATTTCGCCTTCGCCAAAATTCAGGTGGATGTGTATTGTTGGTTGCGGACCTTACAATACAGCTGAACGTGCATTTTCGGTTGCGGATTTAAAATATAGATTTTCGCGCGCAAAAAGGGGTGGAGTTTTGTTTTTTTTAAACTCGCCCATTGCATTTTTTGAATTAGCGGGAATATTATCCATAGATATTTTAAAAATCCCTATAAGGAAAGCCTATAGGCTAAAAAAGTTTATTTTATATTATTTAAAATAACGCGATCTGGTGTTTTTAGGTATGACTATAGGAAATATATGATTTTTAAACATTACAGTTTTCAAAATTAAGATTGTTCTCTGAAACTTATATTGGTCATATTTTTTCAGTATTTATTTTTGGGTTCCGCTAACCATCCTGGCCACCGTTTTGACTGTTCTGGGTGTTTGGCACTATATTTTGCAATTCATCTTGTCAATAAAAGGCCTGTGGAAAAATTACCTGTTTATTTTGCATCAAACCATCAACCTCTCACACCCCGAGATAAACCTGCACTGGCGCTCTTTATAAATTCTGTGCGTTACAGAACTGTTTCGTCAAGCAAGATAGTAAATTAAAAATCGCACAATGAATATTTTCAAAACAGATTCGAATATTGGATGTGCAAATATACAGTGTAGTTTATTTCATAAAACATAACTAAATTCTATACACAAACATATACTATTCGAACCTGTTGTGAAAATATTTACTGTGCGATTTTTAATTTACTATCTTGCTTGAAAAAAAGACCATAAAAAAAAGTATGTAAATGAATTGACAGTAGACTTTCAAAAATAGTAAGTTTTATTTGGGGACACAAAGTGCAAAGTTTAATGTCTCTTTATTCAGGAAGCCTAACTCTAGCTATTTTATATTTAGTAAATACAAAATAGCTAGATTTATTTTATCAAGTCTAATAGAATAATATTCGTTTTTGTATTTTAGGACTGCTGGTTCCGTTTTGGGGGCTGGAGCTCAAGCCTTACTGACAGATTGGAATAAAGTGTTAACTGCAGCAGGTGGCTTATCTTTAATTGCACTTGGTGTATACACAGCTAAGGGAGCCACTGGCGTAACAGCCAGATATGTGGAAGCCAGATTGGGTATAAAAATTGTATATTTAGGGCCACTAGCACCAATTTTCAAACTGGGATTAGCTTAATTAAACTGAGTTTAAGTCAAAAGTGCTGCGTTCCCATTGGTCGGCCGTCAATTTAATCTAAGTTTAAAGTTAAACCATTATTGGTGCAAGTGACCCTTGGTGTTTGAGACTGGAAAATTAGTTTTTCAGTTGTTCCGATTTTTTGTGTTAACTGTATATCTTTATGCCTTGTTTATTTATAGGAAAGCCCTCATTGGTCAGAGAAACCTCAAGATTTTCCTTGTTAGAGGCAGCCAAACATCCAATAGACACCTTAAAGAAATTAAAAGTTAAGGAGCAAGATGTCTTATCAGGTGTTGTTCTAGCACCGAAATTAGAAGAAAGATTAAGAGATGTCGCCATTGCTACGAAAAATACAAAACAAAATAAGGGCTTTTATAGAAATATTCTTATGCATGGGCCTCCTGGAACTGGTAAAACCATGTTTGCAAAGGTAAGATTGACTAGAGTTCACACTTATCCTAAATATACATGAGCTTCAAATAAAAAACAACTCTGCTGATTTTAGTACTTTTTGAGTTGACTGAAAAAATTACAACTTTCAGGAAAATCCTGTTATCTCCTAAATCAGAAGTAAAAATAAAAAAAGAAAATATTTATTAAAACTGCGACAATAAGAGAGACTTAACAATTTGATAAACAGTTGCAGTGGTGTACCATGCAAGTCTTAGAATCAGTCAAATCCATTTAGTAGTTTTCAAAATATTTAAATTTAAAAAATGGCAATTTTTAAGAGTCCCGAATTTAAGGTAGTAATGTTTTTTTTTTCAGAAACTTGCAAAACATTCAGGCATGGACTACGCGATCCTAACTGGGGGCGACCTGGCCCCAATGGGCAGGGACGGAGTAACAGCAATCCACAAAGTGTTTGACTGGGCAAGAAGTTCGAGAAAAGGTCTCCTGCTTTTCGTCGATGAAGCTGACGCATTCTTAAGGAAAAGGTCTTCAGAAAACATTTCGGAGGATTTAAGAGCGACACTTAACGCCTTTTTGTACCGTACTGGTGAACAAAGTAATAAATTTATGATGGTTCTTGCGTCAAACACACCAGAACAGTTTGATTGGGCAGTTAATGACAGATTGGATGAGATGGTCGAGTTTGGGCTACCCGGGCTGGAAGAAAGAGAAAGGCTAATTAGATTATACTTTGACAAGTTCGTTTTGCAGCCAGCCACTGAAGGTAATTTGAAATTTTATTTTTTTTAAAATGGTCACCAGACTATTTTGGACTTTTGTTCACCTAATTTTAAATCACTGTATAATATTTTAGGTACAAGGAGGTTAAAAGTAGACCAAATGGACTACAGCAAGCTTTGCAGCAAAATGGCTGCCATGACAGCGGGTATGTCTGGTAGAGAAATAGCCAAACTGGGAGTATCCTGGCAAGCAGCAGCATACGCTTCTGAAGATGGTGTTTTAACTGAAAAAATGATCTTGGACAAAGTAGAAGACTATGCTAGACAGCACAGGCAGAAGGTCGAATGGCAGTCTGAGCAAGAAAAACGCGAATCAAAAAGTATATATCACTCTGAAAAAGATGATTCTTATGTCAACATAAAATCTGTTGCTAAAGAAAATTCTACCAAAAATTAGGACATTTATTCTAGATAAATACCGGGTGTTCCAACTAAGACTAATCACTCGTTTTTTGACGTTATTATTAAAAAGTTATTGAAATAAATTTTATACCAGTCAGTATAAACCCAGCCCCAAGTTTACTTAAGTGGTTATATACCTTCTGGCTCGCAAAAAATTAAAGGGTTTTATTGATTTTTTTCAGGTATGTAATCCCAACTTTATTCGAACGACCTTAAGGGGTTAAATTTAATTAATAATAGAAGATTTGTTTGGAAGACTTGTAGTTTGTTGGGTCTATTTAAAATTGTATACATTTGGATAGCTTTAAAAAATAATGCCAATAAACCACTGATTTGTCTTAGTTGGGTCACTGGGTAGAGTAAGTGAACTTTGCATAACAAGTTAAGATAAAAGAATTAAAAGTTGGACGTTTTTTATAATTTAGTCCGATTTTTAATTGAAACATTCCATTAAGATGGCAGTACCATACCATCATGGTATGTATTTCAAAGAGCGAATTAAATTTAAGCGGATTTTTTTATAGAAAATTAAAATCGAAAACGAATAGGTAGTTTTTTGTGTATTGTGTGTTACACATAAATGGGAAACTGACAGGAACAAAATGCTATATTGTTTTGTTAAGAGAAAAAGACACTTAAAAATGTGGAATTTTTTCTACTTTTTCTTCAAACGGCAAAAATAAATAAAAATTAACAATTTAAAAATATCTAAAATCAAGTATTAACTAGCCAACGTACCAAAAAAAAAACGATTGCAAAAAAATGCCTGAAAAAAAAAATGTGCTTTCATTGTGGCCACATTCGGGAAAAATCAGGGAATTTAATACATCAGGGAAAATCTAAATATTTTTTAAAAAGTCAGGGATTTTTTTTAATCTGAAATTTTGATGAAATCAGATTAGAATGGGGGTGGTTTAAAAGTCTAAAATCAACAATTTTGGATTTTTTTTAATACTTGTATTTTGTAAGCAGCACACTAAAGTGCTGTTTTTTTGCCGTTTGTAAAAAAAACAGAGAAAATATTTGAAATCTCTAAAGAAATGTTGTTTTATATAGAAATTTGTTTAATATAATAAGAAAGCATTTATTGTTATTTTTTAAAAAGTGTTGTTTCTATATTGTATATACTTGTTTTATAAAATTTGTATTTAATTTGCAAAATGTGATATCGGATGCAACTCAGGGAATTTTTTATTAAACTTCTCTGCATCCAAACTAAATCATACAGTGGAATTTTTATAGAAAAAATAATATATACTTCAAAATTAAAATTTGTTCTTTGTTATCAAATTAAAAAATTACAGTTTTGTTTTCTAACTGCCTAAACTATGTTTTTTTACTGATTTTGACTCGGAAAGGTCTAAAACGTCGAGAAATGTGAAAAAACATGGTCAAAGATTTTGACTTTTCCGCGAAGATTTCAATACATCGGCACTCTTAGTAGCACTAAGTGCTGATGTAATTCTCCATCACGTCAAGTTTTCGAGAACTAGCTCAAGAACGCAAAAATTGAAAATTTTTCGTAATTCTGGCACGTTTTGCTCGAAAACCAAACCTGATAGCTCAATTTTGTAGCCAGATTCGGATTCAGCGATCAAAAACACATCTTTCATATCAGTTGAAAAAAAATTACGTCACCTTAAAATATGTTTGCACGTGCTTACTTTTTGGGTGTATAAGGGTGTTTTGCAGTGTTAGCGAAGGCGCCTTAAAATTTACATTTGGAGCTACTTTTAAAATAACAAAATATTTAAAATCTTAAAACTTTCTCGCAAAAAATTAAGTGCAGTCCAATATTTTTAATTTATTTTTTATGTATTGGCAGGTATTCTTAAGTTGACAGCTTTAAATGACAGGAAAAAAAAACTTTTAAATAAAAATGTTAAACAATATTTATCAATTTATAAAATTTACAGGCTATATAATAACAAAAAGTCTTTTGTTTATTAACATAATAAATACACATTAGGGGACATCCAATAATTACGTCACGCACTGAGGGTTTAGTACCAGCTAGCTAGCGTGATGAAGGTGGGAGGGGACATGAACTCACCGTAACGCCACGCTAAATTTTGGCCAAAACGTAGCATAGCGTAATAATGGATGACGCCTGAGACTAAACAGTATCAAGAATGTAGCGAAATTTTCTTGATTGTACAATTTTTTACATTTTCCATTTTAACATCTCAGTCCAGATCCAATGGCTAAAAAGGTTCCAAAAGACCCACCTCCTTGAAGCATCACCCTGCCCACTGTGTTTACTAATTCTTTGCCTCTAATTCCGCCCCTAAAACATAAAATAATATATTATTTACTAGAAGTAAAAGTGACTTAAAAAAAAATTACATATTTTTTTTCTTCAAACATTTAGATTTTTTAGACTTTTCAAAATCCTAGGGGGGGCAAAATTTTTTGTAAAGTAAAAAATAACTACTAAGAGTTATAAATTTTTATTAAATGAAATATATTTAAAAATTGTAAAGCTTTTATAATACCTATTTAAAAGTATAAACAATATTCCAAGCCACCCCTTGTTATGAGACCAGGGGGCCGGAGTTGGCGCCTGTGTTTAGAAATATCTTGTAGTGGTTTATCCCTTGAAAAACAGTTTTTTTTTAAGTTTTTTGTTTTCCAACAAGGATAGAGGAAGTATTTGTTTATCAGTAGCAGTATTTGTTGTTTTTCTAAAAAGGTGTGCTTCATATAACTTTTTGTTTTTGAATTTTTTTTTAATAGGTCCCTACTGAGCCAGCTGGGGCCCCAGGGAAACATCAGGAATTTAATTATAAAAAACTATGTATCTTATGAGAAAACAAATGGTTTTCATCAGCACATCTCGATTTACAGATATACCACATGAAATCTGTTAAAATTTCATGGAATACCAAATTATTTTCACAGGGCCTTCATATTCACTTTTGTTACCAGAATATATAAAAAAAATGTCCTAACTCATAAGTGACCTAAATGTGTTGCCAAAACTTTGTTGCTAATGTGACTAGTTGGCCGTACTGGCCAAAATTTTGTTGCTAGCCTATTTGTTGCTAAGATGACTCTGGTGTTATTCTATGTACACACAATGCTATAGTGCTAGTACAAACCTTAAAGCTGAGAAACCTCCAAATAAGGCACCACTGGCCATACCAACACAAAATCCTAAAAAGAAGCCCATTTTCATTTTGTCCATGCATGATGGGCCTTGATGTCCATAAACACCGCCGGGTACCGCAGGCATTTCTAAAAATAATAAACTTTTGACAATTTACAAAAAAAGCGTGATAATTAGCATCACTCGTATATAAACTTTTTTTTACAAAATTTAACATTTTCCATAAAATTATCCCAATTTAAATTATGATGTAACATGAGCATAAATTCATGCTCATTTTACATCATTCTATATTGCTTAACCTAACTTTTTAAAATCTTTGACGTCAAAAGTCACCTCGCTCATTTGTGATTTTTAAAGTTTCAGAGTTCTTCTGAAAAGACTACTGGATTCTTTGGGGGCAGAGCTCCCCAAAATATGTAAATGTTAAAGAAAAAAAAACATGCCTCCCATAAATGTAGTAAAACAAAGATGATAGCCTTTTGGGTAACAAATAAAGAATATTATTATAATTTACCTGTTATTAACTAATAATTTATCTTATATAAAACACCCCCAGGGTATAAAACACTCGCAAACTCAAGTTTTTTTAACAAGAACTTGGAATATTTTTGGTATTACTACTTCTTCTTCTTCTGTCTGTGGCCTTTTACTTCCGGATAATGAGCCAGTCTCTAAAATACTAGGTTTGTTTTGGTTCTCGAAATCGCAGTTCTAAACTGGTCGTAACGGTCAGCAGTTTCAAAATGAATGCAAAAATTCTGATTTTTTTTTTATTTCTGTGCCATTATTGGTGATTTTATTAGGGATTTAATACGCTTAACTGTAATGTAGCAACATGACAACGTCGCCTTCACTAACATTACCCGTTGAATTCCTGTACATACTTGAGTCGAATGACTGTGGTGTAAACTTACATCTTCTTTGGTTGGCACACTAATAGAAACGTGACTTCTTGGTCACGTGACGTAATTCGACAAATCAGAGAAGAGTGCTCCCTATGAACGTCGCGGAAAACTAGATTTTCCGGTGAGTACAATTTTGCGAAAGTGCATAGATTTTCCAAATTTTACGGTGTAAAGTGAAGTCAAAGTAGATTATATAATAACTAATATTAGTAGTTTTTAATAACAATAATGCGTAAGTATATTTTAAACACTATAGTGTATTATATATAATATACAGGGCTACTTTTACTTGCACTAGGAACAGTGTCAAACTGGACTTTTACAGTTTCAGTTAGTGAGAAAAATCTCACGGGGGTGTTTCCCCCCGGAGTTTCTGAGGATTTTTTATTCATGAAAATATTTCTGGAGGTGAAATTTTGGGGCCCGATTTTTCTGAGGGGCGCGGTAGGGGGATGATGTGCTTTTCTTTTAGTCATCAAAATTTTTAGGAACAAAAAAAATTAGTCGTCGGCGTAGTTTACTACCCCCGGGCCCGGATGTTCTCTCTACGGCCCTGCTTGGTTCACTAAAGTACTCAATTTATTTATTTTTTCAACAAATTTTAACCCATTTCGGAAAAAAAAATAAAATAAATGATTTTTTTTTAATTTTGATTTTTTTGAATTTTTCGAAAAAAAGTTGAAACAAAAATATTTTCTTTTAATGAACCCAGGCTACATGGGAAAGCATTTTTTCATTGACAGCAGTATTCTAAAAAGTTTATTTTTCTTTAGGTAATTTCGTTAATAATGGTTAAATGAGTGGGTTGATCACGAATACAGAGTCCATAGGACCGGACAAACATCTGGTTCACTGGTTTCGCAAGGGACTGCGACTTCACGACAACCCCGCCTTACGGGAGGGGATCAAAGGGGCCAAAACGTTTCGATGTGTGTTTATCCTGGATCCTTGGTTTGCAGGATCTTCCAATGTAGGGATTAACAAATGGAGGTAATAAAATAGTATAATAAGCAGCATTTTTCATGGATTTAAGCACTTTTTTACGTTCATGACATTTTTTCAATATACAGTACAGTGACCCTGCACAAAGAAACCCGCCGTGTGTTAAATTTTCGTATAAATGAATGTAGGGTAAAAAGGTCAACAACTAGACAAGAAATCCGTTTCGAATAATCAAGAAAACTTTCTCATAAAAAAAGTTATGTCAAGAAACAATTTTTTGCATTTTTGGAGAGAGGGGGGCTGGAAAAAAAATGATAATTATGCGGTTTTTAGAATTTCCATATGAAAATTAATGCGTGTTTTGAAACCGGTTTTTATCAAAAAACTTTTTAAAGGAGAGCTTGTTTTTTTTAAATGCAAATAATTTTTTGTAGATTTTTACTACAATGTCTAGAAGACCTGGACCAAAGTCTCAGAAAACTCAACTCCAGACTTTTTGTCATACGCGGTCAACCTGCGGACGCATTGCCGAAACTTTTCAAAGAATGGGGCACCACTGCTCTAACATTCGAGGAAGACCCCGAACCCTTTGGCAGGGTACGGGACCATAACATTACCACACGATGTCAAGAACTGGGTATCTCTGTCGTACAGAAAGTGTCTCATACTTTGTACAACCTGCAAAATATAATTGATAAAAATAATGGTAAAGCACCTTTGACTTATCACCAGTTTTTAGCAGTTATAGCATGTATGGAGGCTCCAGCGAACCCCGAACTGCCTGTGACCGCTGCGTTCTTAAAAGTCCAAACAAATATTTTTTTATAATGTCTTGCATATTTAATATTTTTGGCGCTGACGCTAACATAAAATAGAAAAAAATACTTTAAAAATTCATTAAGATAACAATTAAATAAAAACTTGAAAAAAAAAAATGAAATACAGGGTGATTTTTACCACTGTTACAGGTGCATATACCCCGTTATCGGAAGACCACGACGAGATATACGGAGTGCCAACCTTAGAAGAACTCGGTTTTGACACTGAAGGGTTGAATCCCCCAGTATGGCAGGGCGGCGAAAGTGAGGCTCTAGCGAGGTTGGAAAGGCATTTAGAAAGAAAAGCTTGGGTGGCCTCATTCGGCCGTCCTAAAATGACTCCTCAATCGCTTCTTCCCTCACAAACCGGCCTATCTCCATATCTAAGATTCGGATGTCTCTCCACAAGACTTTTCTACTTTCAACTTACCGATTTGTACAAAAAAATTAAAAAAGCTTATCCTCCTTTGTCTTTGCATGGCCAACTTTTATGGCGGGAGTTTTTCTACTGTGCAGCCACAAAAAATCCAAAGTTTGATAAAATGCTGGGCAATCCCATCTGCGTTCAAATTCCGTGGGATAAAAATGCAGAAGCTCTGGCTAAATGGGCAAATGTAAGTTAAAGAACAAATCATTATTTGCCGCTGTGCTAGCATGTAGCGTTAGAAACCAAGTAAGACAACTAGCTATAAAGGATCTGTCACCGCTCTTTCGCAGCCAGTATGGCTGCAATTTTGCTGCAAACGAGCGGTAAGAGATACTTTATATACATAAAAAGTATATTATTATTGTTTTAATTTAGGGACAAACAGGGTTTCCCTGGATAGACGCAATAATGACACAATTGCGACAAGAAGGCTGGATTCACCATCTTGCGAGGCATGCTGTGGCTTGCTTCTTGACCAGAGGAGATCTGTGGCTGTCTTGGGAGGAGGGAATGAAGGTATAGTAGAGTTATATTTCCGAGTCCTTTTGGGGACCCATACAGGGATCCCAGGGTATACTTTGATCATCATTTTTTTGAAGTCAGAATCAGACTAATAGTATACCCTAGGTTATACATAGATCCCAGCTGGGATCAAAGTATCCCTGGGATCAAAATTTCCCCAGTTGACGGTATGATCTTTAGGTTTTTGAAGAATTACTTCTGGACGCTGATTGGTCTGTAAACGCTGGAATGTGGATGTGGCTGTCATGCTCCAGTTTTTTTCAACAGTTCTTTCGTTGCTATTGCCCCGTTAAGTTTGGAAGAAAAGCCGATCCTAATGGAGATTATATAAGGTAATTATAGGAACATTGTCGCTATTATTCCGAAGGGGCGTATCTCGAAATAACATTGAAGCAAAATACCGACATGTCTATTGATTTGTCAATAAGCATGTCACTTTATTGTATAAGTGTCATTTTAAGATACGCCTCTTTGTAATTACAGCGACGATATGTCCAAATTTGAAGTATTTAGCTCACAGCGTTCTCGAGTTAACAAATTTCCCGGACATGTTTTTTCCGAAAATCATCTTTTTGCATATAAGACGTCGAGAAACATAAATATATATATATAAATATATATATATTTTTTTTTTCAGAAAATATGTTCCAGTATTAAAAAACATGCCAGTTCAGTACATCCACGAGCCTTGGGCCGCCCCTGAAAACGTTCAACGAGCAGTAAAATGTATTGTCGGTCAAAACTACCCCTTACCAATAGTAAACCATGCTTCAGCTTCAAAAGTAAACATCCAAAGAATGAAGCAAGTATATCAGCAACTTGCTATTTATAGAAATGCCTACAATAATACTAAGGAAATGTTTAAGGAAGGTTAATAGTAAAACGGTAGTAAATATATACCAAGGTAGAGAAGACATTTTTTATAGCCGAGCGTACTATATCCCGAGATTCGTAGCATCGAGGAATATAAGAGTGCGAGGCTATAATAGTATTCTATACTGTGGCCAGATGGAAAATATGGGGTTAATGATCTCAGGGATGTCCCCAGGGGGTTGGGATACCCTACAAAGTTGGGAAATTTGTAGGGCGATAAGTTTTTTTTAGGAATCAAAATTCAAATTTACTATTAGGGAAAATTGAATGGTACAGATGGGAAATTGTAGTATTATTTAGGAAAAACGGCGCCGTAGAGTTGGGGGAAGACCTTTTTTTTAGTTATAAAAATTTCCAGAGGGAAGGACTTTTTTCATTTTAGTAATTCAAATTTTCCGTCAGGGATAAAGTTTTTCTTAGAAAATTTGGAAAATTTCTCAATCCTTAGTTGGGGAATTGCCCTGCCCACCATTAAAAAAAAAAAAACGCTGTCCTAGTAATTTTTAGCCAGACCCAAACATTTTCCAATCTAAGGTTCTGTCTTGCTGAACCTGTATATTATGTCCATGTTGTGATTCTAGTGATTTTTTTAGAAATATGTTAACTGTTTTTTTTATTAATAAATTAAATTTATTGTAAATAGTACAATATTAAATAGTTTCATTAAATATATAGGTAAAACTTACCAAAAAAAATTAACATTAACTAATGTTATCTAATATATACATGACTACGCTGCCAGAATTTGCCTGAGGCTCTATTATGTTACCATTTTCAAGTATGTATGCGTTGTCACCTAAAAAAAATAGTTATAAACTGAATTGAATTAAAAAAAATGTAGTGCACATGTCCAATAACTCGGGAACATCGACTGCAAATAATTTATTCAAAAAAGGGCATATTGAATGGGGAACAAAAAATACTGAAAAAAAACTAATGCTGCAGGGCGATTCTTTATTTAAAACTAAGCAAAAAAGTATTCTTTACTGAAACACCTAAATTTAATATTAAAGGAGTAATAGCCTTTTAAAAAGTAACATTTTTAGTGGCATAAAATGTTACTTCCTCTTAATTGCATTTTTTTTTTAAATGGTTGCTCCTACAGTGTTGCACTATATGGCATTTTTTATGTATTTTTGCTCAAGGAATTTGTATGTTTTTACAAAAAATTAAAAATATACACATACAAAAATTTAGAGCAAAAATGTTAAAACCTCACACATTTTCTCCGTCTATCTGGATAAATTCAAAAGAAATAAATTAACAAACGAATTGCCCTTGTATTAATGTATAATAGTATTAACTAGTATACATGCAAACCCTTGTTGCTCTAGCTTAAAGGGTACCAAAGTTATTAAAAACCTTATTTTTAGGACAATTTTAAAGGGCTGTAGGTCCCTTAGGGCTCATTTCCGGACCAACTTTTATAGGAACTTTTTTTTGATACTTAAATTTTGGCATGCCAGTTACTGAACACCCCCTGTACAGCCATTAATTTTTTTTAGAGACAAAAGACAAAAAAGTAGGATTAAAAAAAAAATTATAAATTTACCCAATCTTATTTCTTGGTCGGCATCTGATAAATCCGGCAGTGAAAGGCAAACCTCTTTCTCCACCACGTTTTTATTCAAAACAGCGTCATCTATAGGCAAATCCAATAAATTATCCACAATTTTATTATTCGATTCATTCAAAAATCCTAAATTTTCAGTAGTTTTCTTCAACATATCCTCAAACTCCATGTTGGTTTCTTCATTGCAACTTATATCGGTGGTAAAATTCATATTTTCTATGGTTTGCTTCAAATCCAAAACACTGATATCTGTTTCCAAATCGGTTTCTTCCGTATTATTCTTTTTTTGGTTTGCTTTTTTGAATTTAAACGATTTTGGTAATAAATTATCTAATATATCATCACTAACTATCCCGTGGCTCCTTTTTAAATGCCTAGTTAACGAATGTTTTAACTTCATTTTACTTTTGCAAATCGTACATTCATATAATTTGGCTACTTTTGGTACATTGGGCTCAAATTTAGAATGTTTTTTTGTACAATGTTTGATTAAATTAGTTTTTTGTTTGAATTTTGCGTTGCATATTTCGCAATTGTACGTAGTATCATTATGTGTCTCCATATGGAAGGCCAAGAGTTTTTTCGATTTTAATGTTTTGCTGCATATTTCGCATGTTACCTAATAAAGGAAATATTATCAACAAAAAGCCGTGAAGATATGTAATGCTACGCATTTCATTATATGTAGTAGTAGTAGTAGTAATAGTAGTAGTACCAAATACAAAATTCTGACCTTATTGAAAGGACAGGCAGGTTCAAGGACTCAAATTAGTAAATGGCTGGGATTGCCTGGGGTGACAAAAAGGTGCAGAAATGGCCTAGTTGTCCGGCTTTGGCCAACCCAAAATTTACTACTACCACTACTACTAGAACTAAACTAGAACGTTATTCTAACGTTAATCTTAAATTAGGAGTTTCACCAAACGTTGGACAAACGTTATTTTATGGTTAGGCAGATAACGTTGGGAATTCTAACGTTAGAAATTTATATTTACAATAAATACGCTTTAGAGATAACGTTTACCAAACGTTACATTTTTACTAGGGACTTTTTGATCCATTTTTTAACTCAGATTGTGCGCTGAGATTACTTAGATTCTAAAACAATAATTACCGGCTTTTCATTAATCCCGTGGGTCAACAGATGGTGCCCCAATACATCCTTCCTGTGAAATATTTTGTCGCAAATTCCACACTGATGGCCGGCCGTAAAATGTTTTTTTCTGTGCTTATTAAAAGCGCATTTTCCGGTTATCACATTGCTGCAAACGTCACATATATATTGATCTTGGGTTTTTTTGTAAAACTCACTTTTCGAATGGGTTCTGCGCATGTGTTTTTGCAAATACATATTGTTTGCGAAAATCTTAAAGCATTCCGGACATTTTGCCTTTTTTATTTTTACGTAAGGCGTTCGGTTACAGTATGATTTGTGCATGTTTAGGTAGTTATTTGTAGAAAAGGTCAACGAACAATCTTTGCATTTAAAAGGTTTAGTGTGAACGACTTTCATATGTTGGGCAGCGTATTTTTTACTGGTAAATGTCGCTTCGCACTTTTCACATTTAAATTTTGGATATGAATTGCAGGCGTGGTTTTTCAGGTTTTCTCGCCGTGAATAAACCTAGAAAAAAATATATTATCTTACTCGATTGTATCTTAAAAACGGCACGTTGCTGTGGCAGAACTGGAGTTTAAAAATTTGATAAACAGTTGCAGTGGCGTACCATGCAAGTCCTAGAAGATAGGGCAAAAAAACATTGTACATTTTTTGTTGCTGTGAATAAAACAAAACTTTTTTTAATAATTCTTGGTAAAAACAAAAGTAGAGAATGTTTAAGCTTTAAAACAAAAAAGAATCAGTCAAATCCCAAGTAGTTTTCGAAATATTTGAATTTAAAAAATGGCAATTTTTTGGGTGTCCCGAATTTAAAATCCTTTAGTGTATCTTATATACTTACGTACCCTATTGCAAGTTTTACAATAATTTTCTCCTGTATGTTGAACGATATGCGAAACCAGCGAAACTAACTTGATAAAGCTCATCAGGCAAATATCACAGATGAATTCCTCCTCTGCATCTTTTAATTCAAAGTTAAAATGATCCATTCCCTTCACATTGTCATTTAATAAACTGTCGACATTAAAACTATCATTATCCAACAAAATATTCTGATTCTCAATGTTGCTCAAATTAAAATGGAATTCCGTTTGAGGCAATAATGAGGCATTGCCATCCAAAATATCGTTCAATAGGGGCCCTCCTATAGTGTCTTTATTTTCGACATTTTTTAATACTGATGGAGAAGTTGTATTATTTTTTTGATGTTCAGATTTTTTATGTTTGGGTTCCTCGATTGAATGTACCACTCTGGAATGCTTTCTTAGAACCTAAAACAATTTATTTAATTTTAATTTTTACTTCCTTCTGAAGAGAAAGTATTGTGAACATACCTGTGCACTTTTAAATGTAGCCTTACAAATTTCACACTGCTTTTGTAATTTTGATCTGTAATGATGTAGAAGATGAGATGCAAACTCTGTTACTAAATTCTCACTTTTTCCACAAAATTTACAATTCCAAATATCCCTTTTCATAAGGTTTTGTTGAGTTTTAACTAGATTACTTAGTTCTGAAAATAAATGTAAACTAAGCACCACAAACAATAGAATAAAGTGAAAATGTATCAGTTCATAATATTAAGTTCTCTATTAATTATTTAAATTGCAAGGTCAGTCAGATGAACCTCGACCAGTTAAGGGGCAATAATAGTAAAAAAATATACTTACCAATTGAAGGAAGATCCTCAACAACCTCAGTTACCACCTCATTGTTCTGCTCAATAAACAAGGTTTTTTTATTCATTAGATCAGCATAATGTGGGGCATACCAAACTTTTAAAATGTCCCCTGGATTAATATCTCTGATTGATCCATAATAAATATTATCATTATCCTGAAAAACAATAAGAAATAAACTTTTTTTCTCATTTTTTGTCATATAAGCTGGTATTTATAAACTGCTAATTATTTAATGTCTTTGGAACTCTATAAACTACTGAACAAATTTTTGCTCATGAACTAAATTTGACAAGGCTATTATGGCTATTATAATAATCCTACATAATTTTTATTTGGTAGTTTTAAGCTGGGGCGTGCGAAATGAAGAGGGAGTTGTCACTTTTTGGCACCAAACTTTGTCTGTAGTTAAAAAAAAATATAAAATAGTTAGTTTGCATACTAGGTGCATAATATACTGTTAAATCTTTAGTGTAAGGGGTGCTCCCATGGGGGAGCAGGGGGCGCCACCCCCCCCCCCAATCATTCAAGTCCAGTTGGGAAAATGAGTGGCAAATTTTGGAAATTTAGTAGAAAGTTGGGAAAATTGGAGTAATAAGAATTTTTTCAGATTTGAGAAAAGTTGGGAATTTTGGGGAGTGGAGTTGGGAAATGAGGATGCAGATTTTTCAGAGGTGAGCACCTTTTTTTTTAGTCAGTCCCCTACCAACATGGTCATGTCAATTGATGTGACCATGTTGCTCATCCAAATTTTTTGGGGCTGAAATTTTTTTGTTATCTGGGAATTTTTTTCAGAGGTGAGGGCCTTTTTTTTAGTCATCAAAATTTTTTAGTTATCAAATTTTTTGGGTGTGAAGCTTTTTCAGAAGTGAAGACCTTGGGAAATTTTTGCTCCCCCTCCCCCTCAATTAATTGCTTTGGAGCACCCCTGGTTACTATATGTTTAATATTTCGGGATCGGGACTGGGATGCCGATTTTTTTTTTAATTTTTGGGATTTTGGGTAGTGAATCCCTAAAATTATAAAGTAAAACTTACTTGATAGCAAATCAAGTTTTGCTCTTCAATATTGGAAGCTGGTGCGATGAAGTAAAGCCAGTTACAATCATCCTCCTTGCTAGTATCCAGATAATATTCTGATAAATGTTCATCATCTGAATTAAACACTTTTAATGGAAAAGTGATGGACGGTTTCAAGCTGCAAAGTTTATTTGCCTGAAATGGACCAAACTGGGTGCCACAGTCAATTGCTTCCAATGTTTTAATGTTAGTTGTGCTATCTACCAACACTTCAACTTCAAATGCATCGGGTAAACTTTGTCTTGCTCTTGAAGGAATTGGCCTATCTATTATCTAAAAAATTTAAATACCCTGGTAGAAATTTAACGTTAGAGTAACGTTTTTTCTAAGGGCATATCCGCAGGCTCGCACAAGAACATAGTACATAACAATGCGATGCCGTGATTGGCTTGATGTGCCGCCATGTATCTTGTAAACCAATCACGACATCGCATTCTTATGTTCTTATGCAAGCTTCTGGATAGGCCTTAACGCGTTTTTAACGTTTTAAATGTCCTGAGTTATAACCTTAGAAATGTTTTTTTTTCATTCGATAAATAGTAAGCGGTATGTAAATAAAGTTAAAATTACTAAATTTTATTCAGAAACTTACATGGTGGGAGATTTTCACTAACGTACAGTCCAGTGTGTTATGATCATCACCGCAAATGCCGCATTTAATTTCCACATTTCTTGTGATTAGATTTAAATCTTCAGATAAATCTAAACTATCCATTCTCGTACGAGATTGCTCGTAAGGCAAAATAAATCGAGTTTACATCTCGAAAGTGAACGCAAACCTCAGCGAGGTTAAAAGTTTTTTCTTCTTCTTCTTCTATAATTATGGCAGCCATAATAGGGCCTTTTCGCATGATTAGCCAGCTTAATATGTATTAAACAAACAGACCTTACAACAAAAACTAGATTTGCAATCTCCCTGTACAAAAAAGTGACGCCGGTATGTTGGCCGCCATACTGTTCAAAATCTAGTAATTTTATTTTATTTGGCGATTTTTTGTGGGGCAGCGGTTACTAACCAAGTTAGGGGAACATGTATTTCTCTCTCTTTTTAACTCATCAATTAAACAGAGAAAGAGTAACATACTGGTTAACTGGCGTTACCACTAAAAATTGACTATTGTCTTAAGGTTTATTTTAACCGTCTTTTCACAGATCTCATATATGAGATCTGTGCGTCACTTTCTTTGAAAGAAGGAGAAAATCCACATTGTGCATTGCCGCGACAGTAAGAATTGCCAACGGTACAAATCAACCTTAAGATAATAAAATCACTAGATTCTGAACAGTATGGCGCCCAACATGCCGGCGTCGTTTCTGTGTGCAGCAAGTTTGCAAAAAAAAAAAACAAAAAAAAAACGCATTTTAGAGCTCAAAATAATAAAGTAGTTATAGCAGAAATCCCCTGAATTAGTTCAAAAGTGGCGTAAACGTACCTACAACGCCAATAAATATAGGAAGAAGAAGAAGAAAAAGCTAGTTTTTGTTGTAAGGTCTGTGATTATTAATCGCCGATTAATAATAGGTGATTAAACCACAATAAAAAAACATCTGATTTCAATTAACCAGTGGGTACCCACAAAAAATTGGTGTGTTATTTGAAGGTGGTCCGGTTATGACGTAAATGTTAATAAATAAAATTAAAAATGACATTGAATTCAAATTAGTTTTTTAATGCATTCTACGTTTATAATTTCTCATGTTATTTTCCAGCTTCATAATTTATTTAAGTAAATATTTTATTATTTAAAAAAAATTGTTAATATTGAGGCGACACCTTTCTAAAATGGATTTTTTATTTAAAATGTCTATATAATTTTAAAAGCCAGTCTTGCACCAGGTATTTTCCTCAGTGCGGTAAATACGCCTTGAGACCCAGAGTCCGGAGCATATTCATTGATGTATATTCATGCATAGGGATGTAAATAATAAAAAAAAGGTTTGGTTTGGACGTTTTAAAACAAGTTTTTTTGATTTAAAACAACTACCTCTATTTTTTTTTATTTTAATACATATACAAATTTACAACCTATGGATAACCAGGTATGGTATGGGAGGCATAGCGTAGTGGCTAGCGCGTATGCATAGCAAGTCTACTATCGTGAGTTCGATTCTCACTGGCGCCGATTGGCCTTTTTCAGTTAATTAATAACTGAAATTTGTCGAAGGCGATAAGTGAAACGGACACTCCCTAGAAACTGGTTCGAAAGTCAGTATAAGCCGGTGGTTCCCTCTACTACTAGCCCACACAAGTCCTGGACTTAGGGGATGCTTAATTAAGTAGAATAGTACGAGGTTAAACAAACATGTAACTTTAAACATGTAACTATATATTATATAGTCTGTTCCTTAAAATTTTAGTCCGATCGGCCTACTGACACAAGCGCCTAATTGCAGCTCTCTGTGCAGGAGTTTGTTTTGGTTTTTTCTTGGTTTGGACTTTTTTTTAATGAGGGGGCCATGATTTACGTTAACGTTGGTTTGGCGTCTGTTTGGTGTTTTTTTTTTGTAAAAAAATGTTTTTTATTTAAACAAACATTGAAAACCGGTCAGCGCATGCGCATGCGCAGTTTATCAAAACACGGCATAAAGAGCTGCACATAAGCGCTCCTCCTACTGACCAGACCCCACTAGACTCTAAATACAGAAATCTGTAAAGAACGTGTACAGTTATCTGTATTCAGGCTTGCCAACATTGTTTTTACAGGTTTGCCAACATAAAAAGAAAGGCCATCTGTTGTTGTTATACTGTATTATTGATTACAGCGACCTGCAATAATTTTATAATTACTAGAATCTAAATACAGAAATCTGTAAACAACGCGTACAGTTATCTGTATTCAGGCTTGCCAACATTGTTTTTACAGGTTTACCAACATAAAAAGAAACGCCAACTCTTGTTGTTATACTGTAGTATTGATTACAGCGACCTGCAATAATTTTATAATTACTAAAATCTAAATACAGAAATCTATAAACAACACGTACAGTTATCTGTATTCAGGCTTGCCAACATTGCTTTTACAGGTTCACCAACATAAAAATAAAGGCCATCTCTTGTTGTTAATTAGTAGTTTTGTTTAAATTTTACAGTTACCTGCGATTAATTTATAAAATATAGATTTCTAGAAACTACATACAGAAACCTATAAACAGAGCTCACGTTTGGACTTACAATTTTCTGTTTAAAATTTTCTGTAAATATTGTATTCAAAGTAATCTACTGATTCATTATACTTTGATTGTATTGTTTAAGGGCACATCCAGGCATTATATATATTTTTTGCATGAACCATGCATGGTTAACATACCCATTGGTATTATATAATTATAAAAGTTATTATTACATTTTTGTTTAACCTCGTACTATTCTACTTAATTAAGCATCCCCTAAGTCCATGACTTGTGTGGGCTAGTAGTAGAGGGAACCAGCGGCTTATACTGACTTTCGAACCAGTTTTTTTATTACGTATTATAATAATTCCACTTTCAACTTTTAAACTTTTTGGATAATACGTAAGCGGAAGTTGGATATTTTGCGAGGTAATCGCAAAAAAACAGATTAGGGGAATTTGTTTTTTCTCCTTTTAACTCGTGCAATAAACAGAGAAAGAAATACATACCGGGTTAGACCGGTAACCTTGCAAATAAAAATCCCTTAGACCTACAACCGGTTATTCTGAACAACCGGTTGGGTGACAAAAAAAAATTAAAATCGCTAATTGAAATGTCAAACTTTATCATGAAATAAATAAACAAAAGTACTTAAAAATGTAGTAAATAGGTGAAAAGTGTTTATTTAAGCAATAAAATAATTGGAAATGCTCAATAATTAAGTTAAACATTAAGAATTTGCTCATTATGCGACCTCAACTCATAAATTACTCTCTCACAGAAATAGTGGTATGTTTTATAGTAGTAGGCTATGCAGCTGTAGATCTAGTACCCTGTGACAAAACTAGGCGAGTTTTTACAAACTCCTGGGGCATTATAAGTGATGGTCCTATGGGCTCAAACTACACACAGGATAGTCATTGTGAATGGCTTATCAAGGCCAACGATACTAAGAAATTCATTTCTTTGAGTTTTCGTAGTATGGGTACTGAGTGTTCCTACGATTATGTGTTTGTTTACGACGGGGATTCTTTTAAATCTCCACTGCTGGGTAGTTTTAGTGGCAAAACAGAGCCACAACAGGTGATTGCTACCTCTGGGTATATGTTAATACTGTTGTATAGTGATACAAACTATGTACTTGATGGGTTTAGAGCTGAATTTTCTATAACCGATTGTCCAAACAACTGTACAGGGCATGGTATGTGCTACAAACACCAGTGTGTCTGTGAAAGTGAATGGGGAAGTTTTGATTGCTCAAGAAGGCTGTGCCCTAATAACTGTGGGAGAGAACAAAGTCATGGCTATTGCGAAAATGGCAAGTGTGTTTGTCGTGCAGGGTATTCAGGTCAGTATTTTTATACCTCATTTTATACTATTCCCAAAATCGCCATAACATTTTTGGATACAAATTGGTTCCATGAAAAAATAAGAAACTTTGAAAATGTCCTTCTGACCGTCAGTCATGCCTGTCTCTCTATCCGCTCATCTGTCTGTCCATCTGATGTCACGTTTTTTGTGGACATGGTAAGAACAAATAATACAATTGACTTGAATCTTTCAGGAAAAATCAAGTGATATGAAGGAAAGATCCCTTTTGTTTTTGAAAATAATCCCCCCAAAAATAGAAAAAAAAAAATAGTTTTTTTTTTGAAAACAAAAAGGAATTAAAATGAAAAAAAAATATTCTTTTTTTTCCAAAGTTTTTGTTTGTCGAAAAAAGAATTTTTTTTGAAAAAAAAAATTGTAATTTTTACGCCCGATGACGTCACGAAGCCGCGAGCACCGCAGAGCGATGTTACCTCCCCCAGTACCGCTGGCCGACTGAGCTCCGCCGCTGACAGCGGCGGGGATACCACCCGCGATGACGTCATCAAGCTGCGCGCACTTCAAAGTTCATGTTTGTTTATGTTTATTTTTAACCTCGTACTATTCTACTTAATTAAGCATCCCCTAAGTCCAGGACTTGTGTGGGCTAATAGTAGAGGGAACCACCGGCTTTAATTGACTTTTGAACCAATATATCTAGGGAGTACGCCTTCGCCAAATTTCAATTATTAATTAACTGAAAAAGGCAATCGGCGCCAGTGAGGTTTGAACTCACGATCATTAGGTCAGTGTCAACGCTATATCGATGCCTTAGACCGCTGAGCTAATCTCCCATAGGCGCCGACTTTTTTTAAAATTCCAGGGGAAGGGACATTTTTTTTAAGTAGAAATAATTACTAGGAGTTATAAAGTTTTATTAACAAAATATGCAAAAAAATTACCTATGGGTGCCATTTAAATTCTTTTCGAGATTTGAGAAAAAATATATCGCCATCCCCCCCCCACCCCGAAAAAAAAAATCCTGGATACGCCTTATTCTTTAGTAGGTGGTGTTTTTTTTTTTTTAGGTCAGTACTGTGATTTATACGAAAATGACAGAATAGGTAACAAATGGTATTGGCTCTCTAATTCGGATGGTGGGTTGCAACCTAGAGCCGCTCATACAGCAGTATATGTAGAAATAACTGATGCTTTGTATGTTTTCGGAGGATATAATCTCAATAATGTCATGAACGCCTTGGAAGTATATTATTTCCAGACGAGCGTGTGGAAAGATAATCGAGGAGAAGTGTTGCCAGATAAAAGTTTGATAAATACCGTCAATCCGGCGTCCGTGGCAAAATTGCTAGAAGCAGGAGGAGCAGACTGGGAGCAAAAATGGGGGATAAACACAAAAACATCGTTTTTCCGAAATCTGCTGTATACTGTGACTGATAATACTACTTGGCCCAGAAGAAGACAAAGACATTCCAGACCTGAAGATCACAAGCCTGATGCTAGATATGGACATGCAGCTTGCGCCATGAAATATGGTTTTGTTGTTTTTGGTGGTAAACTGGGAAATGGTAGTTTGGCTAATGATCTGTGGTATTACAATGTTCAGACAAGACTGTGGCATAGAAAAGGTAATAATATTAATTCCTCCCTCCTCATCTAGGTAAATATAGATATTTTATCATAAAAACTTAACTGAAAACATGTCACTAAATTAAGAAGTGCTATCTGCAGTTTAGTAGTTAATGTAGGACTATTTTTAGAGCTACAATAAGCCTTTGACTCGGTAAATATGTATATTTTAATAAAAAAAACTTAAAATAAGAGCTTATACTCCCTTATTTGTATATTTCTGAAAACATGTCATTAAATCTAAAACTGCCCTTTGCAGGTCAATTTTCCGAGCTTCAACCACCTAAACTCACCAGACACAGTTTAACGTGTGTCGAGAATCGGATCTATCTGTTTGGTGGCAGCACCATCGATGGTGAATTTTCGTCCAGACTTTTCACCATAGAACTTGATCCAGAAGACAGTAATTCTGATCAAGTTTGGAGTGAAATTACTCCCAGAGGTGGGAAACAATTAGACGTAAGAGTCGTAGCACATTCCACTGTGTTTCATAAACACAGCAATTCCCTTTTGGTTTATGGGGGGATTATGGCGGGGGTAGCTCGGTTTTCGAAACTATCCGACCGTATGTTTGCATTCCAGTTAGACAATCGATATTGGACTGAAATTCATTATACCAGAGAGCATTTACGCGAAAAGTTCGTACCTAGAGAACGTGCATTCCATACCGCTAACATTATCGGCAATTATTTATTAGTATTTGGTGGATATTCCCACAGACACAACAAAGAGGAAATCTGCTATGATAACCAGATGTATCTCTATCATTTAGGCTGCCACACGTGGGTTAATCCCGAAATTTTGGGCCGTAGTAGCGATTCCCGTTACCCAAAACAACAAGGGGTTTTCGCTCATGCTGCAAACATACGGAACGGTAACACGTTACTATTGGTTGGCGGTTACCATGGTAACGTGAATGGCGATTTGCTGGCTTATACCGTGCCACCTATGATCGCCTCTAAAACTGGGGATCCTTATGATCCAGAGGTGGCCTGTATTAAACATAGAAACTATGGAGAGTGCTCAGCTGATCCAGAATGTGGTTGGTGCTCTGCTGATGAGCAATGTTATGGAAGAACGATTGGAGCTAACTGCACGACAAACTTACAGACGACTAGATGTCCAGGGATTTGTCCGGCATTGGGAGATTGTCAATCTTGTCTCATTCACGGACATATTTTGCCGTCTATACCGCCAATAATTTCAGCTTCGCACAAGTTAGGTTTAGGGGAATGTACTTGGTGTGTTCAAAACGCAAAATGCCACCACAAGGACGACAACTATGGTGTTTGTGGATTAAGAGATGATAGTCCCAGTTTGATTCCTGGATGGTGGGGGACTAAAGGGACAGAAGTTGTAAAACCTGGACAGTGCAGGGAAATGGACCAGAGACCTGGGTTGACTTTTATTAAATATCATCATCCGGTTAATCTATCTCAGCCAGACAATGTTGCCATCA
Organism: Brachypterus glaber; assembly: GCA_958510825.1. NCBI lineage: Eukaryota > Metazoa > Arthropoda > Insecta > Coleoptera > Kateretidae > Brachypterus > Brachypterus glaber. The sequence goes on along the minus strand of OY294052.1, from coordinate 148,168 downwards.
TTAATGCTACAACGGTAAGTTAATATATTCTCTGAATATTAAGTAGTTTAGGCTAATCATTAATTAGCCTGAGTTAGTTATTTTTATTTTTATTTTTTCGTTTTTCCTTCATTGGAAGTCCGAAAAAAGCCTTCAAAACCCCCCATTACCCTACTACTGATTTACAGGCTTTTCCTTACAAGTTTTTCAGTTTTTTTTTTCGTAGTCCGAAAAAGTGTTCAGACGGTTGGTCGTGTCGGGCGAATCTATTTTCCCAACTTAGGGGTAGTATGGTATAATTTTATTGTATTACCGCTTTTACTTACTTTTATTTTAAAACATATCATTCGAATGACACACGAGTCTTTGAGTTTTCATTAAAGTTTTTTGAAAACAGTATTATCGATGTTCGAAAACTCGAGTGATATTCGTAAGATTATTTTTGATAATGGTTTTAGGTCGATTTTAACAGCCCAGCCAGTTTAAGATCAGATCAAGCAACTGGAAGAGAAATGGTGGCTAGATTGTTAGGTTTCCTGCGCGTTCCCGGCGAAAAACAAGAAATGCTCAGTGTATGCGTGAGTTATTGTAATGCCTTTTTGTCCCTAGCCGATGGTTTGGTCGCAAACGTATCCGCCGAGAATCTAGAGATCAAAAAATGTGAGGATTTTAAGTGGGACTTTAACCAGAGTTCCAGTAAAGTTCCCGTTGATTTCAAGTCGATTAAAATGATTAATATGGATAACGGGCACCGGCCTTCTAAAATGGAGCTGCAACATTATTCGGAAGATTTGCAAAAAGTAATTTTTATAAAACATTTAATAAATTTACAGGGTGATCATAACACAGGTGTGTTATAATACACCCGGTATATTTATAAAATAGAAATTTACGGCAGTTCGGACTGACGTCATAACAAAATTGTACCTAATGTATTTTGCATAATAAGACATTATCATCCATTCTACCATGGTAATTTTCTATTAAAAATCACCCACAAAACTACCCTGGTAAAATGGGTAAAGTGCAAAATACGAAGGTATTTGGGTATTATTTTGTGATGACGTACATCTGAATAGGTTGCCTTTATTTTTACTTCAATATTTTTTTAGGGAGTTTTTACTTTCGAATATTTGGAACCTTACGCTAACGGTTCTTGCAGCCAGTACAAAAACTGCCTGCACTGCCTCACAGACTCTCAGTGCGGTTGGTGCGAATTAACCAATACTTGCCAATCAAGGTTAGAAGAAGAAACAATAACCTGCCGAGTTAACGAAGATTGGCAATATCTGACTCTTCAACCAAGTTCGTGTTCCAACTGTTCCAATTTTATCTCCTGCGAAAGTTGCATAACCTCTAACCCCGACCTCTGTGAATGGTGGACGGAAGATGCTAAATGCGCGAGAATCGGGCAACGTACCGACGCTGCGGTGTCACTCGAACAATGCCCGATTCCTTGCTACAAACGGGATGACTGCGGGACATGTTTGGACCAAAAAGGTATAAAAGATTAAAAATTAAAAAACTAAAATAAGTTTTGAAAAATTTTAAAAATCAAATTATTAAAAAAATATATTTTTAATATATATTTTTTTATTTTTAGATTACCTGTCTTTTATTTTTAATTAAAAAAAAAACAAGAAAATGTAATGTTTGTTCAAATTAACCTTTTTTTTAAGTTACAGAGGTCACATGACCCTATTTGCATTTAAAAGATGTTTCGCCCGATAGATTGATTTTTGTTTAAATTGATATTTATATTATAAGTAAACAAATTGTACAAGAAAACTTGGTGTTTTTCAAATTCGAACTAAAAGTTAATAACGGCGAACCGTGTTTGTTGACCAATGCATGTCTGATAATTTATTATTTTTTAGGTAGATGTGTTTGGTGTGAAGCCACTCAGCAATGTTTCAGTTTTTCAGTTTACACCAGCGAATATCAATTTGGTTTGTGTAGAGAATGGCTGGATCAATCATTCCCATTGGTCACTGCCCAGGAAAATAGTCTGTTGCCTTCCACCAGGTCCCAGGAACAGTGCAAATCATGCTCCCTCCATAATAATTGTTCTAATTGTTTGAGCAGCTTAAGCTGTGGGTGGTGCTACAATTCGACCAATCCCATGACTGGTGTGTGTATAAAGGGGGATTTCAATCAGCCAAATGGTAATTGTATTTTAAATATTCCATCTGTCTATTTTGCACTGCGATTTCTGGAGCAATAATCATGGTTTATCTGTAAGTTTAAAATTTAAATCGGCCGTGGATAAAGTATAAAATTCTACTCGCGTTTAATAGCTATTAATCATTTGGGTGATTAGATCACTCGCCTTTCGGCTCCTGTCCTAAAATTCACCCTCATTGATTTATAGCAATTATTAAACGCTCATTGAATGATACTATTTCCTACGACCTAGTTGGTAGTTAGTGCCTATTTCCCACCCATTGCCTGCTGATTTTACATATCTGCTGTCAGAAAAATTAGTAAAAGTCAAACACATAACCTCAAATTGATAAACTAATTTTAAGATAATTTTTGGATTGTTTTGTATAGATGCGTTCATCAATTTTGCGCCTTCGCCAAAATACCGCTGAGCGTGTATTGTGGGTTGCGGACCTTAGAGTACATGTATTGTTGGTTGCGGACCCTAGAATCCGTGTATTGTCAGTTGCAGGTTCAAAATCTAGATCTTCGCGGGCAAAAAGGGGGGAAAGTGATTTTTGTTTTTTGCAAACCCGGCCATTGGATTTTTCGAGGTAGTGTGAAGATTATCCATAAATATTGTAAACATCCTCAGGATAAAAACGTTTATTTCATATTAATTAAAATAACGCGATCTGGTGTTTTCAGGTAGGCACACAATATTTGATTTTTAACTTTATATATTTTCAAATTAAGATTGTTCACTGAAATCTATATCAGACATATTTTTTCAGTATTTCATTGGGAGTACCGCAAACCTCATCCTGGCCGCCTTTTTGACCATTCTGGGTTTTTGGCACTATATTTTGCAATTCATCTGTTCAATAAAAGGCTTGTGGAAAAGTTACCTGTTTATTTTGCATCGAACCAGAAAATCCTCACACCCCGAGATAAACCTGCACTGGCGCTCATTATAAATTTTGTGCAACGTTACAAGGTGCTGGGTCGTAGGAAAAATTGTATACGCACCTCGACGCAAACCATTTCAGTGCACATCGAGTGCTTTGAAAACTAGGTTCGCGTACTTGGTGCGTAATATACTATTAAATAAGAATATGCTAGTAGTGAATAGTAATTATATACCAAGGCAGAGAAGATATTTTTTATAGCCGAGCGTATTAAATTTGAGAATGCGAGGCTATAATAGTCTTTTCTACCTTGGTTTTTATTTAATTTTTCACTACTAGCACATTTTTTCTTATTATTTAGATATTTGTATTTCAATAATAAGGTAAAACGTTTGCTGGATCCTAATTAACCGCGAAAAAAACAAGTAGCCTTTGAAAACGCCATTTTTGAAAACAAATGAATACATTTATTCACTAAAAGTTTTCAGTTCTAGAAGGTAGCATTTTTAAATTTTCAAGGCGGGTGTTCTGTGTTTTAAAGTGTGCAAAAACCTATGGGTAAGATGTTTATTTACTAAATAATGCGTTATATACATTAAAATTAATTTATAATATTTGCCATGCTCATTTTTTATCCAATGACAGAATTTTGTTGATTTTTGTCCAACAGAAATTATTCAGCAATGGCGTATCTTTGCAATTCCAGGAAAATTAATTGTTTATAAAATTAACTCCAAACGAGAAAAAATGATTATTGCTCTAGGTGCAGAGATTTAATTTCTCAGATTAAAAACTAAATAATGGTACATTCTAAAGCTAGAAGACTTTTATTTCCTCACACTCATATAATTTTGAATAAAATTTCTTGTCCTCAGGCAACTGTACGGATATACTAAAAACAAACGACGCCCGTTGGGCCTACGCCCAGTGTCCGGACGTGGACGAGTGTGGGTTGGGCCTTCACAATTGTCATCCTCAGGCGATTTGTACCAATACAGATGGTTCCTTCATCTGTCATTGCAAAAAGGGTTATATAGGGGACGGTAGAACCTCTTGCGTGCGGACCTGTTACAACGTGTGCGTACACGGAGTGTGTCAAGGAGAACCGGATTATGCCTGTCGCTGTGATGTGGGTTGGTTCGGGGATGATTGTTCGACCAATTGTGGCTGCAACAACCATGCATCCTGTTCTCGAGGAATCGGTCTGTGTGACGACTGTGCGGACAACACGATGGGCGAATTTTGCGAGTACTGTAAACCGGGGAGCTATGGTAAGTCACCCTGACAAAATATATGTCTTGGATGAGCGAGACGACTTCCTCCTAAAAATTAAATCATTTAGTTGGAAAAAAGGTTAAAATATTCTTATATAAATAAAAAAAAGCAACCCTTAAAACTCCCAGATCACATTTTTACGAAAAAAAAAAAACGAAATTGACGCGTTTTTCACACATTAACCCCATTTATATTATCCATAAACAATTCTCTCAGATATATTTATTTAAACAATATCTTTGTTATCACATGCCTTAAAATTGATAAAGGCTATTATTTGATGTAGGTAATTTTAACCAGAAACCTGCAAAATAGGGGCGATGTCACTTTTTTGCGCCAAAACTGTTATCTGTAGATTTTTTGACATTTTCTCAATAAAATATGATTCTTTAGTTAACATACATCAAAAAGGTACTCGTCCAAAACTGGAACAAAAAAAACTGTGAAAAAAAGCTCGTATACATCTAGGTTTAAAAGTCAGTACTACAGCCTCTTAAAGAATAAAACCTCTTAAGGGACTGTAGCTCCCTTAAAAGCGATTTGTAGGTATTTGTGTACAGGAAGTTGTACAGTAAATAAGTATTTTTACAGGGAATGCCACAAACGAAATTGGCTGTCGAAGCTGCGATTGTAACGGACACGGAAATAAGGACAAGGGTGAGTGCGATATCGAAACGGGAGATTGTTTTTGCGAGGACAACACAGAGGGCGTGCATTGCGAACGATGCAAACCGAACTATTCGGGCGATCCGCGAGATGGCAGGCAATGTTACTATCAGTGCGAGGCAAGAGGAGTTCTGTCGGGGGTTCACGGACAGGGCATCAGTTCAGTGCAGGCTTTTACGTCGCCCTACGGAGGTCCGCCCACCAGGGAATGCTTGTGGATTATCAATCCGGTTGTTGACGTGGGATCGGCGGTCATTCAATTACAAGTAAGTTACTTGACTTTTTTCACTTCCATTTACAGTGACTTTTGGGGTAAATTTTACAACATTCGTACGATATTGTAGGATAAAAATTCTTAAACATTTTACACTTTCTACAAAAACATTTTTATTTTGTAGTTTCCCAGATATGGCGATATAAAGATACTACCATCCGTCTAGAAAGGTTATTCGTTTCAGCTTATTTTTTTTTCTTTTTAGATAAATTCATCGCAAATAAACATCACATGCGGTGAAAATGCCGTTTACGTATATGATGGTTTGCCAGAATTGGTTGATATGGGTAGCCAGAGCGGTCTATCGGCCGTTTTTTGTACTGAAGAAGCGCTGCAAACGGCAGTGGTGGAATCACGAACAGGTTATTATTAATTTAATTTACATTTTTTACGTTTCTTGTTTTATACAAAATTTTTGACTGGGATTGTTTTTGGTAAGACTCCTGGTGGGGTAAAGGGTCAGATATGGTAAAAACTTAACATTTTTTAAACTTGAAAAAAAAATAAGTGATTTTTAGAAAAAAAAAACCGATTTTACATTATTTTTAGGTCAATTAACGGTTCACTACAAGCAAGGCATGCCCGGCGAAAGTTTCAGCGCCATCTACAAAGTCCTCCAATGCGACGATTGTGATCCACCCCGAGAGTGCCGAAGTGGCCAGTGTCTGTGCCAAAACGGTCTTGTCGGCGTCGATTGCGACGAAATAATTTGCCCGCAAAACTGCTCCGAACACCTGGGGCACGGTTCCTGCGACAAAGCCTATGGAAGGTGCTTGTGTGCCACCGGCTGGACCGGCACGTCGTGTGATATCCAGAAAGCACCAGGACAAATGGTTTTCACCGAACTGTTCAATACTGTGCGATTGGCTGACAATTTGGAACATTTGCGGAAAACTTTACCGAGGTATATACAGGGTGGTTCGCCTAAGACAAATCACACGTTTTTTAACATTATTAAAGTTCTGAAAATAAAATTTATACGTTAAAATATACCGAATTTATTAACTAAAAAAAAGGTCTTTGCCTTCAAGAATTTCCCAACTGGCCCACTCAATTTTCCCAAATAGTTTGGTTACTTGGTTTGGATGTGTGTCTGTCTTTTTAATTTTTTTGATGAGTCTGAAATCATTTTTTTCTTACATTTTTCTTTTTTTCTTTTTATTCTAGGTTTGGCCATTCTCTGGTGTCCGATCGGAGGGGTTCTTTGTGGATGTTTGGCGGTTACTCCCTTTCGCACGGCCCTCTAAACGACATACGACTTTTTGACATCAGAAACATGACGTGGATGCAGGTGACAGTTGAGAGCACGCCAGATTCCAAAATGCCGCAAGGCCGGTACTTCCACAGCGCGGATATTATTCACTCACGCCAGGCGATCTACGTTTATGGTGGCTTAACCAAAACAGTTAAACATGTAAATAGTATTTTAGAATATTGTGATAAAACATTAGTTTCACAACGGGCATTTCTGACGCACTCGTCCAAATTTGGAAAAAAAGCCGCTTGCGACGAGGTTTTTCTTGGATAAGTGCGCCAAAAAGCGCGATATGAAACAAATGATTTATAATATTTTTTCTACAAGGTCAATAATGAAATACATTTAAGACAACTACTAACTTTTTTCAGCTTATTTGTGCAACTGACAGCTATGTGAAAATAGATTTTAAATTATACTGATGTTTGGAGTTACTAGCTTTAGGTAGTAGAAAAAATATTATATGCACCATGAATGCAAACTGTCTTAAAGACTTAGTTCGCATACTATATTAAGATGGTCCAAAAGAAAATTTATTTACTTAATCTTTTCTATTTGTCGTGGTTTGGATGCCCTTAGAGTAAAAATTTGTATAGACAACCCTAAGTGCTACTTTTGGGGCCCTAAAAACCCTAAAATGCAAATATCGATGAAATTCGTATAAAACCAGCCGTATTTGTAATTTTATAAAATTTAAAAGTCTTGATATCTATATTTTTTCTTTTTGAGTATCAAAATAAGCCTGCAAAATCTTAGCCTGATCAAAAGTTTCTAACCCGTGCCAACAAGGCCCCGAAATTACCCCTAAATTCCGAAAAAGTCAGATTTCTATTAATTTGACGAAAAATATTAAATAAAAAAGTTTACATGTCACTTTTTTTTCTACATAAACCTATTTAAGTTATTTTAAAATATTACGATAATCTACGCAACGAGTATGGGGTCTAAGCGCCATTTAACATCAACATTTTGATGCGATTTTTGTTATTTTTATACTCAAAAAAAAAACATAGATATTAAGGTTTTTAAATTTTATAAAATTACTGGTTTTATGCCCCTGAGAGTTGTCTCTATAAATTTTTACTTTAAGGGCGTTCTAACCATGACAGAAAGAAAAGATTAAGTAAATAATTTTTTTTTGGACCACCCTAATACTATATACTTTTTCTTCATATCAATAACTTCTTTTTTCAGTCCTTCAAGACACAACATGACGTAACCAACAGAACGTTGGATGAATTTTGGAAATTCGACATTCAAAATCAAAGATGGAGTCAAATAAAGAAAAGGTCACTTTGGCCTTCCCCGTTGGCGGGGCACACTTTGACCTCGTTCCGGAATTCGGTCAACGAAAGTCTGATCCTAATCGGTGGGGGTTCCCCAAAAACCGGTTTTACCAACATCGTTTGGGAATTTTGGTTGGAAAAAGAGGAATGGGTACCTTGGAAGACAAAAGGAACAGGACCAAATGGGATATATGGACATAGCACGGTTTTTCATTATCAGACTAACTCGTTTTATGTTTTCGGAGGAAAAGTTTATAAACAGAACAAGGTTATACCTTCTGGGAATTTATACATGCTCAACTATGATACCAAAACTTGGACTGAACTAAATTTGGTGTCTTCTTATCAGTATTATGTAAGAAATAATTTGTTTAAAATCTATAAGATACTAAAAAAAAAATAAAACGAGTACCTTTTCTAGACGGGTGGAAAAATGAGAAAGTTTGTAAAATAAGATATCAAATTGACTTCACTTTTCCTGTATTTTTGGACCATATCATTTTGTTTTTTCTTTGTAACTTTATCGGATTGTTTTTCTGGCCGCACCATTATCAGAAATTTATTAAAAGAAAAATTAATTGAAAATAATTTTACCTATGATTGAAATTTTACTATATCAAAATTTGACATTAAAAATGTCAAATATAAAAATTTTTATTAAAAGGCCTATATCTCGGAAAATAAGAGTCCTACAATGAAAATAATAAAATGTGTTTTTGTAGGGAATTAAACATTATTTTCATTTATGTAAAAAAAAAGTCCTACTATAAATAATAAGTGAAATATCGCTAAAAATTATAGTTTTTGTCCTTTTGCCCACCTTGCCCTAGGCTAATGTTAACCATATTTGATGTGACGCAAATAGAAAAGGTCCTGAATCGTTTGGTGAAAGAATTTTTCAAATCGGACATTCCGTTCAAAAGTTATAAGGTTTACATACAGACAGACAGACATTTTTTTAACACCCACTTTTTTCACATTTTCTCAACGTTTCATGACATTCTTAAGCCAAAAATGAAAAAAAAATATTTTTTGATTTTTCGCTCGATTAATAACAGGTGGTTCCACCCGTAAGAATGAATTTTTGTTTTGACCATACCATAAGTGATACTATTACTATATTTTTTAGCCTAAACCTAGACTGTTTCATTCCGCTGTCACAACAGACAATTATATGTTAATCATGGGAGGCAGGTACTATCCATGGAACCTGAGTGAAATACTTTATGCCTATTCCTACGAGTGTAATCGCTGGATAAACTTAATGGCCGAAGGTAAGTGGTTTCAAAGGAATTTGCAAGGTTTCAGCGACCTCAAAACCCTCTATATTCCAATTTTCATGATATGAAAATTTAAATAAAAAAATTAAAATATGTTTAACTCCCAGAGATAGAATTTTTTTATTATCAGATTCAGTTTCAACGACCTCTAAAACCCCTAAATACCAATTTTCACAAAAATATTCACGAAAATATTAAAAACGTTAAAAAAATGTTGCCCCCGCCCTGAAAATGCCCTCGTCCTGGAAAGTGGTGTTATATTTACCCAGGTAACAAGGGATGTTATATTACAAGAAATTAACATCACTTTTGGGTGTATTTTTAAACTAAATCATAACATCACATAATATTGAAAAATAACATTTGCAACGTAACACGTGTAACGTGACAACCATGTTATTTAATAACAAATATTTAGCAACGCTGTGAATATATCGCATGTCACATATTAACGTGGCTTTCACGTGAATGTCATGTTATTTTGCTTCTCACCGACGTTCGAAGCAAAAAAATCGATATAAGATGATGTTGATAGAGTAAATTATTATAAGGAAATTGTATACACATTATACGATTTCCAATGGCTAGGGGGCTCTGCCGGGCTTCTCAAGACCACGGACACGGATTAAAGGAATATATTCTCCGCTTAATCTGCAATTTCGTATTTAGAATCTATCTGTTTCAATCTGTGATTGTTTTAATTACTGATTGATTTTAAATCCGATTTTTTTATAGGGTTATAGCGTTTTTAATGGTTTTAATTTAGAAAAAGCTAGAATATTATTTAAATATTAAAGTACCAGTAACGGCATCCATAAGATATTAGATATAACAGGAATGTGGATTTATGATGTCACAAACACGTTATTTTCGGGATGTCATTGTGTGATGTTATTAGGGGCGGACTTAGGACATCCCCACCATGCTACATTCTTGTTAAATGAGACTATAATCTTAACATCACATGTCACATATTAACGTGACTTTCACGTGAATGTCATGTTATTTTGCTACCTGGGTATTATCAGATTCTTTTTCAAAAAGCCCTACATATCAATTTTTACGATATCTATCCTATATTTCTACAAAAAAAAGTTAGGCAACGTCGCAAATCATAACTTATAAAATAAATCAAAAATAAAGAAAAAAATAACAGAAAAACAAAATCTTGTTTTATTTTTGGATTATTTTTGGTGAATTTTTTATTCACTCACGATTTCGCGTGTTCATAGAATTGTTTTAGAAAAGGCGATCTTTTTTGGATACAAAAATGACATACAAATTCCTGTCAGGTTTAAGACGACTTTTTGTCATACCGAAAACTCATTTTAACAACAAAGTAAATGTTATTATTTTTTTGTAGGCATTGAAAAGATTGGTCCACAACCGACCCAGATGTTTATCCCAGCGATGACAATCGAACCCGACGGCGACGCCGCTTACATCATAGGCGGCTGGGGCAGCGACACGCAGAGCTCAGTCATTCGTTTGGAACTGCCTTTGGATCTATGTGTGCTGTGGAAATTTAAGTTCGATTGTCTCAAAATGCTGGGCTGTGGCTACTGCGCCAATCAGCTGGGAAATGAGACTGTTTCGGAAATTTGCCATAGTAATATTAAGGACTGTCCTTTGAGAGAAACTCAATCAAACTGTAAGATTTAATAGTTTATTATTCTAGCGATATATACTATTTTAGCTCCAAACCGACCATTAAACCGCTGTTTGCTAAAATTATACAGGAATCAAACCTAATCTAAGCTTTATTTATTTTTTTTTCTAGTTTGTTTATTTAGCAAATAATTTTAACATACATTCCTCGTTTTATGAAATTTGCCTCCTAAACTACAGTTACTTAGCTGTATCTAGCCACTGCCTTAAAGTGAAGTTTTTTGTCAAGAATAAGAGTGGGGACTTAAAAAAAATCTAGGGAAATGGCAAACCCGGAAACGTGTTTTTAGCCTTTTTCTGTTATGCCAAGTTTCTTTTTTTTTCATAATAAAATTAATATAAATTTGTCAAAATATATTTTTATAGTTATTTATGGTACTAGTGGGTAAAGTAAGATATTGCCCATGAGAAAATTAACTTGCGAGGCGTCAGCCAAGCAGGTTAATTTTTGAGAGGGCAATATCGGTTTACCCATGAGTGCCATACGAGGTTTTATCCAATAAATAGCTTAGGAATTCATATTTTTATTAAAAATTTTAATGACATTTACAAGAAAATAATTTGACAAGTGACAGTTGAGTGGGTAAAATAAATAATTATCCACTCAATAAAGTAAAAGCCACGCGGGGGTTATTATTGAGTTTATCTATTTAAAATAAAGCTGGTAATTGTCTTATTATCTGTATGTATTTGTTAAAGGTTATTTATCATGACATATTTTTACAAAGACTTGGTTACCAACAAATAACAATTTTTACCAGATTTTTTGTCTCTACTCTTTTTCTTGACAAAAAATGTCATATTAAGGCACTCTGGTTAAGGTAATTATTTTTTAAATCTTTTTTATACCTAATTCATTGTAATTATATATTTTAGCCTCTAACATATCAAATCCGGGCAAAATATGTACCGAACCTCTGACCAACAGAAATTGCTCGCTATTTAGGGAATGTGCAACTTGTCTGGAAGGGCACTGTTCCTGGTGCAATGACGAATGTTCCAGTAGTGGGAATTGTACGACAACTCTGGATAATTGTCCCTACACAAAATGTTACGATCCTGAAAAGAAAGATGAGTGCGACATTAGTAAGTAGTCCTTGAAAAGTACTATATTACTCACCTAGTATCCGAACCAAGTCTTTACTGTTCAAGACTAAAGTTTTTTTTCTAAGACAGAGTCAAGAACACTTAAGACAGTTTGCATACATGGTGCATATAATATTTTTTCTACTACCTAAAGCTAGTAACTCCAGTAATCAGTTAAAAATAGAGCTTAAAAATTATTTTGACATGGCTGTCAGTTTGACAAATAAGTTGAAAAAAGTTAGTAGTTGTCTTAAATTTTTTTATTGACTACTGTCAATGGCTTTAATAGGGGTCAATAATAGATGAGTTCACTGATTTTATTGGTTGTCAAGGTAAACACGCCTTGACAACGGTAGATAATATATATATAAGCTAGTACCTAATCAGGTACCTCTCTAACTCGTACCAATCTCGCGGTCCCTTGAGTTTCGAGCTATTATAGCTATAATAGATGTTTGTGATGAAAAAAATCAAAATTTTTAAGTCCTTGTAATTTTACAAATTTTAGATCCTCTGGACAAAGTAAAATACGACAACTGTTTCAATTTTACGGAGTGTACCGATTGTCTCCGAAACAATTGCCGATGGTCGACCCAATTAGACGAATGTATGGCTGAATCCTACCAATCTCTCTACTGCGCAGGGGGCGTCTGTGGATTGGTCCTGCAGGATCTAGAGTACCAGTATTGTCCCGAACCCTGTAAAGCGTTTAAGGTAGGGTATCTTAAAAAAAATAGGAGCACAAAATGGTGTATATTTGATATGTTACTGGTGGCAACACTTTTGTAACCCCCTCAAAAAAAAAATAAAAATATATGGTCAAATGGAGAATTTTACAAGCTTTAAAAATCACACGACCCCCTTTCCATTAAAAAATCCTGAAAAAGTGAAATAAAAAATAGGTCGTTTGATTTGAAAATTAAGCACAAAATAGCTTCAAAGTTGATGATTTAAAAAAAAAAACTTTAAAACGGCGCCATTTTCATAAAAACAAAAGAAAATCAGTTTCACATAAACACTAAATTCTTAGCCTACTGCTAAAAGATTTGAAATGTCAAGTTTCAGAAATATTCCAATATGGACGTCATAGGACCGCCATATTGTTCTTATGAAAAACGGCTCTTGTGGCGCCATCTTTAATGCAAATATCGACTTGTGATATATCAGTGAAAAGAGAATTTAAAGGCGAATCCAAAAATGTAATTTATGTTAAAGTATGGTCTGGTTTCAGGTGTGTTCGAGTTGTCTTAGACACGCCCATTGTGGCTGGTGCTCAAAGCCAGGACTTGGAGGTGAAGGAATTTGCACGGAGGGCTCGGGAGAGAAGCCTTTGTCGGACACTTGCGATGATTTGTATTTGGCATCAATGCCAAAACTGTTGGTAAGTAAAGGATATGTTGGATCAAACGGTGATAAGTCCAATTTTGAAAAACCGCAAAAAACTGTCATTCGTTTTTAGGAGATAGATTTGAAACTTGTGGCATTTCATTAAGCTTAATGGGAGGTATCATTGGTACAAAAATTGCAAGAAAATATTAAATATTTTCAGAAATATGTAAAAAAATAATTTGGACTTATCACTTTTTTATTCTACCTTTGGACTCATTCCCTATTGATTCAAACTTTCTTAAAAGAGGATTTTTTTAAACATGAGCCTCGGAGCGGCGATTTTTTTTATAGACAGGTGCCTTAAAAAGTCTATAAAACGTATGCTTTTTCAATTTTTTTGTGTTTTGCATGATTTTAATTGAAGTTAAGAAAATATTACGTGTCACGAAGCGACGCGTACCTATACTGTTATAAAATTGTAATAATTTTGGAAAGGTTCAATAAATAAATAATTTATAATACATTATTTATTAAAAAAATATTTGGTTATATTATATATTATATTATTGTTTTTTTAAAGTCTGACTTGACTACTAATATCACGTTCTTTATCAATAAATGGTGTATTTGTTACATATTTTTTGGGCATACCCGACTTCTCTAATATCATATCTAAAAATTCATCTTCAGAAATCCTAGGTATATTATAAGACCTAGCTTTTTCTAACTTGGAAGGACCAGGTTCTTCACCCTCAACAACATAGTTGACTTTTTTGCTCACAGCCTTGACAACTCTACCTCCATGCTTTTCAACAGTTGCTTTAAAGTCGTTACTGTCCAGTGAGTCAAGAATTCCTGTTTTGATAAATGTAAGATTTTTCAGGCAATCAGGTTTACCAGTTGGGTATTCTTTCATTCTATAGTTTTTAGGAGGTCCACGGTTTAAGTACTGTTCATATCGAATGGCTTTTAAATTTTCTTTGTGTCTTTTTTGATCAAGATCAATGCTCGAGTCTGTATGCTCTAATTTACGTTTTTTACATGGCGCCAGTGTCGGCGTCAGTACTGTATCATCTAAATCTGTGTCTTTTTCCTTATCTTTAGATGGTGTCTCAACATTTAACAGATTTGGAGAACTATTTTTTTCTTCATTTAAATTGTTTTTCTTCTCAGTCTGTTCAAAGGTTAAGGGAATAACAGAGAAGCCTGCTTTGCTAGAGTTTTTATTAGAGTCATCTAGATATTTGGTCCTTTTCTTTTGTTTAGGTAGTTCACCAACATTCAAAGAATTAATGTTTTGTTCAACAGAAGATTTTTTATTTTCTTTAATTATTGGTGACTCCTTATTATTTGGTAATTTCCAGGTATATGGGGTGAGAGGGGTACCAGCCGTATCAGCAGAGGTATCAGAGTCATCTAAATCTATGGCATTTTCTTTTTCTTCAGAAAATTCCTCAACATTTAACTGATTTGAAAAATCAGTTTTAATTCCTTCCTCATCAAAAGTCTTTTTAATGGGATACTCTTTTTTATTGTTATTTAATTTCCAAATATAGGGTGTGAGAGGGATATCATGATACCTAGAACTGTATCTGGTTGTGCCATCTTTTGGGTCATCTAAAGCTTTTTCTGTTTCTTTGGATTGTGTGTCATGTTTAATTTGATTTGGAGAATTTGTTACATATTTTTGATCATCTAAAGATTTTTTCAATTCAATTGGTGACAATTTTTTATTTTCTTTCGAAATATGTGAGCAGGTTCTACAGATGGTATCATCTAGTTTATCTATATCTATATTTTTAGATGTGGAATCAGAATTTAAAAGATTTGTAGAACTTATTTTAACAACAGATTTCTTATTAGTTGGTGAACTTTTTTTATTTTCTACAAATTTTGGTCCATTCTCCTTGTTTCTATCTAAATCACTTATTATTTTATCTGCAGAGCTTTCATTAAAAGGTTTTTCTCTCCTTGAATTTTTCTCGAGAAGGTGATCACCTCCATTTGCTAGTGCTAGTGCCTTATTAATGGTTCGATCAATATCTTCTAAATAAGCTTCAATAAAATTTTTAGGAACAGGTCTTTTTCTTGGTTTTCTATTTTTCTTGGTCTTTTCTTCTTGCTTGGTTGTATCAAATACTGTATTTTCAGAATCAGAACTTATGAGGACTATTGATTTGTCTTTTAAATCTGCTTCCTTTGTTGCTTCTACTTCATATGTATTGCCATCATCAGAATCAGAAGATACCAAGACTAAAATACCAGATTCTTCCTCTACATGTTTCTTCGGTGGAGCTTCTTTTTCATCATTTGTATTGATTGGTTTTATTTCAGAAAGGTTTAAGTTCGTCAAATCACTTGGTTGATGTTGATGTTCATATAAAGTACTAGAAAGAATTAATTTCTTGGTTTTGGTCCCCGCCTTTGGAGGAGTTTCATTGTCAGAGTCAGAAATTACTAGCGTTTCAATTTCCATGGTGTTTGGGCGTATCGCATCCTAAAAACTTTATAAAAACTTTATTAACTAATAAACACTAAAAAAAATCTATTGCTGCTTACCCTAGACATTAATTCTTCTTCTTCTTCTGTTGGTTTAATGGCCTTCCGCCTTTAGGCTTACCAGCCATTATATATCGAAATTTTTAATTTTTTTTGTAAATAAATCCAGCGAACTAATTCGTTTAATGAAAACAGCGAAACCTACAACGGAATTTACCGATTTGCGCAGCTTTTGGCGCAGGATATTTCGGGGATGGCCATTTTGATGACCTGCCTGTTTGCCAGATTTCATGTTTTTTTTTTGCTTAATGTTGTTTTCTCTAACTGTAAGGACGAATAATACATTAGCGTGGTCCAAAAAAAAATTATTTACTTTTCTATTTGTCGTGGTTAGAACGCCCTTAGAGTAAAAATTTATATAGACAACCCTAAGTGGTACTTTTAGGGCCCTGAAAACCCTAAAATGCAAATTCGTATAAAACCAGCCCTAGTATTTGTAATTTTATAAAATTTAAATCTATAATTTTTCTATTTGAGTATAAAAATAATCCTGCAAAATCTTAGCCCGATCAAAAGTTTCTAACCCGTGTCAACAAGGCCCCGAAATTGCTCCTATATTCCGAAAAAGTCAAATTTCTATTAATTTTTGCTAGTGACGAATTATAAATATTAAATAAAAAAGTTTTTATGACACATTTTTTTTCTACATAAGCCTGTTTTAGTTATTTTTAAATATTACGTTAATCTACGCAACGAGTATGGGGTCTAAGCGCCATTTAACATCATAATTTTGATGCGATTTTTGTTAAAATGTTGATGCTAAATGGCCTTAAAAGTACCCTTTCGGGTTGTCTCTATAGATCAGAGGGCGTTCTAACCACGACCCAGAAAATGTTAAGGGCCACTTGCACTAATTTTTGGTCTGGAATTATCTCAGCTAAACCGAGTTTAAGTTAAAAATGCTGCGTTCTGATTGGTCGGCCGTCAATGTAATCCAAGTTTAAAGTTAACCATCATTTGTGCAAGTGTCCCTAAGTAAATAATTTTTTTTCGGACCACCCTAATAATACAGGTTTATAAAAATTTGTCGACAAGCGGCAACACTGTCTAGACAGTGTTTTGTCTGTGAACAAATTTGAATATAAGCGCTACTAAGTTTTTCGCGCCATCGGCATCAAGTAATTTATGTAAAAATGTGTTTGTTAAGAAAATAAATAAATCTACAATCGTTATAACTTTTGATATTGATTTTACAATGGAAAGTTAGTTTATGTGATGTATTTTAGTGGATGAATCTGGATTAGGGTTATCTACATGTTTTTGAGGTTATAAATTTTTTTTATTTGAAACAATTATAACACTTGTATCTGGTCAAAAAGGACGATAGTTCAAGACCATAAGTGATCAAAAGGTCATAGTTAATGTAGAGAAGAAGAACAAATTTTAATATTTGAGGTTATATTTGTCACAAGTTTTTTTCGGTTTTTCATAATACATTCTCGATAGTTACAAGTAAGTTTTTTCTTTTTGAAAGATAAAATTAAAGTATTACAAAAATATATTTTGCTTGGCAATTCCTTAAGCAAAATTTTTGAAAAAGTAGCGCTTCACTTCACTGGCTTTAGACCGACCATTTCACAAACAAAAATAAGAAAGTATATAATTTTACCATGTTGTTTCATATTTAAATTAAAAATTTAAGAACTAAACAGCAATATTACTTTACAACTATAATTAAAAATCTCGAATTTGCCGCGCTTTTTAAAATCACGATGTTCACTTGTTTGCGAATGAGGGATATTTTATTGAGATTATTCCAATAAAATAGTTGTTATCATATATTTTAGCATTTAAATAAAGACCATTGCTGTTTTTGTTGAAAAAGTTTAGTTTTCAACTGAAAAGAAATGAAAATATATGAATATCAGTGATTTAAAGATGGAAAGTGCATAAAATATAATATATGAAATTAATTAGGGTTTATACCTAGGATGTTTTGGTAATAAAATAAGCATTGTAATATATTATTTCTTATCAATAAAAACAAATCAACTAAAGGTAAGCTTCACAAATTAAAAACACATTTTGCAAAAATATAACATTTATTAAGATGTCAGTAATTGTCGGTTTCTTGTTTCCATACTAAGCAAGTGATAATTGCACTTATGCAAAAATTACCAGATTCATTTTTATCTGATTGGTCTATGAACTAAAAATTCAAGGTTTTGATTGGCCCTTATATTGTTTGTGAAATAGTCCAATACATTTTTAATCATAAGAAAATGCAATTTTTAATAATGCGTTTTTATCATGAACGTAGAATATTTCATTATGGCCGCTGTAATAGTAGGCGGCTTAGGTGCAAAAAAAAAACAATTGAAAGTTTGATAGTTTAAAATCAAGAATTATTTTACCGCGCGGCGTCGTTTTCAACTTAAAAATGGTCTTTGAAGATAAAATTAGTGTTTTTGTCCTTGAGGACATTCTGGAAAAAGCAAAATTGGCTACTTTGATTACTATACCACCAAAATCAAAAGAATGTGAGTATAAAATTTTTGATAATTGGAGAAATTTCAATTTTGAGGTTAAGATTACGATTGGCTTTCAAAATTATAAAATTGTTACCGTCAATTTTAGCTGTTTGGCTCTTAAAATCAATTAAATGGGACCCCAGGATAAACCCACACACCCCAGTCCCTTAAAAGTATTTTCTAAAAAAACTGCCTTTTCTAAAGGAGTGGGGTAAAAATATTACTCACGTTGCTAGGGGAGACGTGAGATAATTTATAAACAATGAATAAAATGTCAATATCCTTAGGTAAATTGACGACAGTAAACGAGGTCTTTATATTGGATAATAGTTATTTATGTTATGAGAGAGGAAACCATGAGAATTTTAGAGAGGGCAATATTAGTTTACTCACGAGTATAAAGGCCTATTCAGAAGCTTGCATAAGAACATAAAACATAAGAATACGATGCCGTGATTGCCTTACAAGATGCATGGCGGCACATCAAGCCAATCACGGCATCCCATTCTTATGTATTACGTTCTTATGCGAGCCTGTGAATTTGCCATAACATGCAAAGTTTTATCCAATAAATAGCTTAGAAAATCATATTTTTATTAAAAATTTTAATGACATAATTTGACAAGTGACGTTTGAGTGGGTAAAATAAATAATTGTCCAATGTATAAAGTAAAAGCCATGGTTTATTATTGAGTTTCTTTATTTAAAATAAAGCTAGTAATTGTATTATTATCTGTATGTATTGGATAAAGAATATTTATTCAAAAACAAATGTTTCTTGCAAAAAAAAAGGATAATTTACTTTGTTTTTAGACGGAGAGTAGAGACTACACTGATCTGAACATATCCCTTCAATGGAATTATGTAAAATGTCCGCCGGAGGACGAATGCCTTAACGAGCATCACACTTGTGACCAAAAAACGGAGGTTTGTGTGGATTTGGAAGACGGCTTCGAGTGTATTTGTGCCACGGGGTACAAATCGGGTATGGATGGTTGCGAACCTGTTTGTCCTTTAGGTAAGATTTCTTATTAATAAAATTTACCAAAAAACAAACAGGAAAAAATCTGAAAAAAGAAACGAAAAAAATCGGAAAAACTGTACAAGTACACACTTATTAAGTAGATCCATGGAAATAGTATAGTTCCCAAACATAGTTTTCACTGAAATATGTTTGCATATATTATTTTTCTTACGACCTAACAGCATTTAAAAAACTCAAAAGTTATTTTAAAATTAATCTGTCAATTTGACGTTTTATGTTTGGACTTATTCTCTGTATGTAAAATGGGCTGATTTTCACTTTCCGACCGCTTTCATGGCAACGGCACTAACTACTTGACTAGGTCGTAGAAAAAAGTAGTATTTTTTATTATTCTTCTGTAAATAAATGTATTTCTGTTTTTTTCCCAATTTTTTCGCACCTTTAGAACAAGACCCTACACTACATAAATTAACTATATGAAAAAAGATTGGGTATAAATAAGTATATACTATTCTTTTTTCACACCATAACAGCTTTTATGTTTTTTTTTTTGCTTAGGGTCGCTATCTAGCGGCGATTGTAAAGCCGCCGTAAGAATATAGACAGAATTTCTGTCACAGACAAAAACCCATAACCCGCAAGGCATGCTGGTGCATGAATTTGTGTCAGAAATTTTGTACAACAGAAAAATAATTTATAGTTTAAGGGGTTTTTCTACCTTGAAACTAAAAAAAATTAAATTAATTAAATAATTTTTGTTTACATTTTTTTTATATAAGAAAAAATATATCATTGTGAAATGTTGTATGTTTATTTATATTCAAAAAATACATAAAAGAAAATTTGGATTTTTACAGTGCCATTTTTTGGCCATATTTTTTTTTTCAAAAGAAAAATAAAAAAAGGTGGTCGCCATGATTCCGGTCTTTTGGCCTATTTGTCATACATTTTTTTCTGACAACAAAAATGTCTAAGTAATTTTTTTTTAGTTCCAATCCCGACATTGTCCATATTTTAAATGCATTTTATATAGTTTTACGTGAAAATCTTGTAATGCTTTTTATTAAGGTGATCTGCACAGATTTTTATGCAGGTTATTTTTAAAACAGTTTCTTAGCATTTTTCCAAAAATAAAAAAGAATATGGACAATGCGGGGTTTGATTCTATACGAATTATTTTTCTGTCCTTACTTTTACCACGGCTTACACCGCTAGATGGTTCGTGTCAGAGCGATTTTTAATATTTTATAGCAAATAAACGATCCACGTTTATTTGCTATAACTTTTTAACAAACAAAAATAATTACTTTAAATTTGGAATGAGAGTACCTTATTATGTTAGCTAATTGTTTGCAAAAACAAAGTTTTTCTATATTAAATCATTTACGAGTTAGGGCATACCCAGAGGCTTGCATAACAACATAGTACATAAGAATGCGATGCAGTGATTGGCTTGATGTGCCGCCATGTATCTTGTAAGCCAATCACGGCATCGCATTGTTATGTTTGATGTTCTTAGGCAAGCTTCTGGATAGGCCTTTATGTAGTTTTTGGCACTCTTAATACATTTCCTTAAAAACGCTCTGGCGATGGCGTGAGTGTATTTTCACAGCACGATTTGACGTGCTTTTATGTTTTTGCTTGCTTCCGCTAGGGTGTGTTCGTGGCCAATGTGTGCAGCCTAACAAGTGTCAGTGCGACTTCGGCTATGTCGGCTCTAACTGCAGCATCCAGTGTCAGTGCAACGGTCACGCTAACTGCGAAGGCCCCGACAAACTGGACCAGTGTTTGATTTGTCATAATAACACTATGGTGAGTGATACTCACACATCTTACAGTAAAATTGTATTTCCAAGTCCTTTCAGATACCCTAGATTAGAATTAAAGTGTAGTAATCTATAAAAATAAAAAAAAAACTATTATAATAGGGAATATTATCTTTTGTTGGTTGCCGTATTTATTTGTATTATTTTTTAATACAGGGTGTTCAATGTGAGAAATGTATGCCACTATTCGTCGGAGACCCTACAGATGGAGGGCCCTGTATCCCATGTCTGGAGTACTGTAACGGCCATAGTCACGTGTGCGTAGACAATGCCACCAATTACAACACTAGTGCTGACATCAACGAAATTTTGGCTGGAATCTATGAAGGACCAAAGACAAATGCTGTCTGTCTTCGATGTGCCAATTTGACGACCGGAAACCATTGTGATGACTGTATAAATGGTAAGAATATACTAAATTGTTAGTTTTATTGTAAACAACCAGATTATATAAGAAAAGTTGGCTTTTTTCTTGGTCGACAAAAAAAAAGGACTCTAAAGAACCGTGAATTGTCTTTGCTTAAGGGTCGTTTCAAATAAAAAAAAATTCTTGTCCATGATTGAAAAAAAAAGTTGAAGTGTAATAAAACTTTTAGGCCACTTTTTTCGTAGTTCAGCGTTCTTACGTTGTATTTCTTTTTGAAGGTAATTTCAGAGGTTCCGAGGACCTCCACGATCCTTGCAGACCTTGCGACTGTCACGGACACGGCGACACTTGCGACCCGGTAACCGGCGACAAATGCAACTGTCAAAATAACACGGAAAGCGACATCTGTGGTGGCGGGTCTGGAAAAAACTCGGCCCACCCCTGTTGGAGCGTCCAATGTTCGAAATGCAAAGAAGGCTACCTGGGTAATCCGACCAATGGACATCAGTGTTATAAACAAATGACGGTGGATTCTAAGATGTGTTTTGACAGTAAAGTTATCGGTGAGTATTAGGGACTACTTAAATCCTAGAAAATACCTTGATTATCACTTAAGTTTTGATTTGGCTTGTTCTGACTTAAAAAAAAATGACAATAAACGTATACCCTGTGATCAAAGTATGACGGTATTTGAAGTTATTTGTATTATTTTAGATGAATGCAAGAACAAGCCGAAAGCTCTTCATCCGGGCGAAGTTGTATTTTTCGTGGTACAACCTCGTTTTATGAACGTCGATATCAGAATTGTGATCGACGTAACTCAAGGACGCTTGAACGCATTTATGAGCACCCATGACGACACATATGTGGCATTTCCCAATGTGACGACCGGATTCAACGAGATACAAATCGACACCCAATATTCGTTCTCCGTAAATGTGTCGAGAAAATCTAGGGACGTTTATTTGGAGAGAGATGCGCAAGGTTTGCGCACTTACGTCACGATAAACGAACCGAAAACTATTTTGTTGGTTAGGGATTTGCAAGACAGATTAGTTATTACACTACCAGAGGTATAGTATAATTTTTTACTTTTTCCTTAAGCTCTGTTTTTTTTTTACGTTTTTCGATGTTTTATAGCAAAACAGATTATTTCCGCGAAAATAAATGTGCTAATCGGTGTTTTCACGATAACTTCAGAATGATTTAAGCTAAATATTTTAAATTTGGACTATAAGTTCCGTATTGTATAAGTTCTCGGATGGGATTTAGTAAAAATCGAGGTCTATAGGGGCAGATCTGTTTCATTTTATGAACATTGGACCCTGACCTATCTTAAAAAAAATTCTCAGAATTTAATGGCAAAGGAACTAAATTTTTACTAGTAATAAAAAGATGGGTTAAGGTGCGTATTAATATAATTCCACCCTACCCCATCTAATGAACATTTAGTATTATTGAATTTTGGTCCCGTTGCCATTTAACTTTTATGAAAAGATTTTTTTAAGATGGGGCAGGTGGAGTTATGTTAACTCCACCTCTACGAGCTTTAAAAACTATTCTTTTCAAAAACAATATATTTTTTTTCGTTCTCATCGTAAGTGAACCACTGTAAGAAGTTCGTGTACAAACTTTCGAAAGTCTTTTAAAAATCTTGGCAAAAATCTTGAAAATCCCGATAACTTTCAAAAATATTTCGAAGATTTTTCACAAACATCAGAAATCTTCAAAAATAATTGATTTTTAACAAAAAATTCGAAAGTCATACAAAAATCTCGGAATTCCGTCTACAAATATCTTTTAGTGATTCACTTCTCAGTTTTTATTTTAAAAAATATGTTTTTTTCAAAACAACTGTTGTTTTAATTTTTTTAAATTCCTTTTTCTCGAAAACCAGACGTGATCAATTTTGCATCCAGATTCGGCAATCAAAAATCCCTGGTGGTTAGTTACCGAAAATATTTATTTTTTTTTTTGTGGAGCTGTATTACTTGTGACGTGGTTAGTAAATTAAAATAAATATATATATATATATATATATATATATATATATATATATATATATATATTTATTAATAATGAAATAATTTCAGGGATACCACAGTTTGGGGACGACCCGATTTTTCCTGGTTTTGCAATCCCTGGACGCGCCAGACGAGAAAAAGGTCGCTTATGGGATAGTGTTTTCCAGGCAGGATCAGCTGCACATCGACCTGTTTGTATTTTTCTCGGTGTTTTTCTCCTGCTTTTTCCTGTTTTTGGCGGCCTGCGTGGTGGCCTGGAAGGCCAAACAGGCGGCCGATGTGCGGAGGGCCAGGAGGAGACACGTCGTGGAGATGTTGCACATGGCCAAAAGACCTTTTGCCAGCGTCACTTTGAATTTGTATGCGAAAAGTAAGCCGAAAAAAACGGCCCACCATGACTTGAGGCCTATTGCGCTTGAACCCACGGGTGAGTTATTAAAACATTTTAAGGGGCGATTCTACATTAAAAAATATGAAAAAGTCCAAACCTTTACAGGAACATTTTGTTCCTGTAAAAGTTGGCCCTGAAATGAGCCAATACGAAGCCACGACCCTCCAAGGGGTAGTTTTTATTTAATATCTTGGGAACCCTATAAACCACAGTACCGAAATTTTACACATGCCTTAATTGATATTTAATGTAATTTTTATTTAGTAATTTTAACCAGGGATGTCAAAGTGGTGTAGAAATGTCACTTTTTTATCCCAAAGTCCAGTCTTGCGTGATAGTAAGAGACGCGGCCCGTTTTACACAACAGAGCGCTTGAAAATCTGCATGCAGATAAAGAAGATTGCATAAATCGTAGTGTATCAAAAATTTTACAGATGTCGGTACTGTTTGCATGCATATTCTACCTAAGGGCCTACCCAGAGACTGGCATAATAAGCCTAATACATAGAAATGAGATGCCGTGATTGATGTATACGAGCTTTTTTTCACAGTTTTTAATGTAGAATAATCCAGCAGTATCGAAATTTTTTAAGGTACATTTTTTAGTTCCTATTTTTGAGTTTCATAGAAAAAATCCGATGTTATTTTAAAAAAATACAATTAATTGTACTTTTTTGTTTGTTTTAGGAGATGGATTAGCGGGCGTAGCGACAGTTTTCATCAGCCTGCCAGGCGGGAAAAGTCCAAGTTTGAAATTAGCTTTGGCCTCTTCTTTAATTTTACTTGCCAGACAACTTCCATCGAATGGAAGAATATTTTTAAGAAGGAGATCTATACATGCAGCGCCCCCAACTTAGTATTAAATAGATGTCTATATATATATATACATAAATGTACATTGTTATTGTTGTTTAATAAAGCATTAGGTTAAGGATTTTTTACTTTAAATTATTTACTTTTATTTTGTTTCTTTGCTTAGTTTGAGTTTTTGTGGCTTTAAAAATACTTCTGCCACTTCTTTCATGCAAAAAATACAGTTTTTTTTTCTGAAAATATGAAAGTATACTAAACACAGCCCAACAAAAAAAGTATTCTGTGCATCATTTTTTGAGGTTAGGCGTGATGGAGCAATATATACAGAACCAATAAAAATAGTAATATAATAAACACGGAAATGCCCTGTTCAGGTTTTCTGAACATTAAACATAAAATAAAAAATAACAAAAAGTCATTTCTTTTTACTCATTTCATACGTAAATATACGCATTAAAACAAAAACAAAAAAAAGGAAATAATAAATGATATTTTGGTAACCCAAATAAAAAAAATACAGAATAGGAATGAGTCTCCTATAAGAGGTATGGTTAAAAACAATTTATTTTTATTCATACCTCCTACAAAAATAATTTTAATCCTTTTTTCCTTGCGACTTTTTAGTTTCCGAAATATAGCGGTTTAAAGATATTACCACCCGTCTAGAAAGGTAATGCGTCTTAGACGCAGCGTCTAACAGCTGGAGAATTTTTTTTGTTAAAGACAAACATAATTATGTTTTTTTATTTTTCTTGTTGTTAGT
Source organism: Brachypterus glaber (assembly GCA_958510825.1). Classification (NCBI taxonomy): domain Eukaryota; kingdom Metazoa; phylum Arthropoda; class Insecta; order Coleoptera; family Kateretidae; genus Brachypterus; species Brachypterus glaber. The sequence goes on along the minus strand of OY294052.1, from coordinate 122,821 downwards.
TAAGAGAACGTGTGTAGGGTCCTGCTGACACTTGCAAATAAAAATAGTCTTAGGTAAAGGGCGTGATACAAGAAGGACGGGGCGTTCACCCCTTAAAAGTACGTATTTAGGCCGTCTAACGATAGCAGCGCTACTATCGATTATCCTTGCTTTTCGTCATACAGGGTTAGGGTCACTCTGTCTAGCGGCGTAAGCCCTTGTAAAAGTAAATACTGCTGCCGACAAAAATACTTTCCCCTGTAGTACTACATAACTGGTATGAAAAAATCCAAATATTTTAAAAATAATTTAATTTTTTTGTCAAAAAAATTAAAAAGAAAAACAATATTTTACGTTTCCCTAGGAAAGTCTTACGCTCTGTCTGCCGGCCTGTCGGGGTCGGGTAAGGGGGTAAAATGGGTAAAAACTAGTTTTTTTTTTTAATATTTTTTTTCCGAAAAAAATACTTTCTAAAAAAAATATTTTTGTAAATTTTTTAAAAATATTTTTTTTTCTGAAATTTGTATCGTTTTACAAAAAAATGTTTTTTTTTTTAGAAAAAAAAAGTGTTTTTGTTTGTATATGCGACGCGCCGGCGCTAAAACCGTCGCTAGATAGAGTGGCTGTATTATCCTTGCGTTGGGCACACGGGGATGCTGTAATCTAGTGGTACAAACTCCAGGCAAGGGGACGTGCTCAGATGAACTCAGATTTCTTATTCGCAAACTCAGTTGACTCGGCCTCTCGAGATGAAAAATTCTTGTTTTTCACTGTTTTCGGTTTTTTCGCATTAATTTTTTTCGCGGCCGTGTTTGAAATCAATTTATATTTATTTTTAAGTACATAGTAATTATAATATTACGGTAAGTATATATTTTTTGCTGTTTTGTTGGCAGGTATGTTTAATTCATCTTAAGAGCAGAGATCAATTTTGTGGGGGGGCGTTACCCAATAATACTAGTATTAATTAAGAAGATTATTGGGCCAATATTAATATTTTCTTGAAGACTTGAATATAACATATATCGCTCTTTTTGCGTTATTATTTAAGTTATAGAAATTAAATTTGTCAGTCAATAAAAGAGTTGGGAAATGGTTATCTTGTGGGTTACTTCATGATTACAGTAAAGTAATTTCTTGTTTACTTGATCATTTTATCACGATTTAATGTAATTAAAGTTCAAACATATAAACAATATCATAAATAGTAATAATAAAATCATAATTTAGCCATATCAAAATTTATTTACTCTGTGATTGACAAAAGTAATCGGGAATTTTTGAATTATGATTACCTTTATGATTACTTTTGCTTTTATGTTATATGTATACTAAATGAAACATTATTTTACCAAATTTTCGTTTAATAATATTATTTGTGCTATTTTTAAATGTTTGTATGTTAATTAAAGTTAATTAGAAAAGATATAATTAACTAAATAGGAAGTAGTTGCACTTTGATCATAAAGTAAAAAAACACATCAAAATAAAAATCGACTCAATAACAAAACGGGAGGTTTTACCTCATATTTATAGGCCTAAAACCTCAAATAAAAGTTGCGTCATAAAATGATTGTATTTACATTTTAATTGATTTTACTCGTAAAACATGCACGCATGTGATATTTAACATTATTAGTGCAACAAAAAATAGGCAACAGTTGCTACAGTATGAGTGGATGTGTAAATCACACAACAGAGTAATTTTTACTCAGTTTAAAGTTCTGCAAGGAAACCGAGCTAAAAAAATATTTTCTCTCGTATTACAGATTCAAATAAAAAGGAAATAATGTTGATTCGATGGAAAAATAAGGATAAGGATAAATGCGACAAGTCAAATCAAAAACAAGCCTCTTCTAACAGCCTTAAGAAGAAAAGAAAATATGGAAGAGATGGAGGTAAATATATATTTTTCATACGATCTGGAGCGGTACGTAACACTACCTAATCAGTTGACACACTTAAGGGCAATTGCCCCACAACCCTCAAATATAAAAAAACGAAAGTTTAAGAATTATGAGGAAATTGTTATAACTGCAAAATCTGCACTATATTTTGGTTTGCTAAAAGCGAAGTTACGAAAATAAACTATATGACCTTTTTTGTAGAAAATTTGGATTAAAAATTCCTCTTTTTGTGAATTTTAGGGTTTTTGGGCCAGTTTTTCCGATTTTTATAATAAACAAAGGCGAATGGGTAATTCTGACACCATATTTGAATTGAAATTTGAAGCGTAAAATACATAGAAATATCAAAGCCACATATTACACTTATTTTTTGTAGACATGTGTTATCAAACATTAATTTTCAGACGAGGAATGGAATGCTGATGGAAAGTCTGGAAAAGGAATGGCTGGAAATGAAAATGGTAAGTTTGTACAAATACATCGTATGCGAGTTACCGTGTTAAATAGTATATTACATCGATATTTGACAAAAAAACACAAATTAAAAATAATTTGATGATTTTTTTTACCCGCCCTATTACTAATAATAATTATTATAACAGGCAGTAAAACTCAAAAATTCAATTTTTGCCTTAAAAAAAAATATTTTCATATTTTTACATTAAACCGAAGTGAGATAAAAATATATCTGGTTGAACGGAAAAAGTACTTATAGAAAAATATAAATATACATATATGTATATTTTTATATTTACGCTATGCTAATTGAATGCTTACTATAATAGGTTGGCTAAAAAATCAATGATAAGTTTAAATTTATGTTTTCTTTTATCAAAAATCTATTATAGATAAAGTGTCACGTTTTTTTTTCGGCACAAGGTGTCACACAGACACTGATTCTCCTCCTTTTTATGTCAAGTTAAATTTTTTATTTTAAAAAAGTTGTACTTTACATATTTTGTTTATATTTGAAAGTATAAATGTATATGTATAAGTTTACAAACTTCTGGACAGCACACTTCATGGTGCTTTTTTGTTTTGTACTTTCTAGCCAAATTTTATATTTTTTTTACAAGTCGATCAAAATACAGATTTATTTTTGTACTACAATGAACATACAGGAGCCAGACCAAAAAATAAAAATAATAAATAAAAAATATAATTTTTTCACCCTAACATTCACCCACCATAAAAGATGCATCGGCGCGTGCGCACCCGTCCTACCGACCACGGTCCCCTATTCAAGTGCATAGTCCAGTCATATTGGTGAAAAGGGCTTTTCTTAACAAAAAAAATACATCAAACTAGATTTTTGTTTTTACCTTTTCTTTGTCATTTTAAGTTTCAATATTGAACTTGCGTCACGAGTTATTTGTGGTCAAAGGTCACGAAAATTAATAATTTGGGAACGCTTTAAACTAAAGACTTCAAATTTCGAACGTTAGTACCTTATGTAAAGTTCTCGGATGGCGTTTTTTTTTGGTAAGAAGAAGAAAAAGCTTCTTTACTATTTTATTTAGGGTTAATTTTTTGAAAAAAGAATAATTTTGGATTTCTGATTGATAGGAAAAAGTATTTTACTTTCTCCGACGAAAAGTTAATTTTTTTAAACATTTTTTTCTTATTTTTTTTTTTCGTTTTTCGAAAACCTTTTGATAAAAAGAAATGATTTTTTTTTTGAAAAAACATTTTTTATTTTTTTTATATGCTTTCGTTATTCAAAAAAATTGTTTTAATGAATCTACAGGGGAAAGTGTTATTTTGTTGGCAGCAGTATTTTCGTCTGTTTTGACTGGACTATGTATGCGTCGCGACGGAGACGTCTAGCCTTGTGTACACTTACGACGTTTGTCACATTACATCGCCAACTACAATTTGTTGAATAATACGCGCGTTGATGGTTTTGATCGTGTTTTGTTATTGATTTGGTATTTTCGTTTGGATTTTTTCAGGAAGTTAGTGTATCATATGTTTATGTTGTTAAAAATGCTTGGAGACGGAACTTAAATGTTATATGTTACCTTGTGTTAAACAAAAAATGTAGTGTGTAGTGTATATAAACTGGTACACCAGTTTGATATGAAGTTTTGGATAGGGTAATACAATTTTGATTTGATTGACACCTTTCAATTAAGGCATCTATGATCAAAAGGTGATAAGTCCATATTTTTCAAAAATTAAAATTTTTTACCATTAAATCTACATTTCAGGGGCTGACGAATAAGGTGTAGCATGCGTCAAAGTCTACTTTAAAGTGTTTTTTTTTACGATAAAAATCGACGTTTGATTCAAAAGGTTATTTTTGGGGGTGGGGGAGGTAAAAAGAGATTACAAAGTTTGTTTTGGCTGTACACTATTTAATATTTAAGTAATTACTTAAGAAGAAAATTCTAGAAGCAGTAAAAAGGGAAATAAATTCAAAAATAAAAAATATACTGTAATATCCCGGCGCATGCGCATCGGATCGTGCGCATCCAAGCGCCGTCTTGACGGAGATATCCGTTAGTCAGTATTCTAGTCACGTAGTGTCAAGTCGATATATATATGTATATTTGTATGTCTGTGTGTGGCCACCGTTAGTTATAATAAATGTATTAAAGATACATGTTGAAGTTTCCTATACTAATCCATATTCTACTACCACTAACCACCAGTTATTACATGGCGACAGGATTAATTTGAAGCTACGCAGCAAGAAAAACGTAAGTCTTAAAATTTTTTCAATATGGCTTCCGGCGGCATTTCCCTTCAATTTGAAGAATTCAACCCAACAAATCAAGATTTTGTAATATATAGTGAACGTCTTCAACACTTTTTTAAAGCAAACAATATAAAAGGAGAATTACAAGTTCCCACATTATTAAGTTTAGTAGGAACAGCCACTTACAAACTCCTAAGAGATCTATGTTTCCCGGAAAAGCCCGCGGATAAGACATTTTTAGAATTAAATGAAATTTTAAGTCAACATTTTTGTAATAAAACCAGTGTTTGGAAACAGCGTCGTAAATTTATGGATCTGGTTCAGTTGGAAAACGAGACAGTTACCGAATTTTATACGAAATTATTACACGCAGCAAGCGAGTGTAAATTTGACAATCATTTATCGTATATTTTAAAACTGAGATTTTTAACTGGGCTAAAGAAAGATAGGGCGTATGAAAGACTTACGGAAGAGGGCGAAAATAGTAGTTTAAAGGATTTATTAGAAATAGCTAGGAAACATGAACAAAAAGGTAATGACGAAGCAGAAGACATCAACTTTGTACGCAGACGCAACGGCACAGATGTGCGCAAATTTCAAAGCAGAAAGTTCAAAAACAGAGATGGAAGATCGAGAAGTCGGTCGAGACGACCAATCCAGAGCCAGCGAGATGAAAACCGAGCAGCGGAGAGCCGGCAACATGGCCAACGTGGCAGTACCACCACCATGACGTTGAGTAACTCTTGTTGTTGTTGCGGGAGAAGTCATCAGGGCGTTTGCAAATATAGGTTTGCAAAATGTAATGGATGTGGACAGAAAGGACATCTAAGACGAGTATGCAGGAAGAAAAATGTTAATTTCGTAGATGAAGAAAATTCAGGAAGAAGCGAGAATGAAACTGACTTGTGGTATGTCGATTGTGATGTTTTTAATGTAAACAAAGACCAGGTATGCAAAAACGATAATTTTAAAATTGATGTAAATATTTTGAATAAAGATTTTAATATGTTATGTGATACAGGGAGTTCTATATCTGCTTTACCCTTAGAAATTTATAAAAACAATTTCAAAAATTTTAAATTAAAATTTGATGATGTTACTTTTCGTACTTATAATAATGCTTATTTTAAACCAAATGGTTATTTTTCAGTTAATGTAAACTTTATGAATAAAAATAAAAATATAAAATTTTACGTTATAGATGGAGCCAGCGGTTGCATCTTGGGAAGGAATTTCTTGGAGTCTTTCGGGGTAAATCTGCAGATGGTGAACCAAATTTCGACACAGTCTAGGATAGAACGGATTATAGAAAATTTTCCCGAGGTTTTCACAGATAAACTAGGAAAATTTAAATTAGGGCAAATCGATTTACATCTAAAGAAAGATGCGGTACCGGTGTTTCTTAAAAGTCGCAACGTTCCTTTGGCATATAAGAAGAAATTGGATGATGAATTAACACGTCTAGAAAAGGAAGGTATTATTGAAAAAACAGACACTTCGGACTGGGCCAGCCCTTTGGTAGTGGTTTTGAAAGAAAATCAATCTTTAAGGGTATGTACTGACTATAAATCTACTGTAAATAAACACCTAGCTGATATGCAATATCCGTTACCACGTCCGGAAGAAATTTTATTTAAATTAAGGGGAGGAAAAAGATTTACTATTTTGGATATGTCACAAGCATATTTACAATTTGAGGTAACTCCTGAAGCTAGTAAAATTTTAACTTGGGCGACACCGAAGGGGCTATTTTTTTGTAAAAGATTACCATTTGGGGTAAAAATAGCCAGTTTTGCATTTCAGAAGAAAATAGAGGGTTTACTTTCAGATTTAGATATGGTTGTTAATTTTCTAGATGATATCATCATAACGGGAAAAGATGAAATAGAGCACGAGAGTAATTTAAGAAAGGTTTTGGAAAAATTTTCAGCAGCTGGATTAACTTTAAATGTCCAAAAATGCAGGTTTATGCAGGCAGATTTAGAGGTGCTAGGACATAGATTAACAGAAGAAGGTGTAAAAAGGTCAGAAAAAAAGGTAGAAGCAATTTTGAAAGCGGAAAAACCAACAAATATTACCGAGGTAAGATCTTTATTAGGGATGATTAATTATTACTCAAACTCTATTCCGAGAGCCTCAGAACTTTTAAAACCAATTTATAATCTTTTAAAAAAAGAAAATGATAATAAAATCTCTTGGAATAAAGATTGTGAGGATGCATTTTTTAAAGTAAAGAAAATTCTAACTTCAGACAGCATTTTAGTTCATTTTAACCCAGACTTACCGGTTTACCTTTATTCCGATGCTAGTTTAAAAGGTATAAGTGGCATATTGGTTCACAAGATGCCTAACGGTCAAGAAAGACCTATTTCCTTTTGTAGTAGAACACTTTCGAAATCAGAAGAAAATTGGCCTCCAGTTCATTTAGAAGGTTTAGCAATTTACTATTCACTTAATAAATTTTATCAATTTTTGCATGGATTAAAATTTTTTATTAAAACTGATGCAAAAACTCTAGTTTCCCTATTTAAACATGATAGAAAAATGCCAGCTATGTATATAAACCGTTTACAGCGTTGGAATGTTTTTTTGAGTAATTTTAATTACGAAATAAGTCATGTTTCGGGTTCACAAAATTTAATTGCAGATTATCTTTCTAGAAAACCTATTAAAAAGTCAATTAAAAACGATAAAGGTGATTATTTAATGTTTACTGAAAAATGTGACGATTGGCCTTTAAATAACGAAGCAATGATAGAAGCAACCAAAAATGACAGAGAGCTAAGTGAGGTTATGAATTACGTCAAAACAAACAGATGGCCAGATAAGGTTAGAGAAGAATTAAAGAGTTATAAGGCAAGAAAAGATGAACTAACGATGGAAAAAGGCATATTATTATGGGGATACCGAGTAATAGTCCCGAAGAAGCTAAGAAAACAAGTATTGGAAGAATTACATGGACAGAACCATTTTGGGTGTAATAAAACAAAATACTTAGCGAGAGCGTATGTCTACTGGCCAAATATTGACGAATCTATAGAGAAAGAGTGCAAAAACTGTATATTTTGCCTAGAAAACAGTCACATGCCACCGAAAAACAAGTTAACTCCGTGGAAGTTAGAAACTAGACCATGGGCTAGATTGAATGCAGATTACTGTCAACTGGAAGGTAAAGATTATTTGGTGATGACAGACGCGTACACCAAATGGCCTGAAATAATACCTATGAGAGGTCTGACATCAATAGAACTGGAAGAAAAACTGAAGGAAATCTATGCAAGGTGGGGATTACCCAAGGAAATCATTTTCGATAACTCCACAACTTTCAAAGCAAGTAATATCCAAGAATTTCTGAGAAGAAATGGTGTTAAGGTATCATATTCACCACCTTATCATCAAGCCAGTAATGGAGGTAGTGAGAAAAGTGTCCAGACTTTTAAACGCAATATGAAAGCAAGATTGAGTGACCCAAGAAACAAAGGAAAAACAACAAACATGATTTTATCAGAATACCTGTTCTCGTACAGAATAACACCACATTGCAGTACAAAAAAGTCACCGAGTGAACTAATGTTGGACAGAAAACTACGAACAAGGTTGGATATGCTAAGAGAAAACCCAGAAAGTGAAAGAAAAGACGGAAAAGTTACGTCAAACTTGAGAAAAGAACAAGAAAGACAAAAGAAGTACCACAGAGGGGGAAATAGAAGTCTAGAAGTGGGAGAAAAAGTAATGGTAAGGGAATATAAAATAAACCAAACAAAAAAATGGGTAAAAGCCACAGTAACAGAGAAATTAGGAAATAGTGTATACAACTGTAGACTGGAAAATGGAAATATTTATAAAAGACATATAGACCAGATCATAAGAAGAGGTGAAAACCAAAATTTGACAGAAGGAGAAGTGAAACCTAAAATTTTTGAAGAAAATAAAGAAAACAACAGCATAACTAGGTATAAAACACTTTATATTTTTCCAGAACAATCTACTCCTGAAACTCCACCCCAAGACGACCCAGAAAACCACCAGGGGCTGGAACCCCCAGTGCCTACTGAAAATCACCAAGACACAGAAGGGCCTCCAACAGAACCATCCCGAAAGACCCCACTGGAGATTCCTACCCAGAATGCACTTAAGGCGAGCAAAAATATAACTGGGGTAAGCAATATAGCAAATAAAAATGACATAACTGTACCTGGCAGTTCAAAATTTGTAAATTTAAATGTAAAAAGTGACAATGTTTTAAATGAATGTAAAAATGACCAAATTTCTAAAAGAAATATTAATATAGAAAAAACAATTAGTCCAGTAACCTTTCATGGTAAAACTTTTACCAGGACAGGACGGGAAATAATTAAACCTAAAAGATTCAAAGATTTTGTTGATAATTGTATAGACTAATTATTTTTTCTATAAAGTTTATTGTTGAATTAAATTGACATTTTTATAAAATTTATTTTAAAGTTAACTATTTTATTTTATATAAAGTTCAGATATTTTTTTTAATTTTCAAGATTTTTTTTAATTTTCAAGATTTTTAAAGAAAAACAAAAAAATTTTTTTTTTCTCATTTCTATGGAAAGAAAAACTAATTTGTATAACTTAATTTTACTGAAATAAAAACCAACTCACACTGAGTTACAAAAACAATTAATAAACTTGACTTTAAAATAAATAATATACCTATATTTTTTTTAAAAATAATTTTTTTTGATAGGAAAATAAAATACAAAATTTCATTAAATAATATTTATTTAAATATAACACACTAAAAATATCCTACCTGAAATAAACAATTTTATAACTCTAAGTTACAAAACTTAAAAACTAAATATTTAATTATTTTTTTATATAAATTACTAAAAACAAAAATAAAATTGTAAAAAGTTACGTAAGGTCACACAATACCTAGTGATGTTTTAAATTAAGCCATCACATCGGTGTAACATTACATAACAAAAGAAGGGGAGAGTAGGGATATAGGATACATATCAAATAAAACAAAAGGTAAATATTTAAATAATGTTTATTTGATCGAAAATATAAAAATGAAATTAGTTAACAATTGTTAGTACAATACTTACCTGTAAAATACCATACTTACTTGTTTGTTTACCATATTAGTAATGTTAGTGAAATGTTAATTTTTGAACTTACATTTAAGTTAAACATTTAAATAAAAGGGTATACAAACAATTAGTAGGGGGGTGTAATATCCCGGCGCATGCGCATCGGATCGTGCGCATCCAAGCGCCGTCTTGACGGAGATATCCGTTAGTCAGTATTCTAGTCACGTAGTGTCAAGTCGATATATATATGTATATTTGTATGTCTGTGTGTGGCCACCGTTAGTTATAATAAATGTATTAAAGATACATGTTGAAGTTTCCTATACTAATCCATATTCTACTACCACTAACCACCAGTTATTACATATACTCAAAAAGTCCAGTGATAAGTCCAAACTACTTTTTTAAATATTTCGGACGAGATTTCGGAAATATATTTAATATTTTCTTGCAATTTTTGTACTTATGATAAATCCCAATAATCTGAATGAAATTCCACAGGTTTTATATTTTCAAATCTCGTACAAAAAAAAAATAAACTTGGACTTATCACCTTTCAATCCTACACGCCTTATTTTTAAAGTTGAACGTTTCAATTGACGTACGTAAAAAAATGACAGCGAGCTTTTTAGAAAAAAATCTGATTATAACATAGGTGCCTAAGTATCATACAGTGTAGGCAGTTAAAATGCGTTAAAAATAGAATTTAAATGTATACATATGATAATATGTGGCTTGTGTTAAATTTTTAATAAAGAACAGAAAAATGTAGTGTTTGGTGGTTACCAGTTCGTTATAAAGTTTTAAATAGAGTAATGCAATTTTATTTTGATTGACAGATACTTTGCTCTAGGAAAGTCTTGCGTTAGTACAAAAATTGAACGTTTTTACGTTTATCGTCGTTTTATATGCAACGCACCGTGTATTATTGCTAGTATTTAAGCAGAATACATTTTTGTTTTCAGGCAGGCCAGAAAAAGACGGTGATATACGTCGGGGCAGAAACGTTCGGAGAGACGACCCTCGGCGACACACGCTAGGGGCTGACCAGAATTATTTCACCATGGCGGGCCAGGGGGGGCCTTTATCCAGGACTATGGATCTGGAGGTAATGTAATAATAATAATGTCCAAAATAAAAAAAAAATGGGCGCTAAACATTTAAAAAAACAACTTAAAAGTAGTTGAAGAAAAACTCCGATCAACTAATTTTTTTCAGGTCGTCCAAAATTTCAGTTTATGTCAAAAATTACAATTTCTTATACCAAAAAACCTTATATTATATTTCCAAACCAAACAATTTTCAAAAAATCCGTATATACGTCTGTTCGGTCATTCATCTATCTATCGGTCTGTCCGTCTGTGGTCAAGTAAATGTTGGCCTGTGGTTACTTTTTGTACGCGCGAAAACTTAGGGATGAAAAAAACGATCCATTTTAAACTAAAAATTAAATTTAATGAGTTGAAGACCCCTATTTATTTTGAACTTTCCCCAAACAAAAAAAAATAGGGCGGGGGGAAAGGGATAAACTTGTTAAAAAATCAGAAAAATAGAAGGAAATGCCCGATTGAATATTTTTCGTAGGATTTCAATAACGGATGTATCCACCTGTAAAAAATATCTCGCTCACTGAGGGTTCTGTATATTTTAAATACAATATGATTTATTTTTACATTTAATTGATGTGTGTAAACAGTTTAATTGAAAAACACAAATAAACTTTAGGTACATTTAATTTATAGCTACACCGGGTGTAGTACACCCGTTATTAAAACTTCCCGTTTTTTTTTGTATTCGTATTTTTTCCCCATTTTTTTAATTTAATTTTTGTTTTTTTAAATTATTGTTTTGTTATAGGGTCAACCTAGGGGATACGGTTATACTTCCAACGCGATGCTTTTCGACGACGATCCTGGCATCATGTCCGAAGTGGAGACCAGTTCCACCGGCTTCCGTCGTGGCGGCAAACAAAGAAGTTCACTTCCGGTGGTTCGAACCCCAAGCAAGACACTTGAAAGGCCGCTAGGTAAACAACAGTTACTTTTATTCGAAACTATTCTTTGGTTGATTCTTTTCATCATTTAAGTAAATAGTATATTACATAAATATAAATTAAATTATCGTTATTTAAAATTATTAGATTGATTAAAATTAAGTAACTATTAAAAAAACTACCAGTACTTTACAGAAAAATAAATAATGTAGCTGCAGTTTTGCTACAATTCTCTAATTTGTATGCGTCAACCTTGATAAATCGGTTCAAGTTTACCTTGGTCTCTTTCGTTTGTTTTCTTAGATTAGACATTATATATATAGTTAAAATTAGTTAGGTTTTGTCCGTTTAAATTGTTGTTGTCTCATCAAATTATAATGATTTATAATTTAATAAAAAAGTAGATACAGCTACACAAAAACTTTTGAGATTTATAGGGGTTTTAGTACATTACACTTATTTTTTTGTGGCCCTCTCTAATTATTCCTGTATTTTTTCTTGCAGGATTAGTATTCCTGCAGTATCGAAACGAAACGAAAAGAGCGTTGCTGCCAAACGAAATAACTTCAATAGACACCGTAAAGGCTCTGTTTGTCCGGTCTTTTCCCAAACAATTGACCATGGAGTATTTGGACTCGCCGAACGTGAAAATTTACATCCACGATTCGTCGAAAGATATGTTTTATGAACTAGAAGATCTAAGGTAAGTTTACCAGTTGTTTATATTTCTTATAAATTGACTTAAAAAAATAGGTTGATGCCACAAAGGCTTACTTGATTTTTAGGGAAAAACGCCTTATAATATAATATTAAAGTACTAGTTTCATAACACCCGTGTTTAGCACTACGACCCGAAATTGACTCAGGCGCGTAGATATGGGGGGGGGGGGAGTGGATGGGGTATTCACCCCCCCCCCCCCAAGAATATTTGTTATATTTTAAATAAAAAAATTAAAAATTAAAATAATTGCGGGTGTTTGTTTGGGTAGGAGCGCCAATGTGGGCGTCAAATTTTGTATAAACGGTCAGGGACTAAGCTTTCTTTTCTGAGGGAATTTTTGTTTTGTTTTGGTAGGAGCGCCAATGTGGGCGTCAAATTTTGATTGAAAATTTTTATTTTGGAAATCAACAAAAATAAAAACTTAAGAGCTGGGGCCTCCCTAGTCTAGAAATCTCACTAGCCTTGGGCTTCCCAACCATCCCCCAAGAAAAAATCCTATCTACGCGCCTGATTTGACTTAAGAAGGTTGGTCTGATGCCAATTTTTTTCTGTTGTAGATCCCATCTCCGCGAAATACGAGACCGTTCGGTACTGCGGTTGTTCGAGTCGGCCGACGTGTCTGGGGGCCTTCCGATGGCCGGAATAGGCATCGCCGGAGGTGTGGGACACTTCGAGGATGCCAGCTACTTTTCTGAGCCCGAATTCGACTCAGAATATCAACATCAGCACATACACAAGACCAAGGTAATATATACTAGTTTTTTTTCTACACCTAATTCACTAACATTCCCTGGTCAAAAATAACGTTAGAATGACTTGACCTAACGATGATGAATGTGATTTAATTGTTAGATGCCTAACGTTAGAATAACGTTTATCTAACTTAGGTTTTTAAGAAAAGTTAGTTGTTGTTTATATTTTGTTTTTGAGATACGGAAACCCTAAAAATGGTTTTAAAGAAAAACATCTGAATATAATAACAATAAAAAAACAATTTATCTTTAAATAAAATATTAGAGAATCTCTATTATAAAATTTTAAATATAATTAATAAATTAATCTAAATAAGGCTTAAAATACTCTACATTGTGGCACAGCTTTGGCGTAAGTGGCTCCGAATAATTTTTTCGAAACACTTCTCCATCCGAAAAGCAAAGCTTTTGCAAACGGTTCTTCGTCGCAGCCCGAACAAATATTCATGACGGCCATGACTTCTGCTTCTGCTGGCTCCCTCTCATCTTCTTTCTGTTGAACTAAAACGGGCTGGTTTTCTCCAATAGTGGCTAATCCTCCAATAAAATTGTCTTCTCCAAGGAGACCTCCACCCAGGAACACGTCCCGTTTTGGTTTTCCTGGTAGAAATTTAAAGTTATAAAAAGCTAAAATACAATACAATACAGATGAGGTTGTGAGGCAACATATTGCATTAAATATAGTTTAGTTCACATCAAACTGTAGGCTTCCAAAAAAGCCCAAGAGTTTTTTGGTACCTACTTAGGATTTTTCTTCAGGTCTTGGATATACCTGTTCTAAAAAAAATAAAAAAAAACTGTTGAGTTTTTTATTTAGTTAAAAAAGGGGAAAGAAATTACCCCCACTACCAGTACTGTTCGAGTATCTACCCCTAACAAGGATCCCGGCCGGCCGAACGGGCAGTGTGCTTTTGAAGACATTAAAATGCGTTAGTCTACGTCTTTTTATTTGGTACTACTATTATGGTAATAACGACAAAAGCATACCAGCAACTATACAGTCCACATTAAAATACAACAAAAAGTATTCTCTAATGTTTTTGCATAAAATTCTTACCAGAAACATCTCTCTTGAACAATCTTTGAGTTTCTTCTAAATATTGCACATTTGGTGAGCTGACTGGATGTTCTAACGTACTCTTGAGCAATTGTTTATCACCAAAAGTAAACGTCTGTTCGGAAAAAGATCCGATATCTCCCAAATTGTTGCTGATCAACGGCTGTTGAGCTTCTGGCTGAGCTTGAACCTGTGGTAGGAAAACTTGTGGCTGTTGCTGTGATCCTGATATTTGTGGTATTGGTTGAGGTTGAAGTTGAGGTTGGGGTTGAGTTCTGCTGAATTGTTGAGTTAACAAACTACCAATAAATTGCCCGTTAACATATTGAGCAGGGAAGTTCTGTCCCTGCACGACTTGAGATTGTAGAGGTATTGGTTGGTTGTTTAGATCAGCCGCATTAATTCTTACCTGTAACAGAGACTAGAATTACCCTGTATTGAATGTTAGGTTTTGACTCTCCATTTTTATTATTTTATTTTTAATATGATGTGATATCCAAATGTTTTTTTTATTTTATAATGATTTCGGAAAGTTTGTAAAATTGTAGGAATTACCCATTAATATTTGGAGACCCCATTTTTTAAGATTTTTCTAATACTTCTATGCAGGGTGTAATATCCAAATGTCTAATATTGTATATTGTATAATTTAAATTAAAAACTTTTCCGTATTTTTGCATTTCTACCATTTTTTTTTATCCTAGGGTTACATACCGCACGATTGATCTGTCCACCAGTCAGTAAAGGATGAGTGGGTAAAGTGGATCTTGGTGTTGTTGTTGTGGGTGGTGGAGTGGTGATTGGTTGTCCATTGAGATCGAATTTGTGGGCGTGGTGATGTTTGTGGTCTTTGTGGGCTTTTCCTGCGGTTAAGGCTACTTTGTAAAGCTGTACCATGGTGACTTCACCAGTCATACCAGTAGAAACTGTAATAAAATATAATGTATTACATTGTAAAAAATATAGGTGCTAGAGAACTTAAAGGGCCTCAAGCTAGCTCAATATTATATTTGCATTTTTCGAAAAAAAAAGTCTGCGTCTGCGTCTGCGTCTGCGAGCTTTTTCCCTGCCTACTTTGTTTTTAAAAAAAATAGGTAATTAACGTAGGTATTAACACCTACCTACCTAATAAGCTTAAAACAAATATTTAGTATTATTTTTCGTAATCTCTCCCATAGTATTTTCGGTTTACCTTTTTTCTCTAGAGGGCTATCTTCATCAACTAATTCTTGGCCAGATACCATGGTACCACCTCCTGGAATGATATGTCCTACCAACTAAAAAATAATATATATTAAGAATTTTCACATATCTTCTGTCTTTCTAGAAATGGAGTTGTTCTAGTTTAAAGACAGACAGGCGGACGCAATTGTCTAGAACGTCGAGAATGTCAAAATGTTGACTTCTAGGCGATTATTTCAATACATCAGACTCTTGGTTGTACTAAGTGCCGAAGTAATTTTCTATTTAACTTACTCTGTTATGGAATCCACGGCCCACTCTTTCGGCGTTAACCCAAATTTGCCATTCCCCGGTTTTACTGTTCCAACTTTGACACACGTGATACCATCTTTTCAGTTTCAGTGGGTAATTGAGTCGGTAGAACGTGTGACCGTCGATGGCCATGCTGAAATAACTGGACTCTTGGGAATTTGAGATCCAGGAATATAAAGCACGTGGCTGTTCCTTGACTGAAAATAAATAAATAATCTCATATAAAAATAACACAGGCCGACAAAAAAAGTGGAATGTACTTTACATGTCATTAGGCTACCCTTATGGATTTTGAGCCGCTGAATTCGAATCCGATCTCAGAATATTCATTTTTTTTGTAGGCCTGTGTAATTATTGACAAATTGTGAAGACATATCTCACCGCTATTTCGCAGCCAGTGTGGCTGCAATTTTGCTGGGAAAGAGCGGTAAGAGATATTTTATAGCTACTGTGATACTTGGGTAGTAGTAGATAGATAGACAGATTTATTGTCGAAACAACCGTATTATACTATTCTAGTGCTTAAGCGCTGTGAATAGTATAATAATACACAATAAAGTATACTTTTAATCGGCATTACTTACCCGCATATGAAAACAGTGGATGATCATTCCCGTGGCCATTGAACTTAGTCCACATGCATAGTGTAAATTCTTTCAAATCGGGCATTTCATTTTCATATTGCACGTATTGCTGATATAACTCCTGGGAAAGTCCGATTTTAAATAGGTCGCAGGTTCCCGGTTTGTTGCTTTGGCCCTGGTAATATTGGGGACTAAGTCCGTAGTCCTGACTTGGAAACGATGGTTGCCACTCTGCCAATATTGGGACGACCAAAGACACTAAATATATGAATCTACGCATTTTATTCTTTTTGCTTGATTACCATTCAGCAAAATAATGTCTAAAAAAAAACATTTTCTTTAAGGGTTTAGTGTCAAAATATCAAATAAAAACCCTACTGTTAAATTAGAAGAAGTCGTAAAGATATATAACGCTTTGTATTCTTTAGTATACTCCTAGGAGCTCGCACTTGCAAGTAGCTTTATCCTGGTAAAGTTTTAAGTTTAACTTAAACTATAACTTTTTTGTTTTTATATGTTTTTTTTTTGGTACTATTGATCTTTTTAATAAAAGTAATTTTTCCTGAAAACATGTTGATTGATTCTTCCACTGTTTTCCTTTTTTTTTTTTAATAAGCATAACTTTCTTATTTTTGGGGGGAGTCTTTTAAAATTTAAAGGCTATAAGTCGATCGGATTATTTTTTATTGCGTTATTGCGCGAACCAGAAAACATTTTTAATTTAAAAGTTGTTTAGAATTGTATATAACGCACATTGGCCCAAAAAGATGATTTTTGATAAAATAAATAATTTGCCACCCTGGGGAACTTTAATGCGCGACCTACATTTTGATAATTTAAGGTGTGTATTTTAAAAACGCGTTTTCATACTTGGTTACTGAATGCTAATCTGCACTCTCTTTCCCTTCCCATTTAAAACTTTGCCCCCCCCCTTTTTCCTAAAACCTTGAAGAAGAAGAATGACTTTATTTAAAAACGGCTTCGTGAGCGATTTCAATTTTTGTCAAAAACTGTTTGGAAATTTCCCAAAAACAACCTAAAATCAAAAAATCCGGGGTGGTTTGACTTTCCATTTAACTTTGTTTAACCTGTACCTATTACAATTGTTTACCGCATAAATAGACATTAAAATGTTCCTTTATATGTGAAACATTATATTGAAAAAGTCTTGGTAAATACTTTTTTCAAATATTAGAATAATAATAATAATTGACCTAGTTTTTTTCTAATTACTGCAGTTATAAAATATATATTAAATAAATATTGCGAAAAAAAAATTACGTAATATATGACATATAAATATACCTATAAATATACATGTTTGTGCTAATCATACTAAATTTGATTATTTTTACCCCTAGTTGTCTTAAATGTATACAAGTACTGCATATAAATATACGCATATATAATTATCTGTTATGTTAATATATTCAGTTTTAAAATTAGGCAATTTACAAAATAAACATTTCATAGTTTTTGATTTAGAGTCACACTCCGGTACTGGATTATTAAAAATTTTATTCGCGCATTTTACTACTATTTTTGATGCTCAGAACATGGTATCTCTTTAATGCATTTTTTTGCCGAGAAATCGTATTATACGTAATTGGTGCATGAACCCCAGGTGAAAAGAAAAGGTCGTAGATCCCTTAGGACTCAGTCCTGACCAACGTTTATCAGAAATATTTTCATATTTTTGAATTTAGAATCACTCTGTATAAAAATATTTGTCCAGCTACGACAAATATTTAATTATTTGTTTGTTAAAGAGATTTCCCCAATACACGAGAAGTAATTACTTTGTGTTAACACGATTATTACGAAATAAGTGAATGATATGTTGTTAAATAATGGATGAATAAAAAGTATTTTAAAGATATACAATTATGAAACCGTAATTAAGGAGGAGAAAAAATTAATCTAAAACAAGCTTGAAATATTTATCTTTAAATTTCTATATTTCAGAAACTAATATTTCTACGACAAAACAAACAGACGGTGTCTGTCCGACATTTTTCACATTTTATCGATGCGTCGCGACGTTTCATGACATCCAAAAATGCATTTTTTATATTTCGGTTGATTAATAACGGGTTAAAGTTAAAATACTCTACGATTTTTATTCATAGATAAAATAAAGCAAGAATATCGACGTATGCTTATTAAAAAAAAAATTGTCATAAAACAATTAAAAAAGTTTTTTTTTTGCAAAACAAAAAAATAAAAAAATGTAAGAAACATGATTTTACCCCTTTAACCCCTTTATCACACCCCAATTTTTACTAAAAACAATCTCAGCACAGAACAATGGAAAAGCGTTCTCGAGTTATCGTGGACAGAAATCTTCCCAGACAGATAGAGCGACAGATATTTTTTCGCTGAAATCAATGAAATCAACCTCAAAAAAAAACATAACATTTTTAAAATATTTTGTGCTAACGTTAACTTCTCTTTGAAAAAGAAATGATAGTAAACCAGTAGGTAAAATACCTGAATGAATACCGTTTTACTGCTCTGTACTTACTGTGGTGTAGGTAAATCCCGCGTGAATAACTTAAACCCCTAGCACCATACACGCACGCGACTGTCGCGGTTCTACTAAGTCAAAATTAAAAACTGGAATCCGACAAATCGTTTCTTCTGGTACTGAAGGCGAATATATCGCCACTTATTTACCACTTTCACTTTCCCTTTGTTTGCAATCGATCTACAGGCCACACGACTAACACATGAGTACTTCTTATGGTTTATGTATCGTACATACTGCTGGTACCAGCATCCGTGCAGTAACTACCCAGTAAAACATACTGATACCAATAAAAGAATATTTCCTCTGTCTGCCTACCTAGCTTTATTTAAAAAAAATCTTTAAAAGAGGGTTTTCATTTTTTAAAACTTTTTTTTAATCGTTTTTCGAAAAAATGAACATTTTTTGAATAGTTTTTTCCTCCTTCGATCTCCCTTTACAATCCCGATTTTTACCAAAAATAATCCCATCCGAGAACTTTGTTCGAATAAGGAATCTACGTTCCAAAGGAGTCTGTTAAGAAACTACGACTTTTGGCCTCGCTGCGGAACTTTTCTGACCCTTATACAATCATTGCTTGAGTCCTCCTCCTTGGAACACAAAATATAACCATAATTTTTTCCCAGAAGTGAAGGGAACATTGTTAGAATGCACAGTGAATTTTCGCATACAACTATTTTTGGTACCGCTGTGGTCATTTTTTTATTTTTTTCCTTTTTGGATAACATTTGGTACACATGTTTCTTGTGATGACTTATCCATACCCAAAAGTTCAAAATTTAAAATGGCGCTTGTTTGGTTTAAGATTATGTTACTTAAAATAAATGAAGGCAGGCAGTACGTAATTAGTAACAATTCCTCCACTTTTGGTAGTTGTTACGTTCTTAGAATATTAGTAGCCGGATAAGTCTCACGAGACCATTCCAGTTATCGGCCTTGAGATTATGTCTCGTTTTTTTTTTATCCGAACTAATTTTATGTTCATAATTGTATATGTTACGATTG
Source organism: Brachypterus glaber (assembly GCA_958510825.1). NCBI lineage: Eukaryota > Metazoa > Arthropoda > Insecta > Coleoptera > Kateretidae > Brachypterus > Brachypterus glaber. Next base: position 103,032 of record OY294052.1, on the reverse strand, counting down.
TAATGGAATTAATCACGATATATGTATTTTTTTATTATTACATACTAAAAAAAACTAGATGATTATTGTATCTACATTAGGGTGGTCCTTAAATGTGTTACATATGGTTTAAAATTGATGTTTAACAAATTACAAGTCGATAGTTCAACACATGCCGCATCGAACCCTAAAAAGGGGAACCAAACATATTTTTAAGGGTATAATTGCCAAACGGTACTTACGTTCTGTCGCAACAATGTAATAGTTTTTTTATTATTTTTACACATTATTTTTAGACAATTTGGAAAATAATCTGGGGACTTTTTCCTAAATATTTATTTTTTAAGGACCATCCTAGCGTACATTGTACATCTAAAATTTTGCCCAACTCCCGAACCGATTGGTGGATTGCAATCATTTTTTTTTTGAAGAGTTCTTTTAGTTCTTTTCACTCCATTTAAATTACTTTAACTTCTAGTTTTTGAATCATGCCTCTATCTTGTTTATAAAATATAGTTTAAAAGATACTGATATTTAAGCAAAAGAATATTCGCGGTTGACTTTTTTCACATTTTACCGATTTCGTAATATTTATAATAAACACTACCAGAAATTAGACTCCATGGATCTTATTTTATACTAATTATCATAATTCTTTGCAGGGTAGTAAAGGTGGTGGTGCGCCATATTATATTGGATCAACTGCAAGTTTGACAAGAGCAAGAACATATTCTCCAGCAATAGCTAATGTACCACCGGATCGATTAAAACCTCTTCCCACAGGTAAATATTTAAATGTTTCTCGAATTGACGGATTATTTTAAGGAACAGGCTATTTATACGTCCGGCGTATACTAAGTGTACGTCCTGTTCCTATTGATTGATTTTTAGGATTTTTAAAGCTTTCAAGGTATATTTTTCGTCAGAATTGTATTTTCTTCTTTTAAATGGGTGCTAAACATACCCGCTGTCCTACTTCTTTTTGGGCGAGCATAGTACATTACATTATATTTTTTGTAGGCCTGTGTTTTTAATTAAAAAAAGTTTAAACTGTAGAAGTCTTCCTGGATCTGCCAATTTATTGTAAAATCTGGCTCTATAATATATTAATTAATTTAGTTAATACAGTTTCTGCTGTGAGATAGACGTAAGAATGGAATTCGAATGTCCATGAAATTTCTATTATCTGATTATGACATTATTATTTATTTGGTTTAATCGAAGGTTTTACTTAATAATAATAATTTAAATACCAATTCAAAATAATTAATTAACAGGGGAGTGTAAGTATTTGCATATTTTTAGGCCGACATCGTCTCTAAAAGATACATTACCTAACAATCCAATCAAGGTGCGCTGAAGTCAAGTTGTTTTTCGACTTTCTGATACCTAATTTGTTCTTTTATACTTAGTGAGTGGTTGGGACTAAAATAACCTATTAAATTTTTTTCAATCTGCAATCCGGACTTTTTGGTAATCCGGACGCACATGGCTTTTATATCTGTCCGGATTTTTATTTTTTTAATTATTAAGATTTTATCTCTAATTTTGCACTGAAAGGATTGAATAAGTTTTAAACGTACTGTAACAATCCCCACCTTGAATTATGTAATCTTAATTTTTACACATTGAACTTGATTTGTGAAAGTAATGTTTGAACTATTTAAATTTGTTGTAGAATGAATTTAAATATTACCGATACTAGGCTTTCTCGTTAGAAAAATAAATACATTCCTATTAATATTTAACTCGATTTACATAAAAAACCTATTTGTATGTTTTGAAGATAATTTCTTTACTAAGTAACGCCCTTTAACATTACCATCTGTTAAATAGAAAACATAAACATTATTTTAATTTAGATAATGCTTTTGCGCGTCTGTTTCGATATTTGGTATACTTATTTATCTTTATTTTTATCATAGTTAAAATTATTGTTTGGCAAGTTTTGAAATTAAGTATTAGACATGGAAAATCAACAAAAAAAAGACCTAATGTTAATTTTAGCTATTGTGGGGTTAAAACAAAATATTTGTACATAAGAAGTTAGACCCCCAGAATTTAATTTAGCCCCGCTCCCCACCCCTCCCGAATTTAAAGGCTAGTTGCTCTAGTTTCATAAAAAAGTACAAATTTGGGTATAATTTATAATAAAAATCAAAATTTCCACAAATAATAAAATTGCGCATTGCACCCTATTTTCTTTGACAACCGGTATAATTATTTCAGATGGATATATGTCATCACCTGAAAGAAGCTCAAGGTATGAAGATCCTTATTATGCCACTTACACGTCAAGATCTGGTTCCATTACACCAGTTATTGATGAGGAAGTCAGGTAAATATAAAAAATATGACTGCACCCTGGATACGATTTCCTTGCCAAAAACTCACAAATATTTGAGTGTTTTGACTCAACGAACGACAAAAACACTTGAGAATAGATTCACAAATTCTCACATAAGACGTGTTTGCCGATTTTGCAGCAAATAAACTTATTCTTAATCAAAATAAAACTTTTTTCTAAAGGAGACACCTTTAAACAAAATTGACTATTGCTAAAATTGGCATCTAAGTTCCTTGGTAATTATTTAAATGAAAACTTGACATAAAGTTATAATTTACGAATTTTGCAATTCTTAAAATGAGGCAAGATCTAAACAAATTATATTATATTGTTTTGTATTATATTAATACTAATAGGTCAGAAAGATTGTCCTTACTGGACAATTCTTATTTGCGAGACAAGGTATGAGGCTTAAAAAAAGACGAAGTATATAATTTGTTTTTTTACTATTTTTAGTGATACAGAGCTTTTGGATGAGCAATTTTCCATGTACGGAGTTAAATTACCACCAGGAGCTCCCAGAGGTGCTCGACCATCATTTCCAGATCCAAATGTCGTTCCGTTCGACGCCAGGTAACTTTGCACAGGGTGTATCTTAAACAAAGGCAAAATAAATAGCAGAGGGAAAAATATAGCAGACTCCCAATTCTGCACTGCACCAAATTGTCTAAAAAAGGATGTGTACCAAATTTTAGCACAATAGCTCAACATTAAAATGTGCCACATTAAGACCTAAAAGGGGACACATAGCCTATGTGACATAGGTACAAGACATATTTTTATTGTGTAAAAGCCAAAAGGTACGCCCTATCAAAAAAATCCGAAAAACAAGAAATGTTTAAAATTAAAAAGTAAGTTTTTTGAAATAAAAAATATGTTTTTTTTTCAATTTGAGAACATTTAGGGGCGTCCCTAAAACTCAACCACTCCCCGGTTGCAACGTTAATATGTAAAGGCTTTTTAACGTATTCCGATATTTTGCCTTTGTTTCTGGTTCACCCCTAGAATAAATTAGAATTGTTATTACTCCAAAATAATTTTAGTCTGTACGCCAATAGAATACGAGTGGAAAATATGGAACGCCAACTAGCCAATCTGACTGGTTTGGTGCAAAAAGCTCTTACGCAACCAACTTCGCATTTGCAAGTTCCAGGGAGAGAAAGCCATGATTACAAATCAGGTAAAAAAGAACACGGTGCGCCTCAGCGCATGGAACCTAGTTTTTTCAATTCATTTTTGATTTTATATTTTGTTTATGTGAGTCGTAAGGAACATTCAAAAACCAAAATAAAAAAAATCTATAAAACAGTTTTTGAGTAAAATAATTTTTATTCGTTTCAACAAAAATACAGTGTATTAAAAAAATAAGTTTGACGGCTGATTTTACGTCAAAATATGGGAAATAAGTTAATATAATTGTTTTATTGGTATTATGAGATTATTATGGGTGCAATTTTAAAAAGCCAAGTTTAAACGTTGACGTTTCGGATATTCCACTTTCATTAATCCGGATTTTTTTTATTTCAGTCGATGATTCGTTTCTTCGCTCAAATAGCAAAACACCTAAACTAGGAAAAAGTGGATGCCGTAAGTAAAATTTTCAAATTCAACTACTTTGTTGAAAATAATATGTTTTTTATTTTACAATTCCATAAAAATTGGCAGTTTTAGTCTCGAAAACATACTTGATTTTGGGTTTTCAATACTAACTTTAATTTTTAGATAAATCGGTTTCATTTGAAAAATCGGTGTCCTTCAGCGATGAACCGCCTGACATGAATTCGCCGATACAGCATAGTCCACAACATACAGGTTGGTTTTAGGTAGCAAATTTTAACATTTTTTTTACCATGAGACTTATGCCCTTATATGGGCTTCGTTAATATTTCTCCAGGGGCGGAAGGCTACAGGGTAGTTGATATTTTTATAAAGGGATCTCAACTGTGGATATCTTTTCGATATTTAAACCTTTTTCTTAGATTGCCAAAATAACGTCTTATTTTTTACGGGAGGAGCCAACACTTTTACATTTTTGGATTTAGAAAGTCATGAAACGTGGAGAAAATGTAAAAAAGTGGGTGTATGTCTGTCTGGTTTATAAACGGAATGTCCGATATGAAAAAATTCTTCACCAAAAAAAAAAAAATGCCAGCCGTCTATAAAGGGTATCCGTTTTACCATATTTAATAAATTGTTTGTCTAATGCCATATACTTTACTAACAAAATTTGCTTCTAACAGCCGATACAAAACCCGCGAAACCCGCAATTAAATCTTCAACGTTGCCAAGAACTTCATCACAAGGTAAGTGTATATATTTTTTGTTTAATTATATTAACCACAAAAAATAAATAAACTTAATAAACTAATAAACTTTGACCTGCTAAATCCGAAAATTATGTCCATATATAGGATACACCTTTTTTCTACTACCTAATTAAGTGCTAGCTTACATATTTCTACCGTTGTCAAGGTTTGTTTACCTTGACAACCAATGAAATCAGTAAACTCATTTATTATTAACCGTTGTCAAGCATTGTTTATTGACGACAGTCAATAATGAAAAACACAACTACTAACTTTTTTCAACTTACTTGTCAAACTGACAGCTATGTCAAAATAATTTTAACACTTTATTTTTAACTGATATTTGGAGTTTGGACTTTAGGTAGTAGAAAAAATATTACATGCACCACGTATGCGAACTGTCTTAATTGTTCTCGACTGATTTTTTTGCTTTGACTCCGTCTCAGCAAAAAAACTTCAGTCTCAAACACAAAAGACTTAGTTCAAATACTAGGTGCATACTATTTGTTGACTAGTATTTTTTAATAATGTAGAATGTTATTGTAGAACGCGATCGATTGAAACCGACTCTTCCTTCAAAAACAGCCAGTTCGGGGTCATATGACAGCCACAAAATCTACGAAGATCTGCAGTTAACCCCCGAAATGTACAACCAGTTCAGGAGTTTGCAGAAAAAAGCCAAAGATCTGCGGGCCGAAGTGAAGAATTTAAGAAGAATGTCTCAAGCTCAAGCCCATTCCGTTAAAGAAACTATAAGAGACGCATTTATCAAGATAAGAGCCATGTTGGTTGCGGGTGGTGATCAAATCTGGCAAACTGGTAAGTAGTCACGGTTTGGCTGAAAAAAAAACGTTAGATAAACGTTATTCGAACGTTAGACCCCAACGGTATAACATTCGAACCACATTCATCTGACGTTAGGTCAAGTCGTTCAAACGTTATTTTCCACCAGGGTATTTATTATGTACAAGTTAAAGGAGAATTTGTGTTGTAAGTCTTCCAATAATTTATAGGAATGGACCAAGAGAGGATAAGATTAACGAGAGAGGAGGACTTGTACAAACAAGAGATGTTAAGGTTGGAAAATGATTTGAGTACTTTAGAGACCACGGTTGAAGAATTGCGAAGCAACGTGATTAACCGGAAAACCAGAGTAAATATGTCAGACGTTGAAAATATGGCTCTAGTCCTGAGTAAAAGCTCAAAAACCGTAGCGGATTTAAAATTAAGGTAAGTCAGCAAAACGATAATTTACTCTGTAAACTATAAAAGTGTGATTTTATTTTAGATTTCCGGGGCTGCAGGACGGCATGAAAGCATTTTTAAATGCTGAAATGGAAAAAGTGTTGAGAGAAGAGACGTTTTTAAAAGAAGAACCCGAGCGACTGGAGAGTGCTTTACGGAGATGCAAAAAACTTACTGGGACGCTGGTAACGCTTAAAAGGTTAGTTAAAAGTTGGTTTACTATTCAAAAAATTATTTTTTTTTCATAAAAAAAAATTAAAAACATTATTTTAACCCTCCTTGAACAGAAACAGAAGGTATTATAAATTAATGTATGTTGGCACACTGCCCTGCTAAGACAAGTTGTCCTATCTGCAAATTAGATGTTTTGAGATATGGCCAGTAAATATGCGAAATAAAAAATCGACCCATACAATAAAATAATATTTTAGGCTTGCAAGTGTACAAGAACAAAGACTTCCATGTCCGAATTCGTCAGATTTAGAGGCCGTATCTCCAACGCCTGCTGAAACACCTCCAATAACACCTACTTCCGCAACTCAGAGCAAGGTAAGTTGCACTCCATTTAAAAGCATGTTTTGATTTTAATCCTATTTTGTTTTTTTTTTGCAACTGCCTATCCGATTTTATAGTGTGTCCAATCGTGGTTCGGCTCGTATCGATTTTTTTTTAATAAATTTTGACTATTTAAACTTAATTATTTATTATACTGTACACGGAAGGCCTTAAACAATCAACCACTCCATTTATGTATTGATGGGTTTTGTAGCATAGTGAACAAAACTATGCCAACATTATATTTCTTAGGGGCAGTTTTTGAGAAAATCGATTCTCACATGTGTTTATAATATAAATTTTTGGTACTCCGTGCTATAACTAGGGTAGCTATTATTTCAAATATATGTTTTCTTTAATTAACAGTCGACAAGGAATAAGTTCTGCTAGCGAATTTCGTGGTGTATTTTTTTCGTTTTTTTCTTTTCAGCCTAACCATGTTAATTTTCTTTATTGTTTGTCAGGATATTTATTATTATTTGTAGTCCAGTGTTATTATTTCTTATAAGTTTAAATTTTGCATTCTGCTATATTATATTAAATTTTTATATAGAACGTTTTTTTTAATGTTGTTTTCATTGTTGTGAAATTATCAATATTTTTAACTTAGCAGTGTGAAAAAATTATTTTATAAAAAGAGTCTATATATCTGTGCTAAATTAATTAATATTATTTTTTTTCAAATCATATTATTTTATTTTTATTTATAGTAGATTTGCTTTCGTTTAAACATGCACTTAAATAATTTTAGTAGAGTAATATATTTTATAAATTTTTATAAAGGAAAATGGATAAACAGCCTAGTTCTTTTTTTTATTTCTAGTATTTCTATTATTATTTTTATCGTTTCCCTTGTCAAAAAACTTTCATATTTTGAGTATTTAAACTCTCTCACAAAACGATTTTATTTTTTAACTCTCAACTTGGAAGTAGATTTAAATTTAAGTCTAACTTGAGGGTTAAAAACTCAAATTTTGTGCTAATACAGGTTATTCATTGATTTTACACTTGAAAGTATAATTCGTACCCCTGCACACCCCTACATAATATAATTTACTCAACTAAATAACAGGTCGCGACTGTCGTCCTAAAAACAAAGCGATTGATACCGATTCTACTTTGGAGTGTATACAAAACTGTTGGATAATCTGTATAACATATTATAGGAATACTTATTTCACTTGTTTTTATTTGAGATACAATAAAGTTGGGGTTTTTGAAACTGAAATAAAGTGCTACTTTCAAGTTGAGTGTAACTCTCCATTTGGGTGTTATTCTTCAAAAGAGTGTTGGTCGCAATTTGAGTATAAACACAAATTTGAGTGTACGAAATTACGCCTTAACACTGAAATTATTAAGTTTTTTTGACAAGGGTTATTTTGTATTTAAAAAATATGTAATAAGACGGTCAAAAAGGTGCGGCAGGTATTCAATATTTTTATTTTTTTCAAATCATGTAAACAATAAAATGTGTGTAAAAGCAGGCGTAAATGATTGTTAGTCCCTTATTTTCCCAAAAAAATGTAAACAGAAAATAAATTCCCACCGAATTAAAATATGCGTTATTCCTATTTTGTTTTTGTCAACTTTAACACCATAGACTCTATCGAACTAAATTGGGCCAATACCTACCTTGCTAAGTTGGAAATATTTGCCCCTGATCTCCCTTATTATTTTTTATTTTATACATGTTCTATATTTAATTAATTGATGTAAATATTTAATTTATTTTTCTGTGTTTACCAAATAAGGCAACCCAAGTAACACGCTTAGCTTTCACAGCTTAAATTGCTGTACTTTCCACTTTTTAACCAACATTTAGCTGTATTTTGGCAATTAAATTTGCTGTATTTATCCCTATAAAAAATGTAGTATTGAAACGTATTAAAACACATTCAGACGATTCCAAATATATATTAAAAATTACTTTTCAATAGGTATTTGGATGCGTCTCTATCTGTTTTAATGCGTTTCAATTGACATATTAATATGACATTTTTTATAGGGATGTAATGCAATTTAGCTATTATTGACTCCAGCCAGATAAATAAGAATACAGCTACAGCCAAATTAGTATTTTTTGTGCACTTTAAACCCATTTTAAATACTACAGCTACAACCAATTGATTAGGTCGCCATTTTTATTCAATTTGACGAAAACTTCTCACAAATTTTGAAATTCTTTGATAAATTTTAAACCAGTATTATTATTATTAAAAGTATAAAAAACATTTATTTTAACTAATTTGGGGTCGCGTAATGTCGTATGTTGTTTGTAAAATCAAGATTCCAGCTAAATATTACTTTAATGTATACTTTAAAGCGTTACCTGAAACTAATGAATTAGAGCCTAAACTAGTCCAAGTTTATAGTCTAATGCAATGCCTAAAACGTGACCATAAATTACTCCACCTGAATTTATAGCTGTCCCAGCCAAACTAGCTGAAATTTTGACCGCGAAAAAACGGTAAGAGACACCTTATAGCTACCCGTGGTACTTGGGTTATATTAGTTAGGTAGGTGTTTACTGGGTTCTGATGATAAGGAGAAATAAATAATAAAATGTCTTATGTTTCCCGCACAGTACGACTGGAAATGGAGCACTAACTTCAAGGAGGCTATAACTTCTCATGAGTAATTCTATTTTTTATATTGCTTGCATTTTTTGATTTGATTGTCTTATTCGAAATATATAGCCTGGTTCGGTTTTATTCTTATTATCCTATCTATTTGCACTAGTCGCACATTTTTGTTTATTATTGATAGGCCATGAATATTAGGTTTCCTGAATTTTGGATTGACGTTTGGCGTCCTCTTAAGAAGAAAACGTTAAACCGAAATTCAGCTACCCTAATGAATATTAGTCTAAAACATTGAAATTATTAAAAACACCTGAAACTTGGGTTCAAGTTGTGGAAAATGAGTATGATAGAATAGAATAGAAATCTTTATTTGTAATACTGCCACCATAAGATGGATATACATTGTCAGATAAAAGCATATGTTTTAAAACCGTTAAAAAAAAAGATATTTTAATTTTTTTTTCGCAATATTTTACGGACCCTAACAGAAATTATGAGTATTTAAATACAGAATTTAAGTATTTAAAGTTTTCAGTATTTATGTATTATTTTTGGGTATTTAATAATGAATTAAAATAATTAACCTTCTATTGCATAGTGTTCCCAAACGGGAACATCCAAGACAAAAGCTATATATGGCGCCATCCTGTAAATGTGGTTCGATTTCATAAATATGTATGTGTAAATTCACTTTTATTTTTTACTTTCACTTTTTTTTAACCTTTTTGTACATATTTTTTTCCTTTATTCCCTTAATCATTTGAAGAGGTGATTCGCCATAATTTTTTTTGAAGTTTTTTGCACAATTCATTACATACAGATTTCCAGTATTTTAATATACACTTTCAGTATTTTTGTAGCATTTTTAAGTATTTACTAATGAATGCAAGTATTTAAATACTAGTTATCAGTATTTAGGTACGCATTTTGCCTTTACCACTAGGTAGCACCACATGGGTTAACATGGATCGATTACTAATTTTGCGCGAGGTGAACCCAAGTTACAGGCCTCCCTAATTATTTCAATGTTTTGGGGAAAATAGTCTAATATTCCCAGCCTAAGAATGGTTTAACTAAATTTAATTTATGCTTGCACCATATTTAACATAGAAATGTACATACTAAATTTTTCGATGTCGCTTTATTGATTTTCCCTAAATTTATCGACATTTTTATACTGATACGTCTGCTATTATACATATATAAATGCACATTTTCTTATTTACAGGGTTTGAAACTTTAACAAAAATATTTTCAAAATGTAAAAATATACAATATTGGAAAATCGGGATCTTTAATCGGTAAATGTGTATGTAAAACTGCCGTTACTTAAATTTAAATTTCATATTTTCCCCCATTTTGGAATAGACGTGCCTCTCGGACCCCTAAGCAAAAATTTTGGTAGCTTCCATTCTAAAAATATTCAAATTTCCCCTTTAAAGGGTCCTTTTAAAAGGGGTGAATTTGAAAATTTACTTTTGAATGAGTTGAGAGATCGACTTCAAATTTGGACTTTTACTATCTTTTTGCATATATTTGATATTTTCAGTTTTTAAAATGTGGGCAGGAGGCATGGGGGGGATTTTTTTTAATGAACGATTTGCCGCATGTAAAAACCGGAATGTGTCTTCTAACACAATTTTTACATATACGCCTCTTAAAACATTTGATCCAATCCATTTTTCGTATTAAACTGCATCGGTGTGCTGTACTATCTATTTAAAATTATTTATTACATTGCCATACGAATAGTGTTATAAAATAATATGTTAACCCACATTGTTTTTTTGTTAAAAGTTCTGACTAAAATACTAAGTATCATAGGCGCCGACTTTTCAAAATTTTTTGAAGTAAAAAAAAAATACATAAAAGTTATAAATTGTTATTAAATGATAAAGAGACTAAAAATATATTTAAAAATTGTGAAGCTTTTAAAATATGTAAAAAAGTATAGACAATATTCCAAGGAGGGACCGCCACCCCCTGTTATGAGCCCACTGGGGCATGACCCCCGGAGTCGGCGCCTATGTCACCAAGCAACGCGCATCGTAGGCAGGTGTCACATAAATTTTTATGAAAAAAAATACTAATAACTAATATATTTAAAAATTGTAAATCTTTGATAAAAGTATAGACAGTATTCCAAGGGGAAAATGTGGAAAACTCTTTTTTTGCCAACAATACTTCTCTTTAATTAAATTACTTTAAAACATACTAAGTGAAATGTTTAGCAACTTACTGTCATTTCATAATATGGGTTAATATATTATTGCAAAACACTGTCCAAATAGTACCTGAATTCAACAGTCTTATCGCCTCAAGTCTTGGATCTTATGCCCTCTAAAACACTATACTCACACGGTGATCTTGAATGCAGTTTAAGATCGTCATTTTTTCAGACAACCCAAATTAGTCCAGATTTTGATAGCAGAGTGTCTGGTTTTTCTTGGTTTCTTTATTCTATAGATAATTTTATATTTTATTAGCAATTTTAGAATGACCGTCATTCACTTTTGCCAATCAAAATTCTTGCCATAACGCACCATCTAGTGTGAAAAATTTGAACCACAAGCGGATAACAATGGTTTCCATCCATATTTTCCAGACAGCATTCTTGTTCCTCCTGTTCTAATTCCTTGCTGAAAGCTCATTCAAGCCGCCACCGGGTGTAATTTGAGCCAGATAAAAACAAATGATTTTTTACAGTGTCTCAACTCCGCTTTGGGATCGCTCTCTATCGGGGGATGCTCTGACTCCTCCGACAATTGCCAGCGTCCGGAGAACGCACTCGACGCTCTGCTAGACGAATTACAAACCTTCTCCAAGCCGCACTCACACACGACCCCTGGAACAAGCAACATTCCCTTAGTTAATCACCCTCCCCCAATGTCACACATCGGTAGATCAGGAAGCATAGATTCCACATCAGTTTTGCCCACACATAACCTCACAGTTGGTACCCCTTCAGGAAGTTTACGACGGTTGCATTCATACCCTAGTGGTTCGGATACAGACAACAGCCCGCCAATCCAACCAGCTCCCCGGATGAAAAATACCGGAAAACCACCTTTACCAGAAAGAAACCAGGAACTCCTCCATAGTGTAGCTGCGGGGAAACGGGTGCCACCTCCTCCACCTCCAAGAACTAGCTCTAAATCTCCTTTAGCCTCACCCACTTCCCCGTTGCTGCCTCCTAGAGCTCCAGCAAGTGGTTTGATGCACATACAAAACGTACAAAATATTATTGATAACCCACAATCTCAGTTTGAACAAGCCACCAAAAATTTAGGTTTAACCACGTTACGACAAAATTTAAATAAAACTAATAATATGAAAAATAATAATGATAAGTGTCAAACCCTGCCGAAAAATATAGGATCCAATCTTCAAACCCTGTCTGATTCAGATACAGTAGCTGTAAGTACTAGTAGTAGTTGCGAGAGTATTAATTCTCAAGATGGTTCAAAGAAAAGCCGCACAGAAGAGTTGGAGAATAGACACCAAGAGTTATTAAAAAAGCAAAAAGCTTTACAAGAGCAATACGCCCGATTGCAACAACTTCAACGGGGTACTAACAACTTGGCGTTCGTGCCACCGGCTCCGAATGAGCTGCTGAAGAAGACCGGAAGCGAGTCGAACCTTCTGCAGAAAATGGGCCTGCAAATGAGTGCAGCAATAAACACTGGTTCTCTTACGAATCTTCCAAAGACTACTTCTATTAATAAAAATTTGACAGCAGCTAGTACTGAATTAAGTAAAAAGGATGAAGAAAAGAATTTTAGCAATGCCAAGGCATACGAAACTGACATACTATGATCTATTATAAAAATACATTTATTTGTTAAACTTGTTATTTGATTATTTTTATTTAATATATTCATATCATAATTTATTCTGTATCTTTATCCTTTTTCGTTACATATTTATTATTTACCCATTCTAGAAAATCATCATATCTTCATCACTAAAGTGATAACTTAGCACATGTGCCCACTGGCAGCGTAAACTGGAGTTACTTGTTTTTACTTGTTGTTGGTTAGCCGCAACAGCAGCAGCATCGGCACATTTGACGCCATAAGCTACCCTAGTAGAAACTTAACGTTAGATAAACGTTTTATCTAACGAGTTTTTAATGTACTAATGCCCCGATTTCTAATTTTAGAAGTCTTAACGTTGGAACCTAACTTTAGAATAACGGTTATCACCTACTAGTGAAATTTTTACTCGGTTCTAGTGATTATACAGTTTTTATTAGGGAAATATTTTATCGATAAAATATAGATTTTATACATGTATTGCCATCTATTATAATTTACTTGAAGTAAATTGTAAGGTATACCTTTATAAAAAGAACACTTCTGCCAACAGAAGAATACTTTCCCCTTTGTTCATTTAATAATGTCGAGGGGTAAAACTCTGACAAAATGTTGTACACCTTTGGGAGGAAATCTTCAAAGATTACCTCCAAAGACTACCTTTAGTTTTTAAGATTTCCTCCGTAAAGGAGTAAATCTTTAAAGATTTTCTTTAGATTACCTCGTAATCTTCAAAGATTTCCTCCAGATTACCTCCAGTTTGTACACCTGAATTCCTCTGCAGTTTACCCCTCAAAATATTTAGTTTATTTAGTAATACAATTTTTGGTAACTAACATATATTCCAAATTTTAAGTATTTAGTTCAAGGCTTTCTTGAGTTATCGTGATCACAATTTTTTTCGGACAGGCGGAAAGACCGAAAAAAAATTAAAAAATTTTTACTAACGCAAAACTCCTTGGAAAAAGTAAATTGATGAATTTGGCGGTATCAAAGCGAAACTTACAAAATCTTAAAGTGTAAGCGACAATATAGGCCCTTTTCTTACGGGAGTACCCACATCTGTTTTACAGAACAATGAAAAAGTATCAGAGGTACGTGTTCTAGTGCGGTATTCTACAGGAGAATTTCTCCTACATTGATTCAGATTTATAATAAATACGTAGTTTTTAAACCAAACACGTTTTATTAATTATGTTATTTAAATAAGTTTATCAGCACGGCTAGCGAAAAATTATTTCAAATAAGAGTATTAAAATTTAATACTTAAAGTTTATTTAATACGTTTTGTGGAAATGGTTTTTGTATAATTAAGGAGTCAAGTTCAAATATTTGTTGAAATGAAGGTCAAGAAATAATCCACTACAGTTGAATATCATCGTCGTTCATTCACGTATTTTATAAATAGGTTCTCTGTGTGGCTTGTTTTTGTTCTAGCCTATAAATGGATTAATTACAATACACCATATTGGATATTATATTCATAAAAAATGGTAAGTAAGCAGTTAAAAAATAATAAGTTCGTATGAAATACAAACTCGTTTGTATTTTATTCGTATTCTAATAAGATCTGTCTCGGATATTGGGAAAAAAACAATATTTTTATTTTTTTTCAATATTTTTTTTTTTACTTTTTTATAGATGGTTTTTTTATTTATTTTTTTATACTGGCATGTCAAAAATTTGCTCCGCCCCCTTTACTGCTTAATTTACCAACTTGAAATTTGAAACACGTATATAACAACCCAAATTAATTTTTGTCGTATATTTGAAATTTTTAGGGTTCACAATGGAGAGAGCATTTGTTTAATATAATAATTGTACTCCTTATTTTCCACTTTTTTTAATAAATTTGCTCATGGGATTTAGTTGACCTTTTCATCATCATTCCTTATTTTTTGGTCATTATATTTTTACGCGCAAACTTTGTAAGAAGGCGGCATGTTATACTGAGTGTCACAGAAATTAGTATGCGAATTATTTCCGTAACTACCTATAAGAGAAAAAAAAATAAAACGTATATATAAGCACTGAAAATTTCAAAGAGTGGGCTCTTATAGTTACGGAGATAATTGGAAAGCAATACTTCTTGTGACACCCGGTACCCGAGTTTTTTATACAAAAGGAAAATAACTTTTTTAATGAATAGAACAATCGTTTTGTTTTATTTTTTTACTAGTTTTGCATTTTTAATCTAAAATTAAACTGCTTGGTAAGCATATGATTTTTATAATGAATCACAATATATTTTTTTAATACAAATATTTTTTATATCAGATAGCTGCTAGTTCATTGTTAAAAAAGTTTGATTTAAAAACGTTAAATATGATATAATGTTTTGTTATTAGTTCTGTTAAAATGCTACTACAAGTTTTTACTGAATACTTCATGTAGGCCTACCTAGGTAACGCAATTTAGGTGAGATTATTTAATTAGCGAATAAATAAGTGGCGCACCTAAATTTTTGCACAAGTCTAATATTCAATAACTCCCGAACCGGTTTTATTTATTTCAGGGATCTTTTTGGGGGTTAGCAGAGCAAACATTTTCCATCTAAAGACTAAGATATTTTTTAACTGAAAAAAAAAAGCATTTTCATTTTGATGAATAAAAAAAGGTCTACCCCTCTTCGGGAGTGTGCCAGTTTTTTTTTTGAGTTCAGTACATTAAGGGGGTTTAGACTGGCCCAATAATAATTGTTAATTAACATGCCCAATAATTATTAATTAAGTAACAAATGTTATTTCAAACACCCTATTTCTCAGAAAAAACAATTTTGTTATATCAATGTTATCTCTATTTGATTTGCTATTTAAATCTGATATGAGTATATACTTTTTATCGAAATTATTTTTCCCGTATACCTAGAATTTTATCAATTTATATTTGCTATAGATAAATGATAAAACTGAACAAAACGTACAGCAGACATACCTTAATTTACTCCGTTAAATATACCTATCTACAGTATTTTGAGTCTTCTTCGTATATTATAGTTTATTAGAATCAGGTATGATATAGCAGTACTTTCTAAAAAAATTTAGTGATACTTTTTCCAGTTTGATATTTTAAATTGTGATCAACCTCATTTTTTTTTTCTTGTTATTTTTCATAATTTATGCGGAAATTTAAAAGTTATTTACCTCTTTAACCTAAAGGCTTTAAATTTAAAGTTTTTTTATATGGGTATCTCGGTGGGGTTTTTATTGTGGCAAAAGTAATTAGTTCAAAAATTATATTTTTACACTAAAAGTTTAAGTTTAAGGGGGGTAAAACGGGGTTAAAACCTATGTTTTGTCTAACATTTTTGGTAATTATTAAGTAAGAAAAATCCTAAAACCAGTGAAAAATTAAAATAAATACATAAACTAAAAATATTATGTACACATT
The DNA here is from genome assembly GCA_958510825.1 of Brachypterus glaber. Classification (NCBI taxonomy): domain Eukaryota; kingdom Metazoa; phylum Arthropoda; class Insecta; order Coleoptera; family Kateretidae; genus Brachypterus; species Brachypterus glaber. Next base: position 86,813 of record OY294052.1, on the reverse strand, counting down.
TTTACTATAACTCTAAATAAGGTAAAAACTAAATTTAAAAAAAACTTTTTTTTCATTTTTGTATTTATTTATTGTTTCTACAGGGAAAAGTATTATTTTGTTAGCAGCAGTATTTTTTTTCAAATATTAAAAAACATATATTTTTATTACAGACGAATTTAAGAAAGTTAATTGGTTCATATAACGACTTCAGGAATGATGGACACTCAAAAATTGGATGGAGAGCCAATAAAACAAGATGAATTACCAGAAAAATGTTGCACAACAAGAAAACATAATCTTGACAAAGAAACATACAGGAAACTGCATAGAACAAGCACGAATATAAACAAAGCAAACATTGAGAAAATAAAACAACGATACGAACGATCAAAATCTGAGCCTAGTTTAGCAGATTTAAGAGAATTTAAAAAAGAAGAATCACATAATAAAGAATTGTTTGAGGAATTTAAAAATGAGTATATATCAGTGGTGACTAGATCGGAGTCTGAAGACAGTGTAGATAGAATAGCCAAAGAACTAAACGAATTTGAAATGGATAAAGACAGAAAAAAGAAAAGCATTAAACAGTTTATTTTGGGTTCTTTGCGCAAGCAGAAAACTCCGAAAGAACAAAATAATTTAAACGCTGAAACAGAAAACAGTAATTTTAATAGAAACTTATCTCATAGACATACCACTGCTGGGTTGTCAAGGTCAAATAAAAACTTAGTTGATCAGTTAGAAAAGTTACCAGAAAATAGAAAACCAGTTTATCAAGTACCTAAGGAAGTGGAGCAAAAATATGCGGAAAATCATGTAAATAAATACAATAAAATACGTAAAAGTTTCGAGGCTGGCGAGGTACAAAAACTAACAGATGAAGAAGTAAGAGACTATTTAAAGGGTGATACACATATACACACACGTATACAACATACAAACGGTTCCCACAAAGAAGAAGAAAAACATTACGAAAAGCCAAGTCAACCATACTTAGTCCGAGCGACAGTACAACCTAGAAACATAGTGAATTCCCAATTTGCGCCAAAATCACCTTCCACTTCATCTTCTCCCACTTTAATGTTATCCAAACTTAAAATTCCTTCAAACAGAGACTCTTTGGATGTCAGATTAAGATCCCCGATGTCACAAGACATGAGCACAGATAAATATATAGCAACAAAGTTATTAACAGATAGTAAACACCAATCTAGTCCAAATTTAGTATCTAAAGAAAATAAAATCGAAATACGAAGACACGAATATTCACCAAATCCCCAAAGTCCTGTGATACGTTCACCAAGGATCCATACACCAACTAAACCACCAAGACCTTCTGTTTTGAGAATTCAACCAGAATATTCAAGAATTGAAAATTTATCGTCCGATAAGCTGGACTTTTCTCGCTCTTCTGTGTTACGATCACCTACTACTAACAACTCACAGACTTTCAAATCAAATGGCTTAATGCAAACTAATTCCCAAAGTTCTTTGGTTGAATTAAGAAATAAGCGATCACCACAAAAGGAAGATATCAAAAAGAGCCTTGAAGCTTATTATTTTAAGGAAATAAAGAAGCTAAAGGATAAGGAGGATCAATATTTAGAGCAATATCATCAAATTCCTGCATACTACACGGACTCCCAAAGATCCAGAAGCTTATCTTCATCTGTTCAAAGAGACAGAAGAAGTTTAAGCATGAATAGAAACTATACACCACTTCCTATACCACAGACCTCATACATGAATAATATGCAAAGGACCCAGCTCAGAGAACCCATATATGGATCCATAAGTCCATATTATAACTACGACAGCGATACAAGCAGTATATATCAACGAGGCAGTGGAAATGAAATGTACAGCCCAAGGCAATATAATAACAAACGTGTGAGTTTTACAAGTCAAAATCGAAATGTACAATGGCCCACAAGAAACGGTTATGTCCAAACTCCGCCTGAGAGAAGAGAAATGCTGGAAGACGATGTATTTTTACCTCCTCATCAAGAACCATATAAGCAATTTAATGAACCAGTATATGCAACAAGAGAACATATATATGGTCAATTACGAAGTGACAGGGAACTTAAACTGTTAAGGTCGCACAGTGTTTACAATGAGTACTCCAGGCAGAATGAAATATTAGCCAGGCAGAAAATGTACAATAGTTATGTGCAACAACAAGCTCAATATGCGAATTATATGAGACAAAATGTGATACCGGTTGGTATTAATCAATCAAACCCTATTAATTACGAAAACGATAGACGCGAAACGCCAAATTATAGAAGGGTATCTGTAAATAATAAAGAGTGTGACATATACGGTAAAATACATGTTAAAAAACCCATACATAATCAAAATCCTTCCAACTGTGTTATAATGGGTCAATTACAAAGTCCCGTCAATAAGCCATTTGTTAGAAATTCTAGACTAACAGCTAGTGTGAATGATATGTATAAAAATGTCCAAAGACCAGTGCAATATTGTAATATAAGTTATCCAGAAGATTATAATGGACCAACTAGGCCCTTGCCTCCAAAGCCGAGCGCAAAAAGAATTATATTCAATTAAGGGTAATATCAAGTAAAACAAAAATATATGAAACGTTTTTTATGCTGGACAACTTTTTACTTTTCAGCCAAACCGTGTTTTAATAATTTATCTGCAGTCTTTATTTGCTTTAACCTATATATAGTTTTCAATAAAATATATTCTAATATCCATTCACGAGAGAATGCGACTCTGACGTCACAGCGCGTGAATTAAATAGCACTCTGTAGTGTAACTGAACCTTGTTTATTAAGACTTAATACATGATTATTATATAGAAAATGTATATGAACAAAAATCATTTATTAAATCTTAGGAAATAAATCAATTACCCTACAGAGTGCTATTTAGTTTACACGCTGTGACGTCAGTCACATTCTCTCATTGAATGGATATTATTAAATAGTTGAATTCCAAAGAATTAGTTAAGAAGTTTCATATTTTTATTCTGGCGAATAGATTTGAAAAGTTTTATATTTATATATAAATAAAATATATCTTCAAGTTATAACTTCTGTAAAACCACGTACAGTCTTCATATGATTATGGCTTTTGGTGCATGTGTCAAATTTAATCAAAACTGTTTTTGTCGTTTTTCCATCGTATTTCTAGTTTTGGAGTAATGTTCCTGAAATTGAACTCGAATCAAAAGAGGGGGTTTAAATACTTAAAAAAGCAGTTTGAATTATTTGAGAAAATAGTCTGTTTTAAAGGATTAAATGGTAATTTGACAGAAAAAAAAATTAAAAATCATACGAAGACTATGCGCGGAACTTCTTAACCTTGTGGGGTCCTTATAGTTTCTCCTATAGGAGAGTAGTTATTTTTTTTTGTTAATTTAAATAATATATGTAGAAAATGTTTATTTTTGTTAGATTTATACTGCCTAGGGTGGTTGATTTATGTTTTTTAAACATTTAATAATGAAAAAAATAATGGATCAAATAAATAAAATAAAAAAGTTAATATATTTTTTATTGTCATTTATATTATATATAATATTGTTAATTACAAACAATGCATATTAATTAATATATTATATTACAGCAAAATAAATAAATAGGTACCCAAGAGATGTTATCACTATCATATCAGATTTTTTAATTTACATTTGTTTACTATGATATAGAGTGCTAAGTTTAAGATCCTTGTGGCAAAATTGCCTGTCTAATAAAGTTACAGTATTGTAAAGCCTTACAGTTACATAATTTATATTTATATAAACCCTTGTTAAAAAAACTGATCAAATATTTTAAAAAGGTTCTAAGAAGAATCTTGGAACTAAGTGTGACATTCTTCGTCTCGTTCAAAGGAAACTATTTTGGACTTTTTTGACAAGGACATAATCCCGTGAAGTTACCGATAGAAACGACTTCTTTAAACAGATGAGCCGATTTATTTTTTGAGGGATTTTTACACCAAGAGAAATTCTAACAATTTTTTCAGTTCGGAAAATTTTGGGTCAATAAAACTAACCATTATTTCCGATACCTTCACAGAAAGTTGTTTTGACCAATTGGCGGGTAGAAAATTACAGTCCCCCCTGGACGGAAAATTATTTTTCCCGAAATTCCGCTCATAAAGAAAATTTTACCTTTTTAAAAATGTTTATTATTCCTCTTAATTTTTTTTTCTCAGGTTTAATTTATGTACAATATAAAATTTGTTAGTTGTTTGATATGTTTTATGGTATATTACTTATTTAAATTTTTTATAATTTGTATTGAATGATCGTTGTGGAATTTTGAAGGTATTAAAAAAAATCATGAAGTATGGAGGAAGTGTCGCTTTTCCCCCTATTGGCTATTAGTTTTCCTACAAAAGTCCTGCCAAAAAGAAGAACTTTTAATTCAAGAAAGGTAATTAAAAATTGCTCCCCTGGCTGAAAAAGTAGTACATTTCTCTCGGTGTAGCTTATACATATAATAGGAATTAAAATTAAATGTTCAAATATGTATTGTGAAGCTATGTGGTAGATATGTAATTAAATTTTTTATTAGACATCATAGCTGATACGTTAACGTTTCATAAAAGTAAAAATAAACAAAAACAACTTAAATTAAGCACATCTAGAAACAACATTTTCCATAAAACGTTAATAGCACCATTTAAATTATAATAATGGTTGGTTTATGCTCGGATTTAACTAAAATAATTAATTATCACTGCAGTGCGCATGCTTAATGCAAGCGCATTGCAGCGATAATTAATTTTAATAGTTTTATAGGATCGTAAACCAGCCATAAGTATATTCAAGATTTGATAATTCATAATTGGACCATAATATTTACTTGGAGTTACAAAAATAAATTCGAAAAATAAAATAGTACAAAACAAATAGAAAATGAAGTTATGGACTTTTGTGTGTCCAAATTTATTATCTGTACTGTACCTACTTAAGTATACATCGCATTTTTTGCTTAGAACTAGGATGGCACAAAAACACTAGTTTACAAGATTTAAATTTTGCCTTCAAATAATTTTTAGTTTTTTTTAATGTTACCTAATAATAAAATTACCTAATAATAAAAAAATATTAGCTAACATATTTGACATAGATTTCTCAAATCTGACAGATTATATCTCGAAAAGGTATCTATATTTTTTGGCAGATTTGGAAAAAGTAAAAATCCTTTAAAGACAAGAAAAAATGTAAACTGGTGCAATTAATTAATTTGCTACACAGTTTGAATCATAAGTAAATATCTATAAAAAATTGTGTAAAAAAATAAATTAAAAAATGGCAGTTTAATTCAAAAATGCATATTGAAGCAAACTAAAGTTACAAGCAAAGGCTTGTCTTTCAAGCCTTAATTATACAGGAAGGTTCGCCTAAGACAAATCACTGGATTTTTGTAAATAAAATTTAAAAAAATAATATTTTAATAGAAACAATAGGGTAAATTGTGATATCACTAAATTCACAGCTGTGCAAAATAAAATTCGGTAGTTAACCAAAAGGGTTGTAATACAGTGATAAATCGCTTCTTATAGATTTTGGGCTTCTGAATCTAAATCTCATCTCAGAATTTCTTCATCACGTTAGGTTTTCGACAAAAATGAGTTAAAAAAAACAAAATCGGCAATATTTCGTGGCACTGTTTTTCTGGAAAACCAGACGGGACACTTCAAATCTGTGGCCAGATTTGAATTCAGCGACCGAAAATTTCTAAAAATCAGATCTTTTATATCAGTTTCTTCTGCAAAACACGAGGAAATACAGTGTCAAAATCACGAAAAATTGCAAAAATTGCAAAATTGTAAAAAAACCTCGATTTAGAAATTGTGGGTTCAGATCCGGATTCAGCGGCACGAAATCTATGGAAAACGATGTATTAGAAACCGAATTTATATTTTTGTCGCACTGTGTAATAACGAAAAAATAAGTGACTCATCTTGGACAAATCGCCCTGTATTAAATCATAAAAATAAAAGTTAATTAAATAAGTAGACTTTTGTCTGAGAACTAAATAGTGAACACAAATATGAACACAAAAGTATCATTGTGCAATGTTTTTTATACAGGGTGTTCAAACTCGTATCTAAAATTCTATATTTTCTTAAAAACGGTATATATATATACTTTAGATAAAAATCACATGAAAGTTGTTTATAAACCATGGTTTATAAACATAAACTAAATATAGTTTTTGAATAAACAAGGTAATCAATAAACTGTACTGCATATAATTTTGTTTTTGTAATTGAAATTTTATGTTGAAAATTATAAAAGAAACTGGGACTTTGTAATTATAAAAACAAAATAGCGTTTGGACTTTTTATGTATCGTTTTTAAGAAAATTATATAATGCATGTGAGTTTGGACACCCTGTATAGATTGCTGAATTGCACAAAAATCTTAAGTATAATTGACTGCCTATAATGACTTCACACTAACGTTTCTCTTTAAAGATTATTCCTTACGCTATTATTATATTTTGTGTCCTCGTACCTAAAACAAATTTAAAAACATATTAGTTCATTGCAATTTAATTCTACAACAAATAAAAGCGTCAAATTTAAAAAGCAAGGCGTCTCCCCCCAAGAATCTTAATTTGTGCAAGACCCCTGTCGATAAAAACTACTTTATTTTTATTTTAAAGCTCAAGCCAAGGATCTATGTATATTTTTGAAATGATGCTAAAGAAACAGCATTTTTTCAAAAGGATAATAATATTATTATATTATTATTTCGACTTACCTATTTCATACATCCATTTGATTGCTTTTAATACATTATAGCAAAAAAAATCCTAATCTGAATTTCGCTACTCTTTACCAACCTTACCAATAGCATCCCTACTCCTCAACAACCCTACTCCGTAACATCCCAATAACTCCACGGTTATTTGGAAGTAGGGATGTTACAAGTGGGGATATTACAGAGTTTTTGAAGAGTAGATATGTTATGGAGTAGGGTTATTATAATAACCCATAGAGAGTATGGAAATTAAGAGTAGGGGAGTCTGCCTTCATTATCAGTCTATATCATGTTTTATAAAGGTAATAAAATATGTTAACAATAGGTACATCTTATTAACAATCAATTCTAATATATCACAAATCAATCAATAAATTATAACGTATGTTTTACAATAATAAACTTTTATATATTTTTGTCATGATATGTTTTTATATAACTATATTATAATTACTTGGACTATTTACCACATTAAAATTTATTGCGAATGAATATTAATTTTGGACTTTTACTATAATTTAAATTTATTTTTGATGAGATTAAAAATTATATTTTCTTGTGCTATTTGCTTAAAATCCCTTGCGCATTTAGATTTTTTATAATGTCATCATATAACAAAGAAATATCTTAGTTCTTTGCTGTCTTACCATACAAATTAAAGCTTTTGTATTTTTCTTATTTAAAGAAAAATAATAATACTGAAGACATAATATATTATATAATATTATGGAAATAGTCTTTATTTACAAAACCTAAATTTTATGTAACAATCAGAATAGCAATAGCTTCAACCATAATAAAACAAATAAAATATTAATGTGGTAATAAATGGATGAGGATACGCTAGAGGGTTTGGGATGGATTATATTGACAGGAGGGGGCTCTACAATTTCATCAAACTGATCGGAATCAGCGAAAATTAATGACGACGGAATCCATCTCAGTCTTTGTTAGCAGCGTGAAAATTTAAAAAATATATACAGGGTGTTTGCAGTCTTTTGGTACACAATAAAGGGGATGATTCTACATCACAAAACATGAAAAACAAGCATAGGAACATAGATCCGGAAACGAACCCTAAGAGAGTTACGTTTTTAATTACAGTTAGTTAGTTACAGCGACGAGGTTTTGCATATTTATAAGGGCAAGTTTGTTTATTTTTTTTTTAATCAGTTTTATGCTTCGAACCTTTTTATGTGTATTTGTTTTGGATTTTTTATAAAAAATATAGATTCTTAGGTGTTTCAGTGAAGAACATTTTTTCTTAGTTTTAAATGTGGATTTGCCCTGCAGCATTAAAATTTTATTGGTGCTTTTTGCTCCACTTCAATATGTCCATCTTCGAAGGGCCGTATCTCCCTTAGGGCTTATTTTCGGACATATGTTTCTTTGTTGGGTTTTCATTTTTTTTATGTAGAATCATCCACAAAATAGAAAAAAATAATTGTTTTCTTGTGCAATTCAATAATTATAATTATGTATTACCTGGAGCACGGTTTCACGTTAATACCGTTAATGGCTCTACTTCCGAGATCGATAGTTTCGGAATTCTGCAATTCGAATCCGTGTATGCAACCAGCGAAACCTTCAGTAACTCTACCATTGGTCAGACGTGCGACATTGGGCACGCCTCCCAAATAAATGTTTCCCTCGCAGTTCAAGGTCGTGGTGATGCCGTCCGATTCGCCCTCTTGGAAGAACTGGTTATCGATTTCGATCGAGCCGTACTTGTCGTGTCTCTTCAGGATCACCAGATGGCGCTCGCCATCGTTCACTTTGATCAGATCGTTGAGGATGATGGCCGGACCGGATCCGAGATCGTAACTGTACTCTAAGTTGCCATTGAATACTGAAAAAAATACCTCCACTATACTGCCCTGCTAATACATAAAAAGTCCTATCTACAGAAGTTTGCTTTTTCAGATAGGCACACTATTGTGTTGCATTACACTAGCCTCATCTGCCTACTAAAAAGAAATGTCCCATTTTTTCCTAAAATGCATTGTTTTCGAGATATTGGCGTTTCAGTATAAGCAGTAAAAGGCCTTTTTTAGCACATCTCACTTATTTATAACCTCATTTCAAAAAATTATATTTTATATGAAAGCTGTTATAAAAAATGGATGCCTTATGAAGTAATTTAGCATATTTTTTATGAAATTAAATAAAAATAGTTCAAAAAAAGGGTAGGTATCAGAAAGTCCAAAATAATTTGGTTCCAGCTAAAAATGTACTTACATGCCAAAGAAATGTAATCTTGACCTTGTCCATCTTCATTAGGCCTTTGCCCGTGCCAAAATATTAGGCCATTACTTGAATTTGTTGACAGTTGAATTGCAATTACGTCATCTTGTGTACCTTTATCAGTATCTATTAGACTTTTAGGGAACTCCAGAAAACCATTACCATCCAAATGTACATCATTTCTCAATTCAGTCGATTGTTCGCAGTTTTTACCTATAGAATGGAATAGAAACTTATTTATAACGGATCGGCTGGAAAATTAAAACAAGCTAAAACGGGTACCCTTTCTAGACGGGTGGCGAAATGAGAACGTTCGAGTTCACCAATTCCCCCGGTAGAAAATTAACGTTAGATAAACATTTTTCCCAACGCGTTTTCCCGATTCCTAACGTTAAAATTCCTAACGTTAGGTGCCCAATGTTAGAATAACGTTTATCTAACGTTATGGGAGGATTGGTGAGGATTAGTGGTCTACCGCGTCTGTACATGACAAGTCTACTAGCGTGAGTTCGATTCTCACTGGCTTCGATTTGCCTTTTTCAGTTAATTATTAATTAAAATTTGGCGAAGGCGTAAGTGAAGCGGACATTCCCTATAAAAACTGGTTCGAAAGTCAGTATAAGCCGGTGGTTCCCTCTACTACTAGCCCACACAAGTCCTGGACTTAGGGGATGCTAATTAAGTAGAATAGTACGAGGTTTGGACAAACATGTAATGTAATGTAAACATGTTTGCTAAAACTACTAACGTTAGATAAACGTTGTTCTAATGTTAGGCATAAAATATTCAAACCACATTCATCTAAGGTCAAGTCGTTCTAACGTTACTTTCGGCCAGGGTCATGTCTAATCTGTATCAGCGATTTAGTTGTTTTTGTTTTTCAAAAATTCGTCACTTTTCCTAAATTTTTGGAGCATTTCCTTTTTTTTTCTAGCTTTATAGTATTTATTTTCAATAATTACCTGTAAATCCTAAGGGACAATCACAACTATACATGGCCGTATTTCCTTTACAAGTTCCGCCATTATGACATGGTGATTGGTCACAAAGATCTAATGCTGTTTCACAATTTCTACCAATAAATCCAGGTGCACACCTGCATTGATATTCTCCTGATAGTGGATACCCTAGTAGAAAAATAAGCCGTGAAGAAATACAGTGGGTTTCCAAAGTCCGCTGCCCATTTAGAGAAAAGAATTTAATAAGGTTTAAAATGATGTATCACATGACCTCCCTTTCCTTAAAAAAATGTCCCTCCTGCCCAGACGTATCTAGGGGCTAAGCCCCCAAATTTTGTAAAGCCCCCCCAAGTCAAACTATAAAAGTAAAATTACCAAACCAAAAGTCCAAACCAAGTAAAAGCCCAAGCCCCCCGAAATTTGGACATGGTTACGCCCCTGCAACTCTAAACATAGGAAATAAATACCAAAAGATTAGTTATGTTATTTACGTGTGTAGTTGATATTTTAAGCCGTTCGATCGTTAAAGCCGCCACCTTTCTAAGAATATTCTAAGAATATTCATTTCTTCTTAAAATGTTCTAAGTATATTCTTAGAACAAAGTGTGCTATTGGGGTAGTTCCTACCTGGAAGACACTCGCCATTGTTGAGACATGGCGATCCAGAACATCCAGTTTTTTGAGTCTCATGGAAACGATTTTCACTGAATCCAGAATATAAATTGTTGTCGACGTCTTGGGCCTCAGAACATTCTTCGATATTGGCCGAATCGGTTACATTTTGGAAAAAGCCAATGTTATTTCCACTGTAGCTCCACTAAACAATTAAATTCATAGTTAGTGCCAAGTTTTCAGTCACACTCAATATCTTTGTTGTTTTAAAAGTTAAACCGTGATCAAATAAATATCTTAAATAGGAACAAAAAAAAAAGGTTTAATTAGCTTATTATCTACCGTTGTCAAGGCGTGTTTACCTTGACAACCAATAAAATCAGTGAACTCATTTATTATTGACCGTTGTTAAGCATCGATTATTGACGACGGTAAATAATAAAAAAAATTAAGACAACTACCAAGTTTTTTAATTTATTTGTCAAACTGACAGCTATGTCAAAATAATTTTGGAAGCATATGTTTAGGTGATATTTGGAGTTACTAGCTTTAGGTGGTAGAAAAAATATTACATGCACCATGTGTGCGAACTGTTTTTAGTGTTCTCAACTATTTTGTGCCTTTGTTTTTACAATACACCTTATTCTTTTAATGAATATTAAAGGGCACTAAGTTCAGAACTCGACGATGTCTAACACTATTTGTCATTATTTTTTTGCGATTTAAGTACTTACTTCTGATATACATCCGTCAAATCCTTTATTAACGCCAACTCTTTCGTTAATCCGAATCTTGTTCGGATCGACTCCTCCAATGTACACATTTGTAAAGAGATTCAGAGCCTTGTGATTTTTGTTGATTCTTTCAATAACCGGCAGTTCGCCATTGACCACCAATCTCCCATCGTTCAATGTTCTACTCGCCGTAATAACATGCCATTTGTTGGGTTGAACCTCGTCTTGTTGCCTAAAAATCAAGAACAACAAAATATATATTATATTTGTGTCTTTTATAATTCTTAATATTTAATTTTTTATTCAGTTTCTGAAGGAAGTGAACATTATTGCCAAATAGCACCGATGATCTAAGAATATTCTCTAATTATTCTGCTGAGAATATTCCAAACCGGACGACCAAAAATACACCTAGGAAACCATATCTGATCCACTGCAACCGAAAAAAAATTTGTGGCCTTGTGTTATTAGCAAGAAGCACTCGCAAGATAAAATTATCTATTGTTAAAAAACTGCACCACCTAGTGTGAAAAATTTGAACCCTTGCAAGTAACAATGGCTGCCAGCATAGGGCGTACTACTTATTTTTATTGGAGTCCAGTGCCCCTTTTTTAATTCATTGACCAAACTCCCAACTATGTAAATAAAAAATAAATAAATATTAACCTGATAATTAAGTGTCCATTTCCTGCGTCGAACCTGAATTCCAGATGTCTATCTTTTATGGCTAAACTGATAAAGTCACCGTATCCTTCCTCAGTCTCACTGCAGTACAAGAGCAGCGAATCTTTAGTCGATCTGGGTTTGAATTTCATGGATAGTTTGATCCGTCTCATGAGCTTTGGGTTGGGGTACGCCATGTACGATCCGTCCCTGAAGGCGGGTTCGGTGATGCTTATTTCGTGTTCGCAACGTTTTCCGGTTCGGCCCAACGGACACAGACACTCGAATCCGCTTTCGTTGTCGATGCATCGACCATTTCCGCATACATCTAGAAAAACGAAAAATTTCTGAAATTATACTATTATAGCCTCGCACTATTAAACCCCTCGCTGCTACGCAGCTCGGCTATAAAAAAAGTCTTCTCTATCTGGGTATATAATTACTATTAAATTTTGGCGTTTGAAATTAGCTTAAAAACAAAACAAAGTAAAAAAACTTTTGTCTGGGAGACCTTAAAGCTAGTTAACTTTGACTAGTATTTTTTTGTTATTTAGGTACTTACATGGTGTGCAGGCTTCTCCTTTAGATCTGCTACATGTAGCTCCACTAAACTTATTCTGACAAATACAAGAATATCCCTCTTTTGACAAATTTTCTTGACAGACTCCTTCATTTTGACATCTATTCTCGGCACATATCTCACAATTCGTTATGCCTTCTTGATCTACCGCTTCGCGTAAAATATCCAAGTTGTCATTGCCGATCTGCAGCAAACTAACACACCCCACAAAACCTCTGTCTACCCCGACCGCGGGTAAAATTTGACTGAAATCTGGTACTCCACCTAAATACAAAGGTCCATAAAGATCAAGGTATAACATTTTTCCTTCCGTGCTAGTTGTGTAAGGACCTTCACCATCCACATACATTGTCACTTTTCTCATAAATCGCACCTAGTGTTTTGAAGAAAGAAAAATATAAAAGTTTATTTTCTCCTATTTTTTTTGCCTAAATCTTCTTTTTTTATATATCATAGAGAAATTAAAAAAAAAACTATATATTGCTTTCCCCGAGGAAAGTCTTGCGTTAGTAAAAAAAAAATCAAAAAAAAATTATTGCTTTTTTCTATGTTTCTCGGCGTTTTATATACAAAAAATATGATGATACGAATCGTATCATCATATTTTTTTTTAATTTATTTTTTGTTTTGCGAAAAAAAGAAACTTTTTTTGAAAAAAAAACTTTTTTTGAAAACCTTGAAATATAATTTGATTTTTTTTATTTATCTATTTCTTTTTTCGTTTTTGATTTTAATGAACCTAGGCCTATAGGGGAAAGTATTATTTTGTTGGCAGCAGTATTTTATTCGTGTGTTATGTCGGTCTGTGAACACTAACTTTTGACCCTTTAAACCTAATGGGTTCAAATTTTTACCAGAACTTTTTATATGGGTTAATTTATTTTAAAAGCGTGAATTTTAGTTTTTCTTTGTGGTATTTGCCTGAAAAATTGTATTTGGGGAGTTTACGGGGTTGCAAAAAGAGAAAAATGGCACTTTGTGCCTGGAAATACGGAACCAAAATTGAATTTTCTATAAGAATATAAAAAAAAACGTCCTTTTACTCACCACTTTGACTGTATGCCATTGTCTGTTTGATATCCTGTTATCCCCTTTCAAGACGGCCGTATCGCTTCCAAGATTATACTTAAATTCAGGCACAGAATCCACCAAAGAAAGGGAGATAAAATCTTTAAATCCCTCTTTACCAGCGTTGTATAAAATTAGTCCATTTCCGTTCTCAGGTTTGAAAGAGATCTCGAAGCTAAATCTGGTCATGGCGTCCATAAGAGTTGGCAGTTGGATGTAACTTTTACTGGCCTGGTTGAAATATGGTACGATGCCGGTTACGGTGAGGACGATGGGAACGTCGAGGGTTGCAGGGCCGTTGCTCACGGAACAGACGTAAGTGCCAGCATCCTCGCTACTCGCTTCAATCAGGGTGACTGTTTTCTAGAATTTAAAAATACAGTTCGCACCGAACACAACTTTCAAAAAACGACCCATATTTAGGAGAAAATGAGCCCATTTTACCAAAAATCTTACTTTGACAGAAAGCTGGGACGCCCAGTACAAGTAAAGAGCAAAGGCCTACGGCCGGCCGTGGCCTGTGTATACATCGTATGCAAATATCTACGTCCCAGGTTTACCCAGTTTATTATTTTTTAATAATATTTTTATTATTTCTTTTTTAGTATTTTTCAAAATTCGCCTTTTTATTAATTATTTTTTTAGTATTTTTCAAAATTCGCCGCCCAACAAAAATGTTTTCCCTGATTTGAACAGTACTTACTCTATGTATGTCAATATTTCTATTTAAAGTTCCTCCTTGCTTCATCCAAGTATATTTCAATGGTCCTGGCAAATCTGTGTTGCATTCCAAAATGACCTTACCGCCTCTGGGTACACTTTTTATTTCCAGTGGGACTTCATCTTTTTCAGGCGCTAAAATTCATTTTAGAAATATAGGTCCAAACTAACTAATACTTAGCTGTAGCAAACTACTAGTAGTTTGAGTTTTAAATTTTGTATTTTTGACTGATAGGTATTGATTACAAAAGCCCACAAAACACAAAAAATATTATTTACTCCAGACTATATTTTTTTACGTAAGCTAAAAACGAATATAACAGTGAAAAAGCTGGCTGGCCCCAAAACTTTTTCAAAAAAAAACTGAAAAAAAATATATTGGACAAGCTAGTTTAAAGATTTTTGGAAATTGTCCCCATTTTTTATCAGAATACTGAATACTAGCATATCCAAAATTCAACCAAATCTAATTAAATTCATCAGCTTTTTTTATTGTCAAATTCGTTTTCAGCGCTCAAAAATAAGCAAGAAAAATATAGACTGGTTAATAATACCTAATTTAAGTTATTTTTTTGTGAGGTGGTGTTATTAAACGGTTTTCTTGCAGAGCTCACGTGCTGGTGTGCTATGTCCTTTATTTTTTCGGATCCTGGTCAAAAATTTGAGAGTAGACTTACCCACAACTGCGACATAATGATCCTTATGGTATGGTCCTTGATATCCTATAGCCTCACAACGATATGTACCGGCATTTTCCAATCTTAAATTACGAATGACTAGCCGTCCACCCGTATTTTGCACGTTGCTATCTAGCCAACCGTCCAATTTGGACCAATTGGTGATAACTCCTTCTTCTGAAGACTGGCAATTTACTTCGATATCGTCTCCAATTCTGGATTCTCCTTCATGCGATGATGTTATTCTTAAAGTGGGTTGAACGTTTGTTTGAGAACGACCTGAACAAGAGAGAAAATTAAAATAAAGAAAAATTACTTTATTTGTATTTGTGATAGAAATAGTATATTAAAGTACTAGTTTCATAACACCCGTTTTTAGTACTTAACTTTAGAAAACTCGCCGCAAGCGGCTCGTTTTTTAAACTTGTACTCGTGCGCTAAAAACGTGTTATAAAACGAGTGCTTTATACTACTTTTTCTGTTGTTGCTCTAAAATTAAAAAAACTTACATTTAAATTAATGACCGATTTAGGCATTTGTGTTTTGGATTGGCATTACAATTTTCGCAATGTTGGAAATTCATAGAACAAACGATATTTTGATATAATTTATAGTCAGCTCTTCTCTTTTTCACTGCAAGTAACCAAGCCACAATCTCAACACGGTAAAAATTAAGTTAAAACGCAATTTCTTAGAAAACTAAACTTAAAAGCGGGGTTGACATTTGCACATTTGCAAAGTTCAAACGCCAAGCGATATTCTTTTGTCCCGTTTTGCCAATCCAAAAGAAAAAAAAGTACATAGGTCTAAAAGAATACGCAAAATGCGCGTGATTATGAGCAAAAAAAAAAAAGTCGCAAAATAGAAAAAATAACTTTAAATGTGTAGGCTTGTGTTATTGTTAAAAATACACTTACTTGATACCGTAAGATCAGTATAGTCGCTTGTAACTCCTCCAAAGGTTGGTACTTCGCAGTAATAGCGACCTCTATCATGTTCTTGAATATTATAAATGTACAAGATATTTTTGTCCACTCTCGAATTTTGAGGCAGGCCCATTTGCTCTCTATGCCACCTGATGTTGCTTCTATCAGTAGCATCGCCTACTTTACATTTCAAGGTCACTGTAGAGCCCATGGGCGCTGTCATTTCTCTTGTGTCCACTTGCACGATGGGTTTATCCGTACTCTCTTCCACGATTACTTCCGCCACTGATTCGGATACTCCCGCATTGTTGACCGCCCTGTAAATACGGATGTACAAAAACGATTTTTTTTAAAACGAATCATTAGGCTTTGTTCTTACATTTTCTATAATTGTAAATAAAATAGTGTACATATCTGACCCTTGGTCTTCAGCATCTATTAGATACAGGGTGTTCCAGAACTCGCGTACCGAAATTTAAGAGGTGATTCTACATCCAAAAATATGAAAAAAAGTTTCTATAAAGGTTGGTCCGGAAAGGAGCCCTAAGGGAGCTACGGCCCTTCGAAGATGACGTATTGAATGGGGAACGAAAAAAAGCACCAATAAAATTTTAATGCTGCAGGGTGATTCTTCATTTAAAACTGAGCAAAAAAGTATTATACACCAAAACACCTAAATTTAATATTAAAGGAGTAATAGCCTTTTAAAAAGTAACGTTTTTGGTGGCACAAAATGTTACTTCCTCTTAATTGCATTTTTTTTGATAACGGTTGCTCCTACAGTGTTACACTATATGATATTTTATATGTATTTTTACTCTAGAAATCTATATTTTTTACAACAAATCCAAAAAACATACACATAGAAAAGTTTGGGGCAAAAATGTTTTAAGTCTCATATATTTTGTCCGTCTGGGCACGCCTCTTGATAAATTAAAAAAATAAATTAACATAAACTTATTGCCCTTATTAATACTAGTATACATGCAAAAGCTCGCCGCTCTAGCTTAAACGGTACCCGAGTTATTAATTAAAAACCTTATTTTTATTACAATTTTAAAGGGCCCTAGATCCCTTAGGGCTCATTTCCGGACCAACCTTTATAGGAACTTTTTTTATATTTTTGGATCTAGAATCACCTCTTAAATTTTGGCATGCCAGTATATTCTATTTCTATTCTAATTAACTTAATTATAACTAATAAACGCCAAAAATAAGAGTTTTACCCTATTCTTATCTCCCTACCCCCAATCGTTATCCCCAAATTCTAACTATGGCTAATATGTAACAGGTTGAGTGGTATCACGATTTTTTCGGATTCTCACACAATCTTTAGCGCCGCAGGCAAAATTTTTTAGAAATCTTTAGGTATCGTATTATATACGAAATTATTTAATAAAATCTATTAACAAATATTGTGATAATAGACTGTTGGTAATCAAGTTAAGCGCCGCAGGCAATTTTTTTTAAATTTTTAAGTTCACGTATTTTCCTAACAACAATTAAAATTAAAATTTTTAATGACACGCATTTTTTAAACACCTCAGACTTGAAAAAACAAATTATTTTATAAATTGTATGGCCGGCACTCGAACTCGTATTGGTAATCATATTATGGTTCCGCAGGCAAAAACTTTTATAAATTATTTTTAACACTTCAGAATTTTAAAAGCAAATTTTAATTATTTATAAACATTTTAAATACAAGTTTCTCATGGATTTGCGTTCTGTAGCCATTTTCAGCGCCGCAGGCAGATTTTTGTAGAAATCTGAATAGCCAAACACTTTGGAATTGTTAAAAAGAAAACAAAATAATATATTATCTGAAAAGACAGGGGGACACGACTCCCCCCTGCCTCCCCCCTCGGGGCGCCCATGTAAAAATGTAAAAATAAATCCGGTTTCTTAGAGTAATGTGCATATTATTGTTGTGAATAAAAAATCCGTACCTGCAAAGGTATTTTCCCGTGTCGTTCACTTGGATACTCCTAAACTGAATATAACCATCTCTGGTGACGACTGAAGGTGGCATTTGCCTTTCGGCAGACTCCCAGGTGATGGTGATGGGCTGTTCACCAGTTGCTTGACATTGGACATAGGCGTTATCTCCTGGATGGACGATTTGACGTTTTGGTGACAAGGTGATCCTTGGTGGGGAGATAACTTTCAAAAAAGTGGAGACTCTGGCGATAATATGTCCTGTTTGCTGACTCTTCGCCACGCATTTGTATTCCCCGGCGGCCGACGGTTGGACTCTGTCTATGTAGAGGACTCCTTGTCTTACAAAGGCTTCTGGTGGTAAACTTGAGTTGTCTGCTTTCAGCCATTTTACTTGATATGTCACATTCCCTACAAGTAAATTACATTACTTTTTTTACTACCTAATTAAGTGTTCAAGTGTTACGTAACGCAAATAGGGGGTGTGTTGGGGGGGGGATAGCCAAAATATAAAATCTCTACAGCCTTAAATAACGTGGGAACCAGGTTATGAAGTGTATGAATTTTGGTACAATTTTCGTTACGTAATACTTGAACGTTCCCTAGCTTGCTACTGTTGTACAGGCTTGTTTACCTTGACAACCAATAAAATCAGTATCAGTAGTTAAGAGCTATATGTAGTAGAAAAATATCCTATGCAACTCATATGCGATATAATATAATGTATTAATTTTGTGTAGTGAAAAGAAATAAATGTTTAAGGGAAATATCTTACCGTAATTGGGGGTAACATGGCATCGCATTTCTGCTCTGCTTCCAGCAGGTGCGTCGAATGTGTTTTGTGATGGTCGCTCGTTTTGTTTGAATCCGGTGCTCGAAGCAGTGGGGTCTTCATCTGTAATTACAAATTGTTTATAACCAATTAATTACCAGCTTCTCACAAAAAAATTACATTACATGTTTGGTTAACCTCGTATACTTAATTAAGCATCCCCTGAATCCAGGACTTGTGTAGTAGTAGAGGGAACCACCGGCTTATATTGACTTTCGAACCAGTTTTTATAGGGATAGACCGTTTCACTCATCGCCTTCGCTAAATTTCAATCTAATTAATTAATTGAAAAAGGCAAATCGGTGCCAGTGAGAATCGAATTCACGCTAGTTGGCTTGCTATACACGCGCTTTCCAAACCAACCTACTGTAGTAATCCAGCCACACAAAAAAATATCGGTAACTAACCAATACAAGGGTTACGATGTATCGTTTTCTATAGATATTAAGTCGTTGAATCCTAAACTAGAAGCAAAATTTTTCGAGCACCTCGGGGTTTCGAGAAAAATGAGATAAAAAATTTAAAAAAAAATGGCAATATTTTCGTGATTTTAACACTGTTTTTTTTTTCTCGAAAAGCACAGTTCTGCGACCAGTTTTGTATTCAGTGAACAAAAACCTTTAAATATCAGTTTCCTTTTACGTACCCGTTATATCTCCACGATCAGGATATCGTTCAATGCGAAGAACGACGCGTTTTTCACTAATTCCTGCAGAATTTTCAGCTACACAGGTATGCTCTCCCTCATCTTGCTCCGAGAAATATCTTATTTCCTTCACTGCGATATTTTGAGTTAACGATAGTACACTGCAAACAATAATGAGAAAATTTTCAAACAATTATACCGTAAAGTCCAGTCTAAGGTCTACATTTAAAACATTTGATATTTATTAAAATAAATAGTAGATTTATTAAAGTTATTAATAGATTTTCCGATTTGTCCCCTTGCCACACTCTGATTTTTTTATTAGTAACGAGAACAAAGCAGAACATGTAAAAAAATAGCTTTTAGCCCCTTTGACACCCTTATTCTATCCCGAGTTTTTACCAAAAAGAATCCCAGCCTAGAACTTTGCACAAGCAACGATTGTTCCAAATTTCAAAGCGTTCTCTATTTGTTGTTGGACAGACCGATAGACAGACATATTTTTTTATGGCGGAAAACTCCTTAAAATGTCGAGAAACGTATTTTTTTAATTTAGCAAGATTTTCCTTAGGGAAAGTACTTACGGGGCTTTCATCCTTGGTTCCTTCCAGTAAACCGACGGTTTGGGATTCCCGGTGGCGTGGCATTCCAGATGTATTTCACTGTTCACAGGTCTTGCGATAACATCTTCTCCAGGAATGATAAATATCTCGGGTATGGTGGTAACCTCAATGGTAGCAACTGCTGTGGTTCTTCCGGCTTCATTCGCGGCAGTACACACGTAATCACCTCTATCTTCTGGGGTTGTTTGTGTGAATCTTTAAAAATTACAGACTTATTATAATAATATTCAAAACAAAATACTGGACGTGGAAATAGATGTGTGGACGCCGGACGTCCAAAAAGTCGCTTCCATATAAATAAACTTACATATTGAATAGTTTACCTTAAATATCCTCCTGACATAATTTCAACATTCCTGCTCATAGGCAGGTTATCTCCTCTGGTCCAGCCGATAGTAGGAATTGGAATCCCCTTGATGATATTACATTGCATTATCGCGCTGTTGCCAGCCACGATCGTTTGGGAATTGTTCGGCAAAATTTCCAGTTGCGGCGACTCCAATCGGTTTATCTCGATGAAGACCGAATACTGAGCGAGTCCCAAATCGTTAGTGGCAACACAAATGTAAAAACCTCTATCTTCAACTTGGGCATTTCTGATGTACAAAACGTTGCCAATTTGTTGGCTGTTTGGACCTAATCCCGTGTTCATTTTTGACCATTTGACAGTTGGCGTTGGAGTACCAGTCGCCTCGCATCTGATATTGGCATCGTGTCCTTGAGAAATGGTTAGACGATCTTCTAGCACGTGGACTGTCGGGGCCTTACCTGTTTAAGACAATCTCGATAAGTTCGGCTATATTTTATAAGTTTATTCAGGTTTACGCATTTTTTCACATTTTAATGAATTATTTTTAACATTATTATTTGATTATGCAACAAAAATAAGGATAAACTCTTCAAGTAGTGGCTTAATTTGAGGTTTTTTTGACAGAAAACATTAGGGCATGTATGTTTTATATTTCCTAAAAGTGATCCGAATATATTTAGTTTCAACCTTACCTACAGCTGGGAAATGTTCAATGGAAACAACTGCTGAATTGGATCCACTTGTTCTCGATGAAGTAGTGACTCTACACAAGTAAACTCCAGAATCTTCAGGCTTAGCGTCCAAAATGAGCAACGTGCCTCTATCTTCACGCGAGTTGTATGGAAGCTGTCCGTTTTCTTTGGCCCATGAGACAGTTTCGTAAGCACCATTGGCGGTACATCTCAGTTGGACAGTGTCTCCGCTCTTGCCTTGGTACTGCGGCGGGTCAATTCTGACACGTACCAGATTTGGCACAGTTCCTTGAACCCGAATTACAAAAGAGGAACCAGCTGGAGTACCTACACCGTTATCAGCGATACATTTGTATTCACCATCGTCGGCCATTTGGGCTTCGGGAATCCGAAACACTCCACCATTTAGGTAGTGCTATAATAACAAACATTTAGACTACTTTCATAGAATGAAATGGGTAATAAGATTTTATAGCGTGAGTCCACAGTTTTTTTAGGATTTTCCAGTAATACTGATAATCACGTGACCTCCATAACTTTTGACAAGTCTGCTAATAAAAATCGATAGGCCCCAAAGATTTTAAAGATATAAGACAAGTTTTTAGACAAAAGGTATCTGAAAGTTCTTTTGGTTAAAAACATGTATCTTCTAAACTAAGCAATATTGAGAAATGACTCAAAAAGCACAAGTTAGTTTTTAATTCAGTTTGATTTAAGCGCTCAAAAAATCCACAAGGTGACTTAAAAATAATACAAAAATCGCTGTTATCGAAACTTCTGACTATAAAGTTAAAATAATTAAAAATGTTTATTTATCCGTCGTAATAAATTACAAGTTATTCTTTCATATTTATTAAAGAACAACTGGGGTGACTTAGGGCGGTGTGGGTGACTTTGCAAACTTTTTCGCAAAACTTTCTGAACTAAAGCACTTTCGCAAAACTTGTGGGTTAATGTACACAAGTTGTGGAATTGAACCCTACAACTTGTACACACGTGGTTTGGTTCAGAGGGTTTTGCGAAAAAGTGTCCGAAGTCACCCACACCATCTGAAGTCACCCCACTTGACGGTACTATTCAAAATAAAATGAAATATGTTGTAATCGAGCATATGGTTTCGGAGTTATTTATTATTATTTATATTATTATTATGTATTTAATTTTTAATGTATAAAGCCAAACTTGGGAAAAATGCATTGTTTTTTTTTTCTGGAGTTGCGTGTGTGTTTACTTACAGATGGATTCAAACGTTTGCTGTCTATTCTAACTACTCTAATTGTTGGGGATGGGTTGCCAGAAGCATAGCAGTTTACTTCAACGGGTTGACCTTCATAGACATCAATAAATGGTCTGGAAATAGCTACTGTTGGAGCAGTTTCTACATTTGCTGCAATAATATTATTTACATTACTAAATCAAATAGTTGTAATAATTATTGGGATATTGGAAATACATTTATAATACATACAGTTTTGGACAAGATATAAGCATAACTATATACTGTAACTTTTAATAATACAGTAACATATAACTAACATTACTATTACCTGGTTTATCAAGAGCATTGGGTAACAGATCTAGCAGCATGAAAAGGATTATATTTTTTAGAAATTATTTTTATTATTAGTCATGAAGAGCCCCAAACAATCTTTTGGATTGTGCTAGGAGCTCTCCATTACATTAATTTTGTAGACCAATAGACTTCCCAACCACGTTCGAGTTGGGAAAATCTACTGTCCAGTTAGGAAATAGTTGGGAGATTTGTAGAGGCAATTATTTTTTTTTAGTTATCAAAATTTCTCCAGGGCAAAAAGTCCTCGCGTCAGCCCCAGCAAGCCAGGTATTTATACTTACGTCCCACTTGAAGAACAACATTGCTTTGCACAGCTTCATACCCGTCAGTTGCTTTGCAAATGTATGTTCCAGAGTCTGACAATTTTAGGTTGGTAATTATGAGGAGACCTCTTCCATCATCTATTGAATTTTCTGGGAGCTCACTATTTTCTTTATTCCATTGCACTCTGACAGTCTAAAATTAAAATAACCTTTAAAGGGCACAGTTCGACCGCACTTGCTTTCTAGCAAATAAGATAAGATTAAAGATTTTAATTATTTTGTTCTTATTTTTATAGAATATTCTTAATTTTTGTTCTACAGATTTTTAAATATTTTTTCTTTGTATTTTTTTTAACTTATTTTTTATAGATAGGAATATTCTTATAAGATACTTACCCTTGAAGCTGTTAAGGACCTGGCGGAACAATTGAATCTTACTGAGCTACCAGCTTCAAAAATTTGAATGTTTGGCCGGTGAATTGTAATTTCAATGGATGGAGGTCTACTGGTTGGTGGATAAACAGGTGGTCTTTCAGTTGGGGTAGATGCGGAAGAAGCTAAATAAAAAAAGCATAAAATATAATAATATAAAATTAATCACATGCACTGAATACGTTGTATTAGTGAATTATATTATTATAAACGTTGGGCGTTGATTGGTTGAAGTGAGTTAGGATTTTATACATTATATTCCATACATGATTAGGATGGAAACTAAAAACAAACAAAAAACACGAAACCTGTTGCCAAAGCTTGATTTCTACTGGCTTTTTGACTTCTTATCATTATATTAATGATATAAATTTAAATGGTATTTTTTTAGCAAAGGAAATACAAATTTCATTAGTTTACTACAATAAAATCAAAAAGAATGTAAAAACATAAAAACAGAAGTAGATTCAGTGTATAATTACTACAAAAAAAGCGATAAGAAATTAGGTTCTGGCAGCAGGTTTCTCGGTTATTTGTTTTTTACTTTCCAGTCGAACCTATAGGTTATAACTGCTTCTATACCGAAAAATTACGAAAAAATAAGTAACCCGATATTTGATAAAAAAGGTAAAAGGAGAAATTTTTATTTTAACAGAGCCTTTTTTGATCGTTCTCTTTTCTAGAATTTTCAAAATATAACGAACTTACTTCTTTCACAATATGGTCCTTCAAAGCCGTATCTGCAGTTGCACATCACCCTATTATCCTGTATGCTGCAGCTTTCTTCATTGTTGTTACATGGACACTTGCTACAAGATCCTAGAGGCCCCGTGGAATAATCTTTAAGGTCTCTGTAGTAACCTATAATCAATACAAATTAATTACTAAAACAAGTCACATATTGAATTAATCAGAGTAATAATTCAAAATTGTACCTAGGGCTACTGGTAAATTTTGTATCTTTTAATACATCTAATAGAGGCTCTCGCAAAAGTCCAAACCTATTTGGGGCTTTCTAAGCCTTACCCAAAATTTTGTTTTTTTAGTGTAAACCAAATTATTTGTACACCAAGTACTGAGCCTGACAAATAAAACTGTTTAATTTAAAAAGCAAGGCGCCTTTTTCCGCCTGAGCAGCGTTGCCGAGAAGCATTAAAATACCTTAAAATAAAACATTTCAAACAATTCGTTGGATTATAAAAATTATAAAAAAAGTCCAAACGATTTGAGAGTTACTGGACAACAAAATTTTAGGTGGAGTGTAAATAAAATAAATAAACAAACCTGGCGCACAAGCTTCACACGAAGTTCCCCGATATCCCTCAGGACAATGGCAGTTTTCAATGCTGTATGCTTTCCCCAGAGAGGTTGTGGTTTCAACAGCCGTGTCCATAGATAAGTCACTCAAATATGAGCTTTCAGTGTCTGTGGATAATGTGGCTCTGATGAGTATCGATTCGATATTGGACAAAGCTAAAAGTAGGTCTTCTCTGGTTGCTTCTCTTGGAGCTTGGTGTTCTTCGGAACGGTACCAACCTTCACCAGCCTTCAAAACAACTGATATTTTCTAAAAAAGACATATTTTTTTAGATAAAATGAGATGTGTTTCTGTCAACTTTTAGTTCTAAAAGTATCGCAAAGAAGTGTATCGTATTTTGGGCGAAACCAAACCACTTGACTGAATTTTGATATAAGAGAATATCTAGAGCGATACATTTTTTTTTGAACAAAAGATAGTGATTAAATTGGGTCTTTTATTAATAATAAAATTGATACATACATGGTTTACATTTTCCTCCAAACGATTGACTGAGTTACTCCAAAACAGTAAAATCCCATTTCCCTTAATCATAACATCTCTGTCGGGAATAAAATTCCCGTTACTCCGTTGAGTGTACCTCTGAGTGAATTCCAACCGTCCACCATAAGATTTGATTTGGTTTCCGGTGAAGATGCTGGGCAACGACCAATACCAACTTTCCACG
This sequence comes from Brachypterus glaber, assembly GCA_958510825.1. Lineage (NCBI taxonomy): Eukaryota > Metazoa > Arthropoda > Insecta > Coleoptera > Kateretidae > Brachypterus > Brachypterus glaber. The sequence goes on along the minus strand of OY294052.1, from coordinate 61,600 downwards.
CCGCCGTTAAACTGGTAACCGATTTCATTCAATTCCATTCTAATAATGAAGTTTTCTCCAATTCTTGTGCGCTGGTTTCTAAATTAAATATTATAATTACGTGTAATTATTATAATTATAATTACCCAAGTAATATACTTTATAGCTACTTAAGTAATTATAATTCCTTTTTATAAGCTCATAATCACACGCATTTTGCGTATTCTTTTAGACCTATAAGAGGTTTGTACTTTTTTTTCTTTTGGGTTGGCAACATGACGAAACACTATCGCTTGCCGTTTTCCGTACAAATGTCAACGTCTCTTTAAAGTTTAATTTTCTACAAAATTTTGTGTTTAGGTTATTTTTTACCGTGTTAACATTGTGGCTTGGTTACTCAGTGAAAAGGAGAAGAGATGACTATAAAATATATCAATATATAATTTGTTCTCAGAATTTTAAACATGTAAACTGTAATGCCAACCCAGAACAAAAATTCCTAAATCAGTCATCAATTTAAATGTAAGTTGTTTAAAATTTTAGAGCAAAACAGAAAAAATAGTGTATAGCACTCGTTTCATAACACGTTTTAGCGCACTAGTACTTTGGAAAACTCACCGCAAGTGGCTCGTTTTCTAAACGTGCACTCGTGCGCTAAAAACGTAAGTTATGAAATTTACTTTGATGTACTATTTTTGTAACTTACGGATCAATAAGGGTGTATCCATGGCTCATATCTACAATTTGACTAGGAATTTGCTCAACGTAAAGATTACTTTCCACGCATTCTTTAGCGATCCCGGCACAGAAACAGGATTCGCATCCATCAATATTGGTTATGTTGAGGCCAAAGGTTCCAGGGCGACATCTGTCGCAATTATCTCCTATAACGTTAGTCTAAAACAATAGTCACGTGACACGCTTGGTTGTTTGCAAGACGTATATATTATATTACTAGGAGTAAAAGTCACTCTTTTTTTACTTTTACAAGGCTACAGGAATGATGGGTAGCGGTTCAGAAAACTGCAGACGAGTTAAAACAAATACTTCTACTCCGAGTGAAACATGCTATTTTTCCTTCAATCGTTCTAAAACAAGTAAATTTTTAAATATTAACCCTTTCGCCTCGGATTTGTTTTCTTTGAATTTCGAAACTTTTTTTGTGTATATAATATAAAACGCTATCAAAAGTACGAAACAAGTGATTTTTTTTAAATGTTCTTTTTGGCTATAGGATTTTTTGAACATCTGCTGGGACATATATGTCCCCACAGGACCGAAAGGGTTAAAAATATGTATAAAATTAATGTTTACAAATTATTTAAAAAATACCAAATGTATTTAATTTACTTAATTTAATAAATACATAGGCACTTTAGCTAATTAACTTTTTTTTAACGCCGTAAAAAGGCTACGCTTGAAGAAAACATTTTTTTATTTTCTTAATAATAACAGCACAATGCGCTAAAACCAAGTATTTTTTTTTACTTTATGCTACCCATTTTCGTTTTAATATAATGTATTTTTTATTAAAACAAATGAAATTCGTTTTTCTTAAAATAATTCTTACGACTTAAATAAATTATGAAAGTATAAATTTGGTATTATCAAGTAAAAAAACAACTTAGTTTTAGCGTGGGTAATAACCTACTTTACATCTGCAATATCCATCATCACATTCATTTAAAGCCGTGCCTCTCGAATCGCATCTGCATTCTTTTTGGCTGCTGGGCCCACAAGGAATATTTCTTTGTGGATCTCCGCTATAACCTGGTAAACATTCTTCGCATTTATCGCCGGTTGTTCCATCTCTGCAATTCTAAAAAAAAATATATAAAAAAAAATGTTAAACCAACTCAAATAAATTAATTTCAAAATCTAAAATAATAGGCCAAAAGTGCATCTGCATAAAATGGTTTAAGAGAATACAGCGAAAAAAAATCTAAAGTACACTATTTTTATTTTTTTTTTAGATAAAAATTGAAACTCCTAATACACTGATAAAAAGGATTTATCCAAATAGACAATTAAATTATTTGGTTGTGATTAACAAATTTTATTTCAGTCAAATAAATATTTAGTTCATCTAAACAAATATTTTAATTTCAAAATTATTTATTAATGGGAACGAAATAATTTATTTGTCACAACTAAATAATTCAATTGGCCGAATCCAACAAAATATTTTGCTGACACAAATAAACTGAAATAGATCTTTGGATTATTTTAAATTCGTGATTTTCTTTTAAAAATCGGCAAAAACAGCATTCGTTATCATTTTTTTTCTCTTATTTCTCCAATTAAGAAAGTTAATTTTTAGAAGTCTTGGGCGATTTTCGCAAAAAAATAATCTTTATCCATCGGTCAGGAAAAATAACGATAATGGACAAAAACTATAATTTTGAGTGAGAGCTTACTTATTATTTATAGTAGGACAAAATGCATAAATGAAAATATTGTTTAATTCCCTACAAAAACATGTGTGATCATTTTTATCGTGGGACTATTAGTTTCCGAGTAGATAGATAGATAGGCATTTTAATAAATTTTGATATATTTTTACATGTTTAATTACATGTCAAATTTTGAGACTAGTAAAAAATTAATTTTAATTAATTGTTCTTTTAATAAATTTCAATTTTTTTATGAATTAAATTTTAGTTTTGTTCATTTGATATTTACCAAACAGACTCCAGTTTCAACATCGCATTCAGTGGAATGTCCATTGCATTCGCATAAATCACAGACTCCTAGATACAAGCCTTCTTCTTTCCTGAAATATCCAACATCACACTTTTCGCAGGACGTTCCTGTATATCCCCTGGGACAAAAACACTGTTCAACAGCCGATGCCCGTTCTTCCGAGCCAGAATTTCTTTCGCTTGCAGTGTCTAATGAGACGCCGATCAACGCAACTTCTCTGCTGTTCGTGTAATATGTTGCTTTGATGTTGATTTCTTTGAGATTGGCCAGTGCCATCAGGAAGTACTCGCGATCAGCTGTTTCGCCGTCGGATTTTTGCCAATATTGTTCAAACAATGGTACCTGATAATAATAATTATAATAAGTTTCTTTCACAGTCACAGTCCAAAACAGCACCGCGATGATGTAAGAATATTCTCTAATTTTTGTACTGGTAATATTCCTAGAATATATTTTTTCTATTTTGCGACTCTTATAAGCTCATAAGATTCTGAGAACATACTGCAAGTTTTTTTTAGAATGATCATAGAAGCTTGTGTATGACTAAAACGGTAAAAAGTGCTGTTTATGTAAAACAGCGCATAGTCTTAGAATCATACATTCTTAATATTTATTATAGGAATATCCAACTTCGACTACACCAGCTAATATCTTAGTAACGGCAGAAGCAATTTCGAAAATTCTTTTTTCGGCTTTAGCCTTTACCAAGATATTGGTTTGTGTACTCAAAGTTATATAAAAATGGTACCTGATAACTTTGAGGTTGATTGGTTGGTGTGGAATAGTTTTGAGAATAATAATACAGGTTGATTCTTTCGTTATTCACCAGCTCGTCGACATCGTTGTTGCTGACAAGTTGGACATCAGCTGCTGAGTTTCTGGAACTTTGGCCACCAGGTGCTGGTGTGTTTTTCAACGTATATCTTGAAAAGTAAGGTATACATTACATATTAAAAACTGCACAAGGCAATAGATCGCTACGATTTGAGACAAAAATAAAACATGTGACAGGCAATAAATATATTGGGGGGAAATTTAAAGGTACTATATCTTACCTTAAGTATCCACCATAAGATGTAATCTTATTGCCTAGATAACGAGAAGGCAAAGTCCAGTAGTACACTTCGGGTGAGCGGAAGTCTGAATAAGAAATTTCTCGATTTGATGAATCTAATCTTATGTTAGCGGAAGGTATAACGTCTTTTGTTGGCACAGTTGTGATTAAACTAAAGCCTTGGTTATTTGTCGAAAACATACTTGAAATCTAAAAAAAACATAATTATAATTGAGTGGCTATACAAAAATAGTGGTTAGTGAATTTTTTTTGTCTAAGGTCGTATTTGTTGATCCCAAACAGAGTTTCGTATGGCTGAGGTCACAATACGACTGATTATAGAAGAAGAAATTTAGTCCTCGCGTAGCACATGTTTTTCTCACTACTGTTTTTTTTCGGCATGTGTGGTACTAAAAAAGGACTTGGTATATAATATTTACCCTAGTTCTATACCAGTTGGAACTGGAACATAGTTCAGTAACTCCGCTGCAGAAACATGGAATGCATCCAAATTGGTTATCACTACTTAAATGGAATGAATTTGGTTTACATTGGTTACAAGCAGGACCATCGGTGTACGGCTGAAAAATAAATAATTGCCAATAATAGTTTAGATAATATTAACCAGATCTTTTAAGAATTATTATTATTGCAGGTATATTGTATTTTTGTAACAAATTTGAATTAAATTTTCGGACAAGATAGTTGTTTTCCTACTATCCATTCAACTTTCTATTTTGCGCTCGTTGTTAAGGTAAACAAACCCACAAGCAGAATTATTTTTTTTTATTTCTGCTTGTTGTCAGGGTTTGAGTACCTCAATAACGAGCGCATATAATGTGGTTATACCTAAAGAATCTGTAATAATTAAGCAGTCTTCAAAATATAACGGTCGTTAGATTTTGAACTTAAAAGTTCAGTAAATATATTTATAATTATTATTTTAGGAAAAATATTGCTTGTATCACGAGCGCAAAATGTAATTTTCGCTCTAGCGTGATTGCTGATATCGACTTAACGCCTCGATCAGCAAGTTCCAAGCTAAAATTAGTTATTTTGCGCTTATAATACAAAAATTTTATTTTCTGTAACATTTTATCTAATTAGAGTGGCCTTGCAAAGATTTTTTATTTTGTTTTGATACTCGATTTTTTTTCCAACGTTAAGTTTATTTACAACACTAGATAATATTTGTTTGAATAGAAAATGACTTACTTTACATTTACAGACTCCGTTAACCAAGTCGCCACCAGCGGCAACGCAGTTGGGATAACTGTGAGGCCTGCACGAATCTCCCGGCACGGTTGGATTGCCCGAGTATCCCGCAGCGCATTGCTCGCACCTTCTTCCCACGTATCCCACAGGACAATCGCAGATTACTTCGTTATCATTATGAAGGGAACAAGTGCTGGCAAATTGGTTGCCGGGAGTGGTGAAAGGACATGGACAGGCTTGACAGGGAATGCCTCTAGCTGGATCACCAAATGTGCCTGGGGGACAGGTTTCTTGTTCTTTGTAGCATTTTCCCAACCACGGACCAGTTTTTTGGAGTGAGTATCCTTGGGCACAGTCCTAAAAAGATATTAGTTAAGACATATAGCAAACATAACAGTACTAGACATGGAATCTAATTACACTAGCTTACAAATTCAACTTTTTTTGTGCACCGCGTGATTATCACTTTTTTTTTATTCTTTGAATCCGAATCTGCCAATGTTTTTTTGTTGGGAATATTCTGTAATTTGGTTTACATCTGTTTTTGACACCAAGAAACTTTTGGTGAATGAAAATTTGATTCACTTTATCCCCAGTAGTTTACTTAACCCGGTTGACAGTACGTTTTAAAACTGGTGTAACATGAACATAATAAAAATAATAATAATAATAATTTAAGAACATATATTAAAAGGTCTGCATAATAAGTAGTAGGTATTTTTTAAGGTATGTGTGGAATATGTTTTCACTAAAAAAGACCTGGATGTATTATTAGACTTTAACATCCACTAGACATCTTTGTAGACCAGTTGATCTTTTACAAATCCCATTTCATTTTTGTAATGTCGACTACGTCCGTCTTTTTTGCGGTAAATTATCACCGCACTCAGGCACAATTTTCCTAAAACATGGCAAGCCGTGAGATATGTAATGCTACGCCTACCATTCACAGTAAATGGAATATTGCAAAAAGCCCAAATATTAAAAAAATATATATTTTCAACAAAAAAAAAATAAAATAATTATTTGTTGTTTTGAAAAACGAAAAATTTAAAAAAAAAATTGAAAAAGACTTTTTAAAACATTTTCAAAATTTTTATTTTTTTATTTTCTTTTTGCGAAAAACGAAAAAAAAAAAAATAAAAAAAAGTTCAAAAAAAAAATTCAAAAATTTTATTTTTTTTGCGGAAAACGATTTTTTTTTTGAAAATTATAGTTTTTTATTTAAAAAAAAAGTTTAACCTCCCATAACTTTTTTATTTTTGGGATGAATACTTAGAAAAACAATAGGGATCTTCCCCTCATAGAACTGGATTTTTCCTGAAAATTCGTTCTGGAGTTCGTGTCCACAAAAATGGTGAGATCGGACAGACGGACGGACGGACATTTTTAATGTTTCTTATTTTTTTATTTGTATCCAAGATGTTTTTGTCTAGGAGGTTTTTTGGGAAATTCTAAACTACCGTATATTACTATTCTAAAGCTACGCGCTGTGAATAGTATAATAATAAGTAATAAGTACGAGTACAGCGTATAGTATAATACGTTTTAATGTATTTGTTTAAATATATTGATTTATTTGAAATAAGACTTTCTGACCGAGTAAAAATATTTTTAAATATCAATACTGCACGTTAGGAAACACTCTGCAAGCCTATCTTCGTGTTCGTGCGAAAAAATATTGTCTTTTAAAGCAAGTGTCCTAAAATAATATTTTTATTATCACGTTTTTAGGTAGGTAGGTAAGACAAATGAAAATCTCATTGATAAATTTTTTACATTTGGCCTTAAAAAGATCCCAGAGTTCTATTCTAAATAGTTAGATTTTGAGCAAAAAATTGGGTTATTTTGAAATCGCACTAAATGTTGATTCAGACCACAGTGTCGGAAAAATCTAATGACGGATTTTCCCAGATAAAAGTCTGTACTTAATAGAACACTCACCAGGAAAATCCCCCAAGACAAATTCGATTTTTTAATAATGATTTTCTAAATAACTGTAATATGTAGGTGCTTTTTTAAACGGATTTAAAATCTGAATGAAAAATACTATAAGGGCTTGCCCATAAACGATGTCATACTTTTTGGCGTCCTCAAAGTTGTGACCTTTTCATTTTTTCACCAAAAGATTGTAAAAAACCGCTAAAAAACAATAAAAATCAATTTGGCGCCAAACGCTAAGAATCCCCGCCATAAAACAGTTTTTGAGAGTAAAAGAGAGTTTATTCATCAAATCACACGTTTTAATCCATTAAAAAAGTGAATTTAAAATATTTATCCAATGATTAAAGTGTTGGTTTTTGTAAATAATTGTAAAAAACGCAAAAAAAGATCTTAAAATAAACATGGCAGAAAAGAAGATTTTATTCAAAAAATACTATTTTTACACGAAAGAGCGACCAAAAATGTACCTATGCAAATTTTCAGATTTTTTCAATAGATTCCCGACAAACACCGATTTTTTTGCTAGCATGACTGGTTTATAATAAACCTTCTAAGCTTGTTTAATTTTACGAAAATCAGATCATTGAATAAGTAGGTAGTTCCTGCTAGAGAGCCTAAATGTAACGTTTTATGTATTCTTTCTTGACAGAAAACATCACATTAGGCACTCTAGTTCCTGCGGAATCAAAAAAATTACCCAACAGACTTGCTAGGGTATCTACCTAGCGCTTTTACGAAAAAAAGTTTCTGAAGTTGACAATTATTTGACCAAAAAGCTTTAAAACTTACCTCATATGGTGAAACTACAAAGTAACCTATCTGTTAATCAATTTTAACTTTAATTTATTGATTTTTATGCACTGAAAACTAAACAAACGGTCAAACTTATTCAAATCAATGTGAAAGACGCCAACACTTTTTGTAAACTAATTTCAGAAATAGTCTCTGCTAATTTATTTCTTAGAATCAAACGTGCTGTTGCTACCCTTGGATCGGCCAATCAGAAGCGATCGTCATAAAGTCATAAACAAAAGAATGTGTGAACGGTTTCATTAAAACACTTTTTTTTATTTTATGTTATGGTCGCGTTTATGTAATGTATTGTGCATTTTTCCCGCTTTTTGTAAGAAAATAGTGTTTTAAAATATTATATTTGATAAGATAAACATAAACTAAATGACTGTTAGTGAGTTTATGGTTTTTTAGCAGATATTCCGTCCGGCGAGATGCAGGATTTCAAGATTTTCAAGAATGCTTGTTGGTGGGTGTTCTGTGGCTTCTTTGGTAAGTGTAAATTTTGCATAGCATGATTTTGACGAAAGGCAAAGCTTCTTTGTTGCTTTTTACATAGGCACTTAGTATACCGGGTGAGTTTTAATCAATGTACACCCCCTAAAATGGGATTGTTTTCATCCCGATCAAAGCAAATTTTTTGTAGCTTATATTTCTTAACAAGGGCTACAAAATGGCGTACAATTTTTTTTGCACTTCCGGTTTCGCCGGAAACTAAGTCAATTTTTTTTAATGGCAACCCCTGTATATTTTTGCATTTTTGAATTCAGAAAACAATTTTACATCTAAAAAAATCAATTAATTAATTTTTTATTTATTAAAAAATAGCCTAATCCGGCAAAATTGGAAGTGAAAAACAAAAGTACGCCATTTTGTAGCACCAAAAAGTTAGATGCGTACAAGGGGGTTGCCATTTGAAATATTAAGTTATGAAGGAAAAGCCGTTTTAAAAAATTTAAAGTACAAAAAAATTACCAAATTTTGGTTTTTACGTAAAATTTGTATTTCTCCCACATTTAGCAAAGAAATTAGATTTTATTTATGAAAAAATAAATCTTGTATGTTAATAAAAAAACGTAAGTACTAAAAAAATAAAAAGTTATAATATATATATATATATATATATATATATATATATAAAATATATAAAATTATTACTTTCCCCAAGGAAAGTCTTGCGTTATTGAAAAAAAATCGAAATTTTTTTATTGCTTTTACTTTCCCCAAGGAAAGTTTTGCGTTACTACAAAAATTTCGAAAAATGTTTATTGCTTTTTTTACGGTTCTATACGTTTTATATCCAAAACATATGATTTCCGTAAAAAAAAACTGTCTGTCGGTCTGTGTCCGGGAAATTTGTGACCACGATAACTCAAGAACGCTTCGGGCTAAAGACTTCAAATTTGGACCACAGGTTAATTATCCAAAGTTCTAGGCTGGGATTGTTTTTGGTAAAAATCGGATTGGTATAAAATGGGGTAAAAATTTTTTTTTTCAAAAACATTTTTTTTTTCAAATTATTTTTTGATTTACGTTTTTTAAAAAAAATTTTTTTTTTCCGTAAAAAAAATTCTGTCTGTCGGTTGGTTTGTCGGTCTGTGTCCGGAAAATTATTATCCTGGATATAGGCGGACATTTGGACTTTTCCAGGCTATCTACTGGTTATACTGGATATCGAGAAAATATATCTCCTGGATTTCTAATAGTTATTATGTGCTGTCTGGGTAGTGTCGATGTTGTGATAAGTCCCTGTTATGAGTCAATGAGTCGGCGCCTATCTAGTTTTTGCTGAGACTCTGTGCACAGCTGTGTACCCCCTATGGCTTATGTTATAAAATGCCCTGTTTCTCTTACCTGACAAGAACTTCCAGTGTATCCAACAGGGCACGCACACTCTTCAACATAAACTGCAGCTCCAAGACCTCTGTTTGGAGCACCGGCAGACTCTAACTCTATTCTTGAAATCGTCGTGTTTAAGGTACCTGTTTAATAATTATTTATGATTATTTGTTATATTTTAGTGGGTTTAAAAAATATATTGAGATACCGTAAGTGACGAGCAATTCGGTAGGAAACAGAGTAGTATTTCTAAGAAAAAAACAAGTTTTATAATAAAAAATCGAAAAAATGGTCTGGTCCTTCGATTGATAAGCGGCCGGTACAAGGCGATGCTCCCTTGCGTTTAACCTGGAAACAGCTGTTCGATCGGGATAGAGCGGCGCGCTTAAGTACTACTCTGAAATAGTCGGTTTACGGCGATTAATATAAATATTATTAAATGACTTTGGGTTTTGGCTTTTTATGTTATAAATATTTTTTTTTACTTAAAATTTAAAAGTAAAATATTTAAAACAGTACCTTCATTGTATTGCAGTTTAATCAAAATATTATTAACGTCCTCAAGTACCATCATAATGTCTTCACGAGTGGCTATGTCTTGAGAATTTTTCACCCATTCTCCTTCGAAGAATCGAATTTGTTTACGCATGGTCGTGTGTGGCTGTGGTTTCTGATTAGATATGTGTTGCAAAACATACCCATTACCCTAAAAAAATATATATATATATATATTTAATGTTTACTTTCTCCTAAAAAGTATTGTGATCGGCCATAATTCGTGGAGAAATTCTAAGTAAAATCTAAGGTTCGTTTTTAAACAAAATAATATTTAACTTACGGATAAAATAACATCAGGTCCCGCAGTTGGATATCCGCGATCAGTTTGATGAACTGAATACCTTAAATAACCCCCATAACTGTTCAACTGATTGCCATGGTAGTTTTCTGGTAAGGCAAAGTATGGGAATAAGTTGGGTGTAGATTCAACATAAGGTGGTACAGTTGCATGGACTCCATTTGGACCCACATGGTTTAATTGCGGCTGACCGCCTCGGTAGATGGGTTCGTCTCGGATTTCTATGGCACCGCTAGACTGGTCTACCTAGTACGGTAAAATTACAATGAAAAACATCGAATAGCGGAAAAATATTAATATAGTTCCGATATATTCCAGATTATGCCCTCTATAAGGTATATTGAAGGCCCCTCCTGAGCCACGGGTGTAACTAAAAACAAAACAACTCCTGAGCGTGATGCGCCTCTTGGTTTTCGCTTTTTTCTCCAAAGTATAAAATCTGATAAAACAAAGTAACTGAACCAAAAATATTCCTTATAACAACGTATTTTGTTTTGAATATTGCACAAAATCCTTAATTAAAATAATTATTTACCTTTCTTTTTCGGCAAAAAAAATAAACCTTTATTTCGTAGCGAATTATCTGCTCTATCTAGTCGTTAATATAAATTTTCTTAGTAAAATTAACTAACCAGTTCCGAGATATTTCGTGTACAATACCACGGTAGGTACAGAAAGTGCAAAAAACTATCCTTATCTTTCCGCTCTTATAACTAGATTAGATTAGATTTTATTGATCTCGAATAAACTATGTTAAATATGGGGTTTATTAAACGTGTTTGTTTAGAATTTTATAAGGTTAATTTTTGGTCCAGTGACTTTTTTTGTCAGATCTACGGTTTTGGAGAAAAACGCGGTAAACCAGCGACGCGTCTCGTCCAGATGAGTTTTTGAGAAAAAAGGGGTGTCGCACCCACCGGTCAGGAAGGGACGTTGCGGGCCTTTGTTCTACTCCTTACAGGGAGCAATGATCCCGCAGCATAATCCCAAAACATCAAACTATATTTTTTCGGTTATTTGGCCGAACTAACCTGGACTCCAAGCATTTTGAGAGTATCAAAAGGCGGGATAAATTGGTAGGTGAACAAATCAGCCGATTTGCAGTTTGTGGTTTGTCCGAAACAGAAACATTTTATACATTCACTCTCTTCTCTCGCTTCGGCGTTAAAGTAGCCTTGTCTGCAAACTGATGGCCCTAGTACAAAAAACAAATGTTTTTTCATCTTTCCAACACTGATCCACAAACACAAATAAAAAATGTAATCCTGACAAGACAGTTAAAATAAACTTTGATATAGGGTCACTTTGGACAAAATTTAATATTTACTTTTTAAACATACAAAAATAATTAAATTATGTAACAGAATATAATAGGTGGTTAATTTTTTAGTAATGTATGTGTCGAATTGTGATGAATCTAAGGTTACAGCAACGTCGTAAAACAACGTAGATAAATTCACAAAATCTACAACGTTGGCATAGAAACGTTGTAAAATCGTTAAAAAGCAACGTTGTAGAATTGTTAGCAAAATAACGCTAGATTGTGAATTTCACAAATTTACAAAGTCAGCACGCGTACCTGGGGTTTCTTGTTCGATCATCAAAATTGTATCCGGGATAGCAAAAACAGAACCTTTGATGTTAAGGGATTCACAAGAATATGCTCCTTGATTTTTTTCTACAATATTGTCACAGGTTAAAATACTGAATCCGTTATCACTGGTGTATCTGCAATTCGACGGGATATGGCCCCAATTTAGACGCCATACTATTTCAGGAACCGGGACGCCTACTACGGTGCAGTTGACTTCGAAAACAGAGCCCAGAGGGAGTCTCACCATTGGCGGAGGTGGTCTGACAACCTCAGGTTTGGCACAGCCAATTTCGTCACTTCCGTCGACGCAGTCACGGGAGTTGTCGCAATGGTAACTTTTGGGAATGCATTGGTTTTGAGATTGGCAGGTAAATTGGTGATATTGACACAGGGAACCAGGCGGGCTTGGTGCGCAGTCACTTTCATCGGAGAGATCACCGCAGTCGTCATCTCCGTCACATCTCCACGTCTTCAACACGCACTTTCTGTTTTTGCAGCCAAATTCATTTGGTTCACAGCCATGCAAATCTAAGAAAAATAATAGTATACGTAACATCATACAAACTGATATCACAAAATAATACTAAATACCGTCGCATTTTGCATATTAGCTACTAGAGGTATAATTTTGATCCCTTATTAAAAGAAACAGCACCTCGGTCTTCAGAATTCAAAAATTCGCAGGACCTACATTGAAAATATTTTTTTATCACATATTTTACTATGATAAGTTGTCATTGAAAATTATCCTTATTGGGGATTTCTTGCAAGCAAACTTACACCAAAACGAGCGTATTTATAGTCTGACATACGGTAAGAAACCTACGACAAAAGGGAGAGGTAGGAGAAAAAACACACCGATTAAAGCGAATTCAACGTGAACGTGTTTTTAGTTAGATTTTATAATATATATTCAAGTATATTGCTTCCTCATTTTTTGCTGTATTCTTTCGATGGCTTTAAAACCGTGCCAAACAATACTAGTAGCTACTACCTATAAATATATATTGTATTTTTTTACATTTTTTAATTAATAGGTACTTACTACATCTATTTTCATCTGATCCATCTCTACAGTCAAAATGTCCATTACAAACCGACGTCTTATTAATACATTCACCATTTGAGCACGTGGCCTCCCAAAGTAAGCAGCCTGTCGGTGGACGAATATTTGGACTGACCCCTTTAACAAAAATGAAGATATAAAGAACTTCCGTAGTAGAGATTTTTTTGTTGTTGAGTGACGAAAAAATACCCTTTAGAAAGTGATTTAGCAAAAAAGTCAATAGAATTTAAAAATGGCTTTTGATTAAGCAACATTTCGGCTTTTTTATTTACTTTATATGGATTATTTTCCTAGTCGGATTTTTTGGCCCCTTGTAAGGGGCAGGGCCTTAGCTTGTCACTTACATTTTTCCACTTTGAGTGTTGCTGACACTCTAGCATTGGGAGCATGTTCATGCGCTCCTTCAGCCAGACAGATGTATTCGCCAGAATCTTCCACTTTGATATTTGGTATTTCAAGACGTCCATTGCGGTCGGTTGAACCAGGTGGTAAAGGAAGCCCATTTGGTCTAGCCCAGCGTACTTTCGCCCTGTTTGGACCTTCGTCTCGGCATTGGAAGACAACCTCACGATCTACGTAAAATGTAAATGTAAGTACAAAATTGGTAGAATTGAATAAAAGTATTTTTTTCTGAAAAAGTTACTTAATCGGAATTTTCTTTCAGCTTTTAAAAAGTTCAACCCCCATAACTTTTTTGTTTTTGGGAGAATTACTTTCAATCTTTCCCTCGTAAAATTTGATTATTAGTTCTTGAGTTATCGTGTCTACAAAAAACGTGACACCGGACAGACGGACGGACATTTTCAGAGCTTTTTATTTTTCCATGAAACACATTTGTAGCCAAGAATTGTTGGTCTAGGACGTTTTTTGGGAAATTCGAAACTAGCGTATAATACTATTCTAGCACTACGAGCTGTGAATAGTATAATAATAAATAATAATAATAAAAAATTAATAATATAAAATATAGATAATATTAAAATACAATAAATTGTATTTAAATTTAAATTTAGGGTCTCCAAAGAAATAATTCACTATACATTACTTACTTTCCTTGATGTCTTGAGATGGTGGATAAGTTTGTAAGTTCAATCCAGGAGGTGCTTTAAAAAGAGAAAGTCCAAATTAAAATACAAAAAGAATCTATCGGCATCACTGGAAACGCTTTAGAAAATTAATAAACAAAATAATCCGCTATTTTTAGTCCATAACTTATTAACTAATAGCTCTGTGTACTTGATTAAGTTGATGAGCATAGAAATTAATGCAAACTTGAAGCTGCAGCTATCAGCTGGAAATAGGAATACCAGATCACTAATTTATTTTCTCTTCAAATATCAAATATTTTTCATTTTTCAAACGTTTTAGAAATAAAGCTTATATCGATTAACCCCAGTGCACCCACACTTACCTTTTTTTTAATAAATTTAAAAATCAACTTACGGCAATTTATTTCGTCAGATGCGTCAGCACAGTCGGCCAAGCCATCACAAAACAGCCTGTCTTCAATGCATTGCCCATTTCTGCATCTGTGTTGGCGAGCCGGACAACCTAGAAAATGATTATTATTAGATATAAATAAATTCGTGGAATAAAAACCAATCAAAACAACCATTTTATCCTGCCAACCAATGAAATTAAATTTACACTTGCACGCATCCTGCCTTACGACGTTTTAGCCGTTGAGGTGAGAGGTCGCAACCGCATCCATAAAAATCTTACTATCCCTACTATAAATCTTACTATACAGCAAGTTTTTTTTAACGATAAATAAATTTTAATTTATTTCTAATTCATTTTATCGCGCAAACAATTATTTTTTTAGTAATAAAAAAAAACTTATTTCGCATCTAATGATATTTAAAGTTAGATTTAGTACAGCAGTAAAAAAATGTGCAAAACTAATGTTATTTTTTATGCCCAGATAGTTAGTTCGCCGTAACGGACATACCTAGTATGACCACTACATACATACTAAGTAATTAGTAAAAAAAAATGGATCTCGTCAAATATATACATATTTTGTTTTTCGATACTCGTCTGAAAATGAATTGTGTAAAAAAAAAGGTTCTGCAGTATAAATAAATCTTTGAATTAATTAAACGTTATACATTTTCTATCATATTATGATTAATTTAAGTCTAGAATCGGTATTTTTTGTCTTCGTCAACTGAGGTTAGTACCATGTACCGTCATACACCAGGCCAATTCGATTTACTAACAAAATTTATACAAAAGTATTCTTGATGAATTTAATACACACAATGCATGTTATATGGAGGGATTCACTTTAACGTCAAAATTAAAATTATTATCTTGATATTACCTTGTTAAGTAAAAAGAGCTCATGTATGAATTAATATCAAAATTTTACTATTTGAATCCAAAAAAAGCTGAAGATAAAAAAGCTTTAGGACCTTTCTATTCTATTATACTCTTTATATCACTAAGTCTTAAAAGATACGATAGCTATCGTAAAAACTATTGTGTTTTAATTTCAAAATTCATAAAAATTTACTACCTAGGTAGTAAATTTACTACCAAAAGACTAGTTTTAAAAATTTTTACCTAAAAGATCTGGCACCTGTGATGTTTTTTTTATTATGGTTCTGGGGCATTTTAAGCATTTTGTAAAAAATTAGAAGAATTTTGGATGGATTTTTTTGCAACATCTTAAACTCAACACCAAGGAGCATTTTGAGGTGCTTAATCTACAAATATTCTTAAAATTTAGTTAACTTTTGTTTTTTTTTCGGAATATTGAATTTTATATTTAAGATATTTAAATTTCGTCCATTTTTTAAATTCAGGACTTATTCACACAGCCCGAAAAAAAAAATAAAATACTCAGCAGCCATAGTTCCTTTTAGCAAAATTTGGTCGCAGAAAATTAAAAAATCTCGTATGTCGATCTGCCTGTGTAGATTATAGGTTTCAAATGTAAATATACAGATAAACAATTGCACTGATAAAACAGTTTATTTGTGTCAACAAAATATTTGATTGGATATGGCTAATTGAATTATTTAGTTGTAACAAATGAAATTTATTTCTGTCAAATAAACCATTTTGTTTCCATTAATAAATCATTTTAAAATTAAAATATTTGTTTACATGAACTAAATATTTATTTGACACAAAATAAAATCTGTTACGGCCAAATAATTTAACACTAACTCTGTCTGTTCCTCTATTACAAGGGAGTCTTGTTCTTTGTTTTATGTCAAAAACAGAATATACTGCTGGTGGCCAAGTTTTAGAATTGCCGCTGAAGCCAAACTGGCCCAGTACGGGCCTGAATGCCTGAATTTCAGATTGCTAGTATGTTTAGTTCCTGAGATAAATGGCTGTTACAGACGGACACACGTTTGGACTTTTTGAGATATGGATTTCGAAAAAAACTTAAAATTACCCCTGTGCGGTATATTATTTCCAAAAGTAAAGAGAATTCTATTAAACAATTCCATCCAACAAAGTTTAAACACTTCGGATTCTGGGCATAAGATATCACAAAGCCATACTTCAGCTTAAATTTAGCGGAATATTGCCGCCAGTAACCCGATACTTCTCTTTTCGCTTTGTCACCTTATACACTGCAAACCTAGACGTTTTTCAAACATTTTTGATTGATTTTCATAACTCAATTTTTGCAAAGATACATTTCAACTTTTTTAAATTATCAGCTCTTACTTTCACCCATGGGCCCAGGAAAGTTCTGTGAGTAAAATTTGTATGTTTCTTTACGTTTCTCGGCGTTTTACATGTAAAAAGCTAATGAGCTAAGCCTCCCCCTAGGGCCTTCCTTTTTTGAAAAGTTTTGAAATTTGGATTAAATTTTAAAAATTTGTTGTCCATTTTTGAATGCCGTTGTAGATAAAAGGTTCTACATGAACTGTGTTATTCTACGATCAGATTACCAGCGGATCGGGCCCTACCCAAAGCTTATTACAGGCCTATTTTTTTAACTCACGGGGAAAAAGGTTTTGTATGATTATGTATAATTATGTCTAATTTTACCTAAAATTACGCATAGTTATGCATATTTATGTATGATATGTGGGGATTTTGACCCGGTAAGATCATACATAAATATGCATAATTATGTATGCCTAATTATGTATACGTATACACATTATCATTCATAAAATTTTAAATTTTGGCGAAAGCGCACCATACCTGGTCATGCATTTTGGGTGATTATGCATAATTATGTTATATTAAGTTTACCTAAAATTAAGTATAATTAGGCATAATTTTACCTAAAATTATGCATAATTTTACCTAAAATTATGCATAATTTTGTATGATCATACCGAGTTAAAGTCCAAACATGGTCAAAATCCGTACATGGTCATACATAATTATGCATAATTATAAAAAAAAATCCCAAGATTTGGAAATCCTAATTTGACTTTCCAATTTAGCTGATAATCTACATAATAGTTTATGTAGATCATTTTATTTATAACGGCATAAAAAAATATACAACAATTTCCTAACTTTTCAAATATAATCTAGATTTTCCCTTTTCAAAAGACCACGGGAGGCTTCCCCCACGCCCTCCCTTCGGTATACCCCTGCAGCAGTATATTTTCTGTGAAGATTATACTATAAAATGCGAAGCATTTGTATATCATGACTCATTTTTGTGGATACAACACTAATTATTTTCAATTAGTTTTGCTGTGCACTTTTAGGAATAAAATTGCCGGCAATTAAAATCACTGTTATTAGGCTTTCTAGCAGATTAAAATTTTACAGTCATGTGCTGTTTTATTTTAAATAATAACTTTCCCACTCTTATTCTAATTTATCAGACATGACACGAAAGGGTTTTTACTCGTTATGAGGTTTACATAGTTTCAGAGGCGTACCTTCAAATTACTGTCTCACTTTTTTGTCACGTTGACATTAGGATGCGTAAAAAGAACATGCATTTTTGGGCAAAATTAAAAATGACTAGTTTAACCCGTAGCTACTGACGTGGAGTGAAACAGACTCCGCGTGTCACTTCATATATCAAGAATCTTGATTCAAGATACCTACTTTTAAGAATAATTATATTAATGTTTCGTTTTCTTTTTTGCTAAATTTATTCTAAAAATATACTTAAAAATAATAAGTTTTATTCCTAGCACTCAGTTTTCATTTATCATATTTACCTTTGCGCACTTTAATAACCCTGTTTATTAATGGGACTCTGTGAGACTCCACCTCAGAGCACAGAATCTTCACTTCAGTAGCTACGGGTTAACCAGATTTTAAAGGGGTAAAAAATATATACCCCTTTTAATTAATAATAATTAATTAGCATAAAATCTAAACGATTTCGTAATAATCCCAAACCGTTCACATGATCCATTTTATTTACTTTTATTTAAGATTAAAGTTTTATAAAATTTTAAATTACAAACGTAACGAAAACGTTAAAAAGTTTTTATCAATTTTTTCAGAAATTTGATGATTGCAAATTTTGGAAATACCAAAGAAAATAAAAATAAAAATAATTTATAAAATGTTTTAATTAAAATTTTCCCCTGTTGTTAAGCCACTGCATAGTTTATGGGGTAGTTTTACGTGGTGAATCCGAATCTGAAAAAATATCGGCTTGTTGCAACAACTTGCAACGCTTTGTCGAGATATTGATTATTTTACTTTTCCCTATAGGCCTAGGAAAGCCCCGCGTTAGCAAAAAAAATTTTAATTATTTTTTTACGTTTCTAGACGTTTAATCGTTTAATAGTTTATTTATTTATTTTTTTTTTCTAAAATGAGGAAGGCCCCTTCTCAATCGAAAAAATTTTAATCAAAAGTTGGCAAAAATTGATCTGATGAGTATTTTTATTGATCACTTGTTTTTCTCTGTTTACGAGCAGGGATTATTTTAACGTGCAGCTGGACACAAAATATTCGTAGATTAGGACTTGTGCAATATAAAATACGTTTGGGAAAATACCAAAAAATAATATTTAGGTTATACTTTTACTGTTAGATACTAATTAAATACTATGTTTTTTGTTTTAGTAAAATCGTTTATATATGCCTAAAATGCCTAAAAATGCTTTGTTTGGGAGTTATGGGCATTTGCTCGGTAAATGCATAGCCAGTTCGACTCTTATTCTTGCAAACAAAAAAAAAAACATTTAAAATTTCCTGAAAAACGTTCTTATCAATTTTTGTCGAAGATATTGCCTCCCGTCTGGAAAGGACATCCGTTTCAGATTTTTTTACTAGTTTTTGTGCAGATAACTTTATTGGAGCAAGGTATATGGATATATTTTTCCTTTATTTATCGATCATACAAAGCTTTTTAGTACGAAAGAAGAAAGACTAAAACAATTACTGTGTATACAAGAGCTACAAATAAATTATATTACGTAGTATACGGAAAATAACTGTTTTATAAAAAATACACATCCGATTTTTAACATTTTTTAACGAAATTCTGAAAAGTGGAGGTTATTAATTTAACATGTGTTTGGACTGGTGCACCGATTTGAGTAATTTTTTTATTTCTGGGATAGCCCAGATAATTCTGGACTAAGTGGGCAGAATTTTTGGTACGTTATAAATGAAGACCCCCTGATCACAAGTTATACAAACACCAATGAATTATTTCATTTAGTTTATAAGTTTGCATTTATTGGAGTTTGTATAAGTCATGAGTTATGTACAGAATTAATAAGTGCAAAGAACCGAAAGATTATTTTTTCGAGATACGAGATTGAGAAGTTAACACGACAAATTACAGTCCCCGCCGAAATATTCTTATAAAAAAACTCTGCTAAAAATTTGAACCCTTTAGATTAAAAGGGTTAAAAGTTATAATGTCCAAAGAAAAGACAGATTATATAGTCCACACGGTAGAAAAGCTCCGACGCAAGGGGGGGCATCACCGAACGGACAGCGCGATCTCTTCTTTACGTCATAATCGTGCGTGCGTGCAAGTAAGACGCACTCACATTTCACACATATTTTCAATAGCCACACATCCGTGTGCCGAACAATATCGGTCCCCGAAAGACGAAAAAACATTTTTTTTTCAATTTTTCACGAATTACGAAAAAATTATTTACTATTTAAACAAAAATATTTTTTTTAATGTTAGGTCGCTCACAATACTTTATCTTTGAAAGTAAAAATCATGCATGGTAGGGTTATGATTAAATTGAAACAGTAGCCTGTGCAGTTTTAATTATTACTATAATATAATTGCAGTGTATTATGCTTGAATTTGGTTTAATGATGTAATATTATCCATCAGTTAATTGTCTTAATTAAACAGCCGTTCAGTCATTTCTAATAAAACCGTCACGGTGGTCTGGAATCAGTTTTTAGTGCGGCTTTAAAATATCCATTTTACGGCGGGTGGCTAGAACGGTTCAAATGAAAATTGACCGAAAAAAATTTTTTCCTACGCCCGTCTAAGCAGGCCGAAAATTCCGCACAAGATCAAGAAAGTTAGCGTTTCAACCATGTCTCAAAAACACTTATGTACTTAATTTATTTATTTATTTTTTATCAATTTATTAATATATTTTTTGGGAGGAGGGGACGAGATAAAATGGTGTACCCAACTCGCTAAAAAAGTCTAATTACCCCGCTCATTTGCTATAAACTCGTTACGAATTTACTCACTTTCTTAGCTTGTTAGGTAATAGTATATTTCCTACGACCTAGTCAATAGTTAGTGCCTATTTCCCACCCGTTGACTATGACAGTGACGATCAGCTAATTTTACATATTTGCTGTCAGAAAATTAGTAAACATCAAACACACAACCTCAAATTGGCCAAATAATGTTAAGATAATGTTTGCGTTTTTTGATGTTTAGGTGTTAGGTCGTAGGAAAAATAGTATACGCACCTCGAACAAACTATTTCAGTGCCCATCTAGTGCTTGTTTTACTCGGCTGCGCCTCGTGCACTAAAACCTAGGTTCGCGTACTCGGTGCGTAATATGCTGTTTAATATAGTTGTGCTGAATGTCGACTCCGAAACACCGTGTCAAGTTTATTTAAAAAAGGCTTTGTTTCAATCGCTTACATTCATTCAATTAATTGATGAGTATTTTCAACATCATTATTTTAATGAACGCTACATGTTATACAATATGTTAACTAGTAAAATTAATGATAAATACATCTATTTATTTTTTTATAAAATGGTCATTAATTTACTAAAATATCAGTAACCTGAAACGAATAATAGTATACAGGGCGTACCTGAATTTTGTACACAACCCCGTTTTGTAAAAGGTAAACATGTTATCCAACAATAATCTTAAATTTTAGTTCTCTAACAAATTCTACCCACCCCTTATGATCATCCTAATTTTCTTTTTTCCAAATGCACCCCACTATTTTTTTAATATTGGTCTAATTTTAATTTTAGGCCTTATTTCGTTTGTCAATTTTTGACACTTCAATGTCAAGTCAGTTTGTTTAGGATACAATTTTACTGATACCTTATGGATCCCAAAATCTCTCGAATTTAAAAATGGCTGGCACCCTAGTATACAGGGTGGTCCATTTATCATGACAATCCTTAATATTTTAATAACTGCCTAATGGTGTATATTTGATGTGTTTAGGGAGGCAATGGAGACAGTGGGCAGGAGGGCTATTTTTCAAAAGGAAAGAGGAGTTGTGTGATACATCTTTTTAAAATAGACAATTTTACGTGCTTTAAAATAATTTATCACACGACCCCCTTTTATTTGAAAAAATGTTCCGCCTTGCCCCTTTCCACCATTGTGCCCCCTAAACATATTAATCATACACAATTTTGTTCTCTCATTAAGCGGTTATAACTTTTGTTTAAAACTTTTTTCGATCTAGCAGTTAATATTAAGGATTGTTATTATAAATGGATCACCCTGTACAATGCACAGGGTACTTTGACGTACGGATCTGTGGCTACGGGAAATATGTTTGGAATGTGTGTGCAAGTGGGAGGCCCGTAGTGGGCACGCACGCCTTTCAACGCTTTTGACGGAAAGAAGAGAGCGCGAATGAATTCTCCCCCTTTCGTCGGAGACTTTGTTTCATGCGGAGAACATCGGTTTGTATTCCTGCAGAAGGTAACGAGAGTTGATGTGGATGCAGTCTTTAGATTAATTTTAGATTCCTTCTTAATGCGTTTCGCAGTCGTACAGGCACGTTTGTAAAATTACAAAGCGTGTAATACTAATGCAATCCTTTAATATATTCCTTTGACAACAGAGATCTCCTAAGAGCCTATAAAATTTTAAGACAGCTTTTTCAAAATGTGATTTTTAACAGATTTTGTTTTTAAGCCAAAGCTTTAATCCTTTTATATTTTTTGAGCAATGAGAATAAGAACTTAGCAAAAGCTTCAACTTAAAAATTTTAAGCATAAACTTCGTTTGGGTACATTACATTTACATTACATTTACCAAAACTAGCTTTTACTTAAAAAAAAACGCCCGAAAAAAACTTTTAAGAAGGCCCATACTTTTTTTCACCACCAAATGACCCAAAACTTAGCCAAAAAGAGTTTTCTATATTTTTAATGTGTCAGTTTATAGATGTGTGACCACTCCAAACATTTGACCTTTTTCGAAAATTTGTAGCCACCCTTTGGTCGGTCACCATGCTTCCAGTCCGATACTGTGCCAATAGGTTATTTAAGTGAAAATGCCCACAGACTGGCCTATAATGTTACATTTAATTTATTAGTTTATTCTGGCCTTAATACTATTTCAATAGTATAATATATTACTGAAAGAATAAACTAATAAATTAAAAAACTTAAAAGGTTATTGGATTGTATATTTTATCTGGAAAACAAGCCGTGGAGATATATAATGCTACGCATTCCAATATAAAACCTTCACAGTGGTATATTGCATTTTGCAGTTAAAATTATTTAAAACGTAAAATAAATTTTTTTTTAAAAAAACAAAAAAAATGGTAGTGGGATGGGAATCGAACTCAAGTCCTCTTGGAGGTAGAAAACGCGTTTAAACGTGGCTTTACCGAAGGTGTTATTGTTTGACACACGGATGTGCGGCTATCGAAAATATGTGAAGAATGTGTGTGCCTCTTACTTGCACGTACGCATGCCTTATGACGCTTATGACGTAAAGAAGAGAGCGCACTGTCCGTTCCGTGATACCTCCCCTTTCGTCGCAGCTTTCTTACCGTGTGGCAGACTATCACATATAATTAATATTATAATATTAATATAACATTAATATATTAATATTAAGTGTTATATGTTAGTGAACGTTCAAGTATTACGTAACGCAAATTTTGATTATTTCATTTTATCACGTCAATCGAACTTTTCTTTCGGTTTTTATTGACTTTTTTAAATGTTTAACCACCCACAACTTTTTTTTGGATTATTAAAAAAAAAATAGGAACGTTTTTTGGCGATTTGTTATACTCTTCTAGTGCTTAGCTGTGAATAGTACAATAAATACCATAATTAATGCCCGGGAGAAGCAAATTAATAACTTCAAACTCATAGGCGTATTCATAACACACCTCTACAAAGTAAAACATATGAAAAGGTGCCTGGATTCGGAGCCCTGCTAAATTTTTTCTGCCAGAGGTAAAGGGGAGGACCTTTTGGAAACATGGAGGGCCCAGGAATAAAGTTTCCCCGGGCCCGGGCTGGCTTTGTCCGGCCCTGTGTACACTATTGAACCATAGTAACCAAATTAGGTACTTTTTTACCCACTTTTAATAAAACACTTGAATTTTTTCCTTTTGTAATTTGATTCAGAACCAGAACGGCCTAACCCACTTGTCTCGATTTTTCCTCAAATTATTCCTGCTTATTTTTTTTCCATAATTTAATAATTCTTATTTATATAAAGAAGAATTATTAAATTCAAAACCAGCCCAAGTGCAAAACACTAGCAGCCTCAAATATTGAAAGCTTTTTAATTAATTTATATCATGAGTTGCATTCTTTAAAAACTTTTTAATTTAATTAATACCAATAATAATAATATATACCTACTTATTTATAAACAAATGTAGGCACTGCTATTTGTTACAAATATTGATTTTTATAAGTATTAAAGTTTGAAGTTGGCAGAACTGTTACTAAGCAAAAAACAAAAGCCTGCTATTTCGTCCATTCCTTTCGAGCGGGGAGATTTCTTACGATTGCGTTATTTACTAATTCGTGTGTGTTTTTTAGTGTAAAAACTACCTAAAATTAGTGAAATGTTGTTTACCCAAACTTAAAATTATTTTTAAACCGATATTTGTCGAAAAATCGCTTAACGTTGGTTCTGTTTTTCCCGAAAATTCTAGATTGCATGGACACTACACCAGACGCTACACCTTAACAGTAAGTTTTTTTTTTCAAATATTTAGAAATAACTGTTTAAATTATATAAAAACACTGTAAAGATTACTTACGTGTTGATATTTATTATGATACATGTACTGTTATAGTTTTCTTGAATATTTTGATATTTTTTGTTAGTTTTTCTTGGTTTGTTTTTGTAGGAAATGACCGACGGCCATTGCACACTATTAGGCATTAAGCAACGAACTTTTACCTACTCCCGGTGTACGTCTAGTCTCGGCTCAAAAATTAACTATCCGTCTACCTTACGGTGGGTATTGTAAAACACTATTTTTTTTTAAATGACAATAATAAAAACAGACTAAAGAAAAATATTGTAAAGGGAGCGTGTTGACAACGTCTCAAGTGAATCAGCATTTCAAATAATTTATTTGGGAAAACAAAATTCGTGGCAACCGGTTCAGCAGCTCTATTCGCATACGCATTTGCTATGGTACAATCAATCACATATTAGCTTCCTTAAGGCATATCCAAAAGCTTGCATAAGAACATATAACATAAGAATGCGATGCCGGGATTGGCTTACAAGATACATGGCCGCACATCAAGCCAATCACGGCATCGCATTGTTATGTACTATGTGCGAGCCTGTGGATAGGCACTTAGCAACAGCGTATACGAATTATTTTTGCGAATGGTCAAGAATAGAGCTGCAGGAGTCATTGGATATTCGGGGAAATTTTTAAAAGTTTAAGTGCTCTACTTTTTTGAAGTAAGAGTAGGATATTTTATTGTGTCAATGAAAAGAGAATTAAAGCCTTATAATTGTCAAAAATAAGTAAGAAAATACAAAACTGATAATGTCTTTGATCATTAAACATTTTTAATTAATGACATTTTATAAAAAGAAAATCAAGATGCGAACAATTAAACAATAAGTATTGTTCTTGTTTCAAAAATGAATGTCCTTATGACAGCAGTAACTACCTGTCCGATTCAGATTTATTGCTCTAAAAAGAACAAGCCTTGAGGATATGCAATGCTTCGCATATCACTGAATACTTTTT
Source organism: Brachypterus glaber (assembly GCA_958510825.1). Taxonomy (NCBI): domain Eukaryota; kingdom Metazoa; phylum Arthropoda; class Insecta; order Coleoptera; family Kateretidae; genus Brachypterus; species Brachypterus glaber. The sequence continues at coordinate 36,200 of OY294052.1, read as the reverse complement.
ACATTTGAAAGTATATTGCATTTTGTCTCGATATTTTTAAAATTGGACGTAAGGTAGGGGCCAACAAAACCCAAGTAACACAGAAGCTATAAAGTATCTTTTACCGCTCTTTCGCAGCAAAAAGCTACGAAAAAGCGGTAAGATACTTTATCGGTTACTTGGGAAGCCCCGGTCCCCAAAGGGCTTAGTCCGCCACTGACAGACAAACGGAATTTTTGAAAGTTGTTTAGAGTTTGATAAAAAATGCGTATATAAGATTTTTATCTCTACCTAGATAAGAGGGTAATTTTTGCTGATTTTGTAAATTTAAAAACCAGTTGTGAAGAGTATCATAAGTCATTAGTTCAAAGTGCCACTGGCATCTTAGTCTCTCACTTCCGTTCAAAGCTCGCTCACTTCCTGTCCAATACTTCTTTTCTAAGATATTTTCATTGCTTTTCGCTTGGTTATTTGAGCTTGGAAATTTCACATTGTGTAATTTCATATATGACCGAATATAATACAGGGTGATCAAAAACGAGATTAAGTTTAAGGAGTAATTTCCTATAAAGACTGGGCCAGATATGAACTCTTAAAGGTTCGTTTAAAATAGGGTTTATTTAATATCCCTGGAGTCCTATGAACTACATACAACATAGATTAATAAAGCTTTAAAGGCTATTTAATTTTTTACTTATATTTCTTTCCCTTGCGTTTTTTACGTTTCTCGACTTTTTATATCTAAAAAATTATGGAAATCACATAAAAAAAGTTCTGTCTGTCCTGGAATTTTTTCGACCAAGATACGCGAACGCTTTGAGTTAGACTTTGGACTTTTGGTTCCCTATCAAAAGTTTTAAGCGGTATTGTTTTTGGTAAAAATCAAAGGGAAAGGTGTTTAAAAAAAAATCTTTTCCTTTTTTTTTAAAAAAGGAACTTAAAAAAACTTCGAAAAAAACAAATACATATTAAAACAAATATTTTGATTTTTTTTTTTTTTCGAAAAAGTTTTCGTTTTATCAAATTTTTCGTGTTTTTGTTTTTTTTTATTTTGTTTTAATGAACCTAGGCCTGCAGGGGTGTTATTTTGTTGTTAAAGCTGTGTCTTTATCACCATAGAGTGGTGAACCACTGAAATAAATTTGTAGACCTAAATTCCTTCTACGAGGTTATCCTTGGTAAATTTCTCGGAATGTCCTTTAAGATAACCTCGAGAAAAAAATATTTGTTGAAATTGCTGAAAGAGGTCTAAGTATGCAAGTTTTCATCCCCCTGTCAGTTTAGCTTCAGCTTGCCATTATGCTAATGAGCTATATTAATCCGTGTCTCACCGCGATATTCCCGCTCACAAGCACGCGTGGCCACGAAAAGTCTTGTCATTTTTACATGGGGACATAAATATTATATAAGTATAAATATCCTGCGATAAATAAAATCTCTTGTCTCGCAATCATTTACGATTCTCATGTTTTTTTTTTATTACAGTCTGATATTTTAAAAATATAATTCTTTCAATTCACTTATGAACAGGGTGGCCCAAAAACTCATACTGAATAAAATACAGACCCAGGGTAGAACGTATTTTATCAGGAAATATACACTAAATCTCCGAAACTAAGCATTTTTAAAAATATGTTTATATAAACTATATATTTTTTTCAGAAAAATCCATTAATTATGTTGTTTTTATTATACTATTCACAGCGCCTGCGCTACGCTAGTTACGAATTTTCAAAAAAAAATAAAAATTATCCCAGACAAAAAAATTCTTTGATATAAATTTGCTTCATGAAAAGCAACTTTTTTTTTAAATGTCCGTCTGTCTGTCAGTCCGATGTCACGATTTTTGTGAACACGATAACTCAAGAAAAAATAATCCGATATACTTAAAATTTTTAGGAAAAATTAAATTCTACAAGGGGCAAATCCCTATTGTTTTCGAAAGTAGTCCCCTAAAAACAAAAAAGTTATGAGGGTTAAAAAAAAAATCGAAAACATCTGAAAGAAAATTCCGATTAACTTTTTTGGGAAAAATTACTTAAAATTTTCAATTGTTAATTAACTGAAAAGGGCAGTCGGCGCGAGTGAGAATCGAACTCACGCTAGCGGGCGTGTTAAGTATTTCAGTTTGACGCTCTAACCCGCTAGATAAATCTCCATCAATGTATATATTTGATCTATATATAGATCCAATAAAAGCCAAATCGTGTTATTGCATACATATGATAATTGGTATAATTGATTTGACAAATACTATTTTATATATAATTTTGTTTTATTTAATTATGTACATATCTATAATAAAATATTATTATAACGTTATCTGGTTATACTTTACTGTTGTATTTATTCGATTTTATATAATAAATATGACTAATGGTTTTTAGTTGTAGTATCGTTATGTTATGATAATATTGCACTTTTCAGAATATATTCTAGCTACATCTACGGTATAATACTAGTTCAACGACAAGCTAAAGTAAAAAATGCTGCTGTTAGCAAATGAATACTTTTTTATAGGGGTGAAACACTAACAAGTCCATGTACAATTGTTTAAAAATGTTTTCGAAATTTCTAAAAATCCCGAAAATATCAACAAAAATCCACGAAATCTCTTTTTTATTAAATAACCCCAGGAGGGACTAAACGAAAATGTCGGAGGGACTTAGCCCCCATTCGCCCCTACTACACATATTAGGTACCTAACTAGCATAAACAAGGTAAGTCAATATGTAAAATGGCAATGTACACAAATTCGGTTCGAATAAAGACTTTGCTTGTTTACCATAATAACATATGTTATCTCGTCTCGGAATTGTAAAAGAGAGTGAAACATCGAAATCTTTGGGGAGTTTATGAAGGAATCGGGAAACAGTTCAAAGGTTATGCGGACACGTGGTGGTTTACTGTAATTGAGTTTGTCGCAACTAGGCATTCGTCATTCCCTCCGGAACATATCGATACCTCTAAACTTAGCCGCTTGTTGAATTAACAATTAATTTAAGAGTTTAAAACTCGATTATACCTTATTTTTTAATACTATACATAACATTATACTGGGTGGCTTAAAGGTTCCACCATAAACATCTCGAGAAAAATATCAACATTTAAAAAAAAGCCAGTGCGCTTCATTAAAGCGGAAATTTTTGGCATAAAAACATTACCTCTTTTTTAAAACCTGACTTAATTTTTATATTTTTCTTTGTTCTCGAGATATTTAGGGTGGATCCTTTTATAAGAGCCACCCAGTATAATGTTTTGTATTGCGATTGTCTAAAAAATTTATTTACTTTTAATTTTTTTTTGTCACAATTTGCATATGTTTACAAATTAATATTCTCCATGAATTTGTTAACTGTATCCGTAGCCTTCTATAGATATCAACAGATAGTAGTCCAGTCATATTAGGATTTCTCTTCACAAAAAAAATCCGTCTATTTTGTCGTTTTAGATAAAAAGGCAAAAGTTTCTGTCGATATTGCGCTTGAGCAAGATCCGGGAAAAAATTATTCATGTGTATTTCTGAAGTATTTTCCGCATGGATATGATAAGCAAAAACATTACAGTGGACCAGTTTTTTCCATTCTTGGTCACAAGTTTTTCAAAGTCATAGGTGAGGAAAATCAGTTTTTTGTTGATTTAACTAGAACAGTAAAAATAGTAATAAAAAAAAGAAGACTAAAAAGGTTTTCTCGAATTTTTTTCGTAGAGCTTTTAAACAATTGTCGATTATAAGGAAATGACATATTTTGACCCGCTGAATCCGAATTCGACAATGTTTTTTCTTTTGCGCCATTTGGGACTTTTTAGGCTAATCGTTTGGTATTGAAATCATTTACAAAGTTGGCGAAGGCTCCACCATTGTAAACTTTTACGGACTTTTATGAGCTTTCGTGTTAAAGAACAAGCAACTAATTTTATATAAAATCTCTGTTGAAACGATATCATTAGGAACTTATTTTTTATATAATTTTATATCAGTTCTTATGACTGGACTATAGTTTAGTATTCGGTGCGCGTGTTTGCAATGCCGCGCAATGATCTCATCATTATGTCATTGTAAATCGACCGCTGAACATAGCAGGGATCATACGAATCGTGAACGTAATGAATAAGCACCGATTTACTGATTTTGCTCATTAGTAACAAGCCAGTAAATAAATTGCTGTAATTGTACACACCGCCACGCGTTAGGGCGTTTCAATTTTTTTTCGAAATTTTTATGGTCCCGCTCCGAATTTTAATCCTTTTTATTAAAAAAGTTTTCCTACAAAAGCCCAGCTCAGTCAAATAACGTTTACCCGTGACTCTTTTTATGTTTAAAATAACAGGAAAAAAAAGTTTATATAACTTGTATTCAAAATATCTTCTTAAGGAAGCTTCAACATATTTAATTTATTCGATATAAAATGGACTGATCCAGAATTTTAAAAAATAATTTATATTTTTAAATTAAGTCAATTTAATTGACCCATATTATTAAAATTTATGGAGGTCACGTGAACTTTTTTCCAATTTAATAATAACACAGGCCCAAAAAAAAATAAAAGTGGTCTGCACTATGGATAGGACCATGATATCCATATTTATTTTTGCCTGCTGAAACCGAATCTGAACTCATTTTAGCCCCTACACGTCTGGATTTTTCTCTACAGCCTCACTATGCTATTAAACGGGAAAAAAGTGACCAAAATTATTTTATTGCGTATTTCAACTTTAAACGATTGGTGAGACATAAAAGTATGTTTTTTTTATTTTTTTAATATTTTAATAATAACAATAAAATAATTTTGGTCACTTTTTCACCGTTTGGTAGCATAGTGCGGCTGTAGAGAAAAATCCAGACGTGTAGGGGCTAAAATGAGTTCAGATTCGGTTTCAGCGGGCGAAAATACATATGGATATCATGGTCCTATCCATAGCGCAGACCACTTTTATTTTTTGTGGGCCTGTGTAATTTAACGTCATAACATGCTCCTGTTAACAAGAAGATTTTTTTTCTGCAGAATAGGATCAAACTAAATATTTTTATAAATCACATAACAAATAATATGGGGAACATTATATCTCCAAGTCCCTTTGGGGACTCTAGATTTGAATTTAATTATCGAGCGCTTTTGCTAATATGCGCAAATGACAGCTTATAGTCTAAAATTTAAAAGTTATGTTTTGCATATAATTTGCTTGGACTTTACGATGCTGCGAAATCCTTAAAAATATTTAAAAAGTTCCGTAACATGGACTCTCTATACAGTGCGTGTCTAAAATAAAATGAAAATGGTCACCACTCTTAGACTATAACTAGTATTTTTTTTAGGTATGTGTGATACACCCTTTTACTAAAAAAGTACTTAAAAATTTATAACTTATTTAGAATCATTTAATTTAAATTACCTGCATTTCCAAAAACTAAAAGTAGGCCAAAGGATATTATACCGAAAGCAGTCCTCATTTCCTAGCTGAGACTTTTCGTTGGAAAAAGCCCTGGAACGGAATTCTATTCACACCAAATTTGATTTCATTGTAATCACACTAATAAACAATAGAAATATTGCTTTAACAGAATATAATAACAAATTATAAAAATAATACATTGCTGATTTTTTGCTGATAAAATTTATGAAAAATGTCAAAGCCCGAAGAAACGTCTTCGCTGGACGATTCTGCTTTGGGAGACGAAGTACGAGACTCGCAAAAAGGCGAGTCTAGCAAAAAAGTATTCTGGTTTCGCCATGCGGTATTTTTTAGTCGGCCACGATAAAAACGATGCACTTAAATTTACAATAAACATAATTTCTAATTGTCTTTGTGGTTATGTTACTACCTATCAAGTAACTGATCACAATAGCTATTTTCCTAACAAGTGCGGAAAAGCCTCTTTAGGCATGCGTTAGGAACAATATTTTTCCTACGAGCGGAGTTAAAATAAAATATACTTTTATGTTTTATTAAATAAATCCTATTTTTATATTTTTTCAATAAGAAAAACGATTAACAGAAATTTGAACATTTTTTTTTAGTTGCGTAAAAAAGAACGCCCCACTCTTAACAAAACTCATAGTGTTTTAAATATTTTTAACTTTTTATATAACTCAAGGTATGCATAACTTTATAAGATTATGAAAGTATTGTTTTTAAATTAGTAATAATTCAAAGATACACCTTAATTGTTGTATAAATTAAGTTAATAATAATATAAAACATTATTTATTATTATGTATGCGTAAAATTGTAGTATAAATCAATCACACAAACAGCAAACTGGAAAATTAATATATAAGCAAGAAATTATTTTCACTGGATTATTATAACAATAACATAACAACAAATAACTGAAAATGGTTCCACAGCACTTAGTTTCTCGCTAAAATGTGCAAAAATGTGAAAAGTTTTGTTTTTATTAATTTTCGGTGATTATAGTAGGTAACCCACTAATGTAAATTTTAACGCGCCTTCGCCAAAATTGCAAAAAAACACGATCTTTTAGACCTGAGTTATCAAGATTTGTGTCATAGGGACGAACGTACAAAAATTGAGTTTTTTCAGAATTTGAACTTAAATATTTCTGTATAAAAATTTTTGACCTAGGGTAATTTTTGAAGAATTTTGAAATTTAAAAAGCATCGTATAATGCTCTTCAAGCACTACCGACAGCGAAGAGTATGAAAAGCACGGAAATTAAAATGTTAATTTGTTTCATCTTTTTGGTTTCGTTCGTTGTTCCTGTAAATAATAGCGCTTAGCAACTAAGTAGACTGAAAAATTACATGTTTATACAATAGTCACGGTGGTCTGGAATCAGCATTTAGTGCGACATCAAAATATACATATAATTTATTTAGAGCACCATGTCGGAACAAAATTTAAAAAAAAATCAACTGGTGTGTTTTTGAGAAAAATGTTTTTTATTTTAAGATTGAAAAAATATTTTAGATTTTACAACAAAAACAGCCGTGAAGATATACAAACTACTCATTTCTGCGAAAATCTCTGAAGCGCATTTTGACACTGACTTCTCCTGCACTAATTAGTTTATTTGTTTACAGCAAGTGTAAATCTAATAGGTACTTCATAAAATAGAAATTTAATAGACTCCGTATTATTACATTTTGAAGGAACGGAACAAAATTAGACAATTTGAATAATCATCAAGGGTCGAATTAGGCAACCTACAAACCAAAATTGGCACTTTATTTGCCCAATTATTTAGCGAGTTACTTTCTAATTTAAATGTTTACTCGAAGACCTCCCTTAATATACAGGGTGATAGAAACTTTAATCGTTTTCTATTTAAATCTCATTACTTATTTTTGAAATGGCGATAGGCAAGCACATCGTTTTCTTTTAAAACGTGATAAACATACACCGGCGACGAGAATCCAGGTATGAGTCATAAACGTTAAAAGTAAATACAGAAACATACACACATAGTATGTGCGTATATGTATTTGTGTTTATTTTCGACGTTTATGACTCATAACTGGATTTTCGCCAGCTTATAGTGATATAGCGATACCAACCAAATTTATTACTTTATTTTTAGTACAAAGTTACTCCAAACATAAGTAATTTTAAATGACTTATTTATGAAAAACCCTATTTTATCCCATTTAAAAATAAAAAAAAATAGTTTTAGAAATTTTATTATCTTAAAATACTAGGTTTGTTAAAGGTTGATTCATCCAATAATTAACAGTAAACTAAGAATTTAACCAAATTCTTAGTTTAGTGTTAACTCTAATAAGAGACATTTTTTAGCGGTCAATATTTTTCCTTAGAATTTTAAAAACGTTCTAAAATATTTTCGTGTGCAACATCATACATTCAATATAATATATTAGCCATATTATGGCTAAAACGACAAGTTTTGGTAATTTTTGACGTAATATGTAATACTTGAACGCTCCCCTACACGGTTGTTTAGAGAGCTAATTAGACCTATAGCATTTTATCTTTATTATCTATTAACCTAGTATTAAGATGATAAAATTAATTTAAACAAATGTAATTTATTCAAAAATGGAATAAAATTATCAGTTTTAAATAATATTAGTAAAATTTTATAAGGTACTTAAAAAATAAGTTATATATATAACTTATTTTTTAAGTACATTCGTCCTAAAATTAAGCTTATAAAATTTTACTGCTTCTGAAATATGAAATTAAGTTGGAACCTATCGCTAAAAAAAACATTTTTTTACAAACATTTTGGGAGTGCGATATAAAATAAAAAATAATTTTTAAAATTGTTGTTAGTGTTACCGCCCGGTACAGTGTGATTAAAACTTGAGTATAAACACGGCTGTCTCAGTAACAGCAAGAATAATTTCAAAAATTCTTTTTTGAATCTTTGATCTTACCCGAAAACATATTCGATCGGTACTCATTTTTTGGTGGCTAACTTCATGTACAACCCACATTTTAAAATTTAAATAATTATGATAGGTATGGTATGGTAAAATAACCTCGAAACCAATTAGAAATAATTTTTATTTTCAATTATTTTTATCGTGAAAGTCCAAAAAGTATTATGCGTCCCATGACCGAAATTACTTGTTTGGTGTACTCTTAGCTAGACCTTTTTACGAACTTCGTACATCGTTTCGCAACTCAAACTCATCCAGTTCATCTTTCTGTTTTGACTCTTAGATCAGTTAAAAAATTGGATTTAATCCAATAATACAAAAAAATTGGATTAGGATAGACAAAAAAATAGGACTATGTTAGTTTTGAGGTTTTGGGAAATTCACCGTTTTATAGTAACTGGCATTGATTCAACAGTTATTGCAAAAAGGAGTTCAGGACAAATTTTTGGGATAGTTTTTAAAAGATTTTTCAAAGAACCTATACATTTACAGACTGATCCTCAACGAATTCAACTTTTTTTGATAGTTTTTACGGATAATTATATAATTATGGTAATATAATTTTATATTTTTTTTTTTTTGAATAGATACACAGAATCATGGAGAGCCCCAAATAAGTTACAAAACTTGTGCTAGGGGCTCTTCACTAATTTTTAGAAAAAAAAAGTCCAAATATTTACTAAGTTGACAACCAAAAGTAGAAATAATTTCAATCTTTCGCATTTCCTCCATTTTTACAGGTTTTTCATTCCTCAAATACCATTCCTACTCCTTTTCAAATTTTTAGCAGTATTTACAGAGAATTTTGAATTTGAAAATTTATTTTAAAAATATGGACAATGACATTGACATATCGTTTATTTTTATCTTATCTATGATTTTAATACAGATAATAATTCCGAGATAATCGCTTTTGAAGTAAAATTCAGTAATAGAGTAGTTTTTTGCATTTTTTAATACTCAGAAAAAATGTGGAAAGTAAGTCCTAGAAGAGGCGAGTGAGTTTTTATTTGAAGTATTTTTTTTAGATTTAATTCACGTTTTTTTTTTTTTTTGTAGTCAGAGATAATTATTTTTTTTAGTACTCTTTATTAAGGGAACGTACCTCAAAAACGAATATTTGCGGCGACACTATTTATAACAAAAATCAGCAATGTAAAAATAACAAGTTTAATATACTTGTATATTATATGTACATAGAGTAATATCAATATTTTACTATAAAATATACAAATATAAATTATTTATTTATTTATAAACATATAAAAAAAATAATTAATAAAATTTGTTTATTTTAAGAAAATATTGGTTGTTTTAAAACGCATAAATTTATATTTTACAGTAGTTATTATAGAGTTTTTTTTAATGATCCACCTCTTCTTTTTTTTTAAGTGATAGATCGTTTCCTATAAATTTTGAATCTGAATTTGAACGCAGAATTTTTCCGACACTATCGCGATAGCTCTATTCTGCGACCAAATTTGGATTTAGTAATCAAGAAGCAGTTTTTTTTAAGAGATCATTCATATCAATACAGTTTGAAAATTTTTTTTATTATTCCGTGTGGCATTCAGCAGCCCAAAATCTATAGGAAAGGACACCGTTCGTACCGAATTTTTTGTATAGCTGTATTATTAGTAATAATTGTATAAATTGTATTTAAACATAAGTTACAATACGGGATAATTTAAAGAAATACCGGGTGTAACGAAAAGTATTGCCAAATAATTAACCCCCGAACTATAAAAGATACCTTTTTTTTATTTTCAGAGCCCAAAAAAAAACATAATATATCACTTCCGGTCTAACCGAAAGTTATATCAATTTTTTATTTTCAAATGGAATCCGCTATATATTTATTTACATTCTTGAATTTTCCTTTTAATTCTAGTTTCAATGATTTATTACAAGTCGATATTTCCGTTAAAGATGGCGCCACAGCAGCCATTTAAAAAAACAACATGGCGGTGCTATTAGGGTCGCTCGATCGGTTGTTGCTTTATCTAGTTTGTGTGTTAGTGTGTTTTGGTGGTCGGTTGGTTTGGCAAAAACTACCAGAAACCCAAACAGCTAACCACCAAAACACTAGACAAAGTAAAAACTGATCGAGTGACCCTAGGTGCTATGCTAAGAATTAACTATTTATGTGAAACTAATTTTCATTTGTTTCTATACTTTAAATCATTACTTTTAACTTTTCAATGCACTATTTTTTATTTTGCTTAATTAAAAAGTATATAAAAAATTTTAAAAAAATATGGCGCACAAAATGGCGTTTAAAAAATTAATGACAAAAAAAATAATATGGCGCTATTTCTGGTTAGATCGGAGGTTATTTTTTTTATTTTGGGATTTTTAGGCTTTTCTATGCCCTCAAAATTTGAAAATGTTACCTCTTATGGTTACGGAGTAATTTGTAGGCAATACTTTCTGTGATACCGGGTTTCACTTATATTTCCGGAGCTTAAAGAAAACTCGTGTTTGTATTAAAAGCAAGTGGTTATTTTTTTAAAAAGCTAATTTTGTGCTTTTCATTGTTTTAATGCATTGAAAGTGCGTTGACTCTAACATCAGTTTTTTATTTTCATTTTTTTTATATTTTAAGCATTGTGTAAATATAATCTCCCTAATTTTACTTTACATGATTTTTAACGTATTAGTAATATGAATATTATTTGACAGTCCAATATTTCATATGAAAGATTGGATGTTTTTCTGCATTTATAAATGTGATACGTATATTCCAATTCTATAAACTTTTTTATATAGTAGTTTAAAATTTCTAATTTAAAAAAATTAATACCATCCCCAATGAAAATTTTTTGACTGAAATAAATAAAATTCGATAGCTTTAATATTAACGCGTTAGAACGCCAAAAAATGAGTGATTTGTCTTAGGGGAATCACCCTGTATATAATTATTAATGAAAAACTGATGTCATATATCGACTCACTTTCTATCTTTGATCTTTTGCGCCAACGTTGCAAGGCTTGTACAAAAAAACAGGTAGGGGTACCAAGCTCATGTTATAATTAAATATTTAAGGTTAACTTCACTTACAAGTTCTTTGGTCATTGTTTTTAGCATTTGCTTTATATGCATTTCACGTTTTCGGAATTTTTGCTAAATATTGATCTCCAGAGATTTAAATGAAACTATAGAATATTATAAATATAAATTGAAAAAAAAAAAACGCGGAAAAACTTAAAAAATTCGGTAGGCAGTTTGTAATATTAATATTCAGTAGTTGTAACTTACAACTTGTAAGCCAATTTAAATGTTGAATTTCTGTTATATATCTTCGTGTTACTTTCGCAACCTCGTATCAAAAAAACGATTTTATGTTAACTTAATTAACTTTGGACTAATCATTTTTGTACCTCGATGATGACTTCAACTTCAATTAATTATTTCATTAAAAGTACTTGTACAAGTAATTATAAATGACACCGTTTAATTTACAGCTAATTAATTTGAGTTTTTATAATTTATACATATAATATACTGGGTGATCAATAACTGGCATGCCAAAATTTAAGTGGTGATTCTACATCCAAAAATATGAAAAAAGTTCCTATAAAGGTTGGTCCGGAAATAAGGGAGCTAAGGCCCTTTAAAAATGTAATAAAAATAAGGTTTTTAGTTAATAACTCTCGTACCCTTTAAGCTAGAGCGACGAGCTTTTGCATGTATACTAGTATTAATAATGGCAATGTTTATGTTCATTTATTTTTTTAATTTAACCAGAGGCGTGCCTAGACGGACAAAATATGTGAGGCTTAACACATTTTTACCCCAAACTTTATTATGTGTAGTTTTTTTGGATTTTTTGTAAAAAATATAGATTTCTTGAGTAAAAATACATAAAAAATGTCATATAGTGTAACTCTAGAAGCAACCGTTTAAAAAAAAAAGCAATTGAGAGGAAGTAACATTTTGTGCCTTCATAAACGTTACTTTTTAAAAGGCTATTACTCCTTTAATATTAAATTTAGGTGTTTTGGTGAAGAATACTTTTTTGCTCAGTTTTAAATGAAAAATCACCCTGCAGTAGCTCCCTTATGGCTCATTTCCGGACCACCCGTTATAGAAACTTTTTTTCATATTTTTGGATGTATAATCTCGTCTTAAATTTTGGCATTGCAGTTACTGATCACCCTGTATATTAATTCATTGGAGTTTGTATAAACGCCGTAAAAGGACGAACAGTTTCAGAGTAGTACTTAAGCGCGCCGCTCTATACCGTTAAGATCAACACAGCTTTGAACAGGGTTGACGCAAGGTAGCATTGCGTTATACCCGCCGCTTATCAATGAAAGAGACCAGACCATGTTTTTGCATGTAAATTACACTGATGCTTGAGTTTTCGTAGAAATTCGACCTTGTTTTTTACCAAATTGCTCGTTCACTTACGGTCCTTATAAGTCTGATAACTCATCATATATTATACATAATTTATTAGTGCTAGCACGCTTAGAACCGAAAATCAATTCTTATGAGATACGAGGTGGCGAAAGTAATACGACGATATGCTAAAATTATTTAAATCTTACAAAATTGGCAAAACAATTTATTTTAATATTCAATTGTCTTAGATAAATTAAAGTGTTATACTCTGGTATACATAAAAAATTGTCTTGCCTTCAAACGATTTTATCTAGCGGCGGTTTTTTAAGGGCAGCAGCAAGCTGGATGGAGTGACCTAAGCTAAATCCAAATCTGCCATATTTTTTTATCGATACCTCTTCGAGGTAACCTGTCATATTTGACAACTATGACGGTAGAAAATTATTTTTATTCAAATGTCAAATCAAGATTGGATTTTATCCACTATTTGTGATCACGTTAACTCGAGAACGCTTTAAGTTAAATACTTCAAAATTCGAACATGAATTCCTTGTCCAAAATTTTAAGTTGGAATTCTTTTTGGTAAAGGTCGGGGTGGGATAAGGAGTTTAAAGGGGGTAAAAACCATTAATTCAAAAGACTTTTTGGTTTTCGAAAAAATATATTTTTTAAATTGTTTTTTGAAAAAAATCGGTAGATTTGGATCTAGCACGTCAAATTACTTTAAAAATCGTAACATCATATGAGGGCAAAAAACTTTTAAACTAGTGTATTTTATTATTATGTATTGGCAACAGATAGTTTTAAAAGTTTATGAATAATATGAATGTTATTAAACTAAAAATGTATAAAAAATATTTACCGCAAACTGTGAAAACTAAAAAAGAAACTCGTTTACAACTGAATTAAAACTGTATAACAAACTAAAAACTTTCACTGGTAACCACGTGCTTAAAAAGAAAAAAAAATTGCTCCCGTGAACAAAACTAGACGTGTTGTTGCGCCTCCAACCACCTGGTGATCAACGGATTAGCCGAACGCGGTAACAATACAGAGCGACTGAATGAAAACTGTGCGTAGCGATGCTTCGGGCAACAGTTCAGGCGCAGATCTCGTTTACCACGGCGGAATCTAATATACCGGATGTCCCCAGTTTTCGATACCATGACTGTTATTTTAAAAGATAAAAAATTAATCGAAGAAGAATACTAAATGGGATAAAAAAGACGTTACCTACTCCAAGAACTACAACTTTTCAACTAGCACCCACCGAGCGGTAAATTTCTAAAAAAGTTTGTACACCTGAATTCCCTTTAAAAGCCAATCTCTTAGGATTTCCTCGGAATTTGCAAGACTACCTCGAAAAATCTTTAAAATTACCTAAAAAAAGTCCCACGTTTGGTGAAGATGAGATTTCCTCAGGTTCCTCCAAGAGACTACCTCCAAGCTTTTCTAAAATTTGTACATTTAAGATACGTCTTTGGTCAGATTTTTATCTCTTTAAATAACGCAGATATTTCGTGGGATAGAAAACTTGGGACACTCGGTATACTGCCGTTCTTTAACATGTCGTATTTACAAAATAAAATGATTAGAACTGAAAATCCGTTTTTTTGTCTTAGAACGGCAGTATATACAGGCTGGCAAAAATAAGATTAATCTTCATTCGATAAAAACGAAACTTTGGTTTGGATTTTTGAATTCAGCCAAAAATTCTATGTATAAAAAAGTTACTTTTTTTCGTTTTGTTCGGTTCTCGGTTTCGTTTTCGTTGGGCCACCCTGTATCATTGCAGTGGGTGTTGTGTGATTCTCCGCAAAAAGTTATACTATTTCCCGCTAACCTAGATGATTGAATTTTGTAATAAGGTTATACGGAATAATATTAGACCTTAATATTTTAACAAGGGGCCAAACTTGTAAGCCCCAATATATCCCATGTTATAACGTCAATAGATCAAAAAATCAAAAACTTAAATGTTGATATTCGTTTATGTTTTATACAAATCGCCATGGCGATAAACCTGGCGCCAGGTTTATTTGTAAATAGAGCACTGGATGTATAGGTTTGTTAAGGTAGGTGAGTAGCTGGCTTGGTTGCGTAAACCACCCACCCTAATAAACCACCCTATACAGTGCTCTATTTAAAAATGTCTCATTTTTTTTTAATTTTAAGTTGGGTGTTAAAAAATGTTGATGTAAAATCGCAGCAGGTTTCTTAAAGAAGACAATGTTCAATGTTAACAGTTAACACGTTCGCTGGCGACGAAAATTGTATAGAATGTAGCGGCCGCGTTCAAAATTAATTTCCCGCTTTATTAGTAGAGATAGGAAAGTGAATTTCATTTTATTTTGTAGAGGAATGTTTAAGCTTTAAAACGATGTACTTTACTTATATTCAAGTCTACAGTGAGCCCCCAAGACTATTGACTATTAATAGGTGATGGACCCACCAGGTGGGTTGTCGGAAGCGAACGTGTTAAGCACGGTACGATTTTTTTGGCGAAAACAAGAAAAAAATGGCCCAGCGCTAAACTAGTCTTAAACTATTCCTTATAAGTCTAGCTTTCATTTCATCCCAGATTTAAAATAATCTATCAATGAAAAAAAAAAATTTAACTTTTTATTTATTTTTTTCAGTGTAGTTTTTGAACCAAGTTTATAAAACTTTTTAGATATTTTTACTGTTTTTAACTAATTTTGGAAATCTGATTTTAAAAATAATATCAGTTTTGTTGTAAAAGTTTTTGTTCAAGAAAGTAAGCCTTGGTAAACTATGATAATCTGCATTTTTTGCTTAAGCTATGTATATTATACATTGTATAAATATTTTTGAAATCAGCGACCCAAATTAGTTAAAGACAATTAAAATATCCAATTTTTATAACAAAAGTTTAATATTATTGGCTAATTTAATAAATTTGGTCCAAAAAAATACAATGAAAAAATAAAAAGTTAAATAAATTTTTTTTTTGTCGATGGATTATTTTAAATTTAGTCTGAAATAAAAGCCACACTCAGAAAATTTCCTTGGTATTAAAAATACAATGACATTTTCTGAGTGCAGACATATAAGCTTATAAGGAATCGTTTAAGCATAGTTTCGCGTTTTTTTTTCCGAACCAAAAAATCGCACCGCAAGGCTAAATATCATACTTATTTTATTAACACTATAACTTTTAAAAATTGTTGCTCAAGCCTGAGCGTGGGCGGGCAATTTGGCCCAAAAATTGTTCACTTCGTACCCTAAAAATAAAAATAAAAATCTAGACGCGTCTGTCCGTCCCTCCGTATGTCGGGTCTTATTGTTCGCGCAAAAACTCAGGAAAGAAAAATCCGATAAACTTAAAATGTTCAGGAAAACTTAATCTTGGTCCGTACCGTGGTAAGGAAACGAACCCTATTGCAATTGAAAATAGACCACCCAAAAGAAAAGTTAGGCGGGGCTAAACATTAGAACAATAGAAAGTAGTGGAAGAAAAATTCTTACTAACTTAATTTCTTCAGGAAAGATTACTTTTGATAAAAAGGTCAATTAAACCAAATTAAAAAAATATATATATATATATATATCTACCCCCGAGAAGTTATAGAGGGATGAAAAAAACGAAAAATATGAAAGGAAGAGTGCAAAGAGTATACTATAGAATGCGAAGCAATATATATCTTCACGGCTTGTTAAAGATAACTTTTAATGTATACATGTTTTTAAATGAATATTCTGGAATGCCATGTGTAGGACTGAATAAAAATAATCAAAAAATTATTTCGAGAACCGCGGTTTTTTTGCAGATTCGATTCCGATTCAAGAACTTTCAAAAACTCTTGAAAATAGTGTAATAAAAGCCTGTAAGCTTTTTTCGGTCATTGGCATATAATACTTATAGTTTTCCTATGAAAACGACAAATTTCACACAATTTAGAAGTGTCATATTTTATACGCGTGTATATTTATTTATTTATTTATTTATTGTAGAATTGATACACAGTATCATGGATCTTTATGTTTTTTTTTTATTTTTATATATTTAAACTCTGACTTACCATATGTACCTTTGTACCTAAATGGCAAAATAAATCTATCTATCTATCTATCTATCTATCTATCTATCTATAATATTATACATGTGTGGATAGCAAAGCTATCCGGATTTTTTTTAAAATTTTTACCACTATTGTTATTAGTTGCGATACATGTCCAAATTTTGTTACAAAACTTAACATGCGTTTGAAATTAACTCTATAAAAAAGTGAGTAGTAGTACCAAACGAATATACTCTCGAGTTTGGCCGTCTAAAAATGAATTTTGTATCAAGTTAGACTTGCTTGCTCTAGTTTACATTTGCATAGTTTACATTGTAATTAAAAAAATGTTTTACGACTATATTTTCATGCCCCGTTAAAAATTATGAATAATAAATCTTTATGAGTTTTATTTTAAAAAAGTGACGTAATTATTTATTTAATACTTGTTTTAAAAATAAAAATTATTTAAAGTAATAGGTATATTTATAGTATGACATAAGAGTTTGAATGTTTTAATTGTTTGATCTATTTTTGTTAATATTTAAGCTAACATATGCGCTGGAAATATTTTGAATAAGACAAAACTATAATACAGAGTGAGCAAAAAGTACTGCATATTGGCTGGGTTTAGAAAAAGGGCAGAAAATTCCAGAAAGGGCCACTTTCTAATCATTTATTTTAAATGTTATACGATATTTTCATCTAAATTGACAATTGGGGGTTTTTGGTTTATGGTCACTCAAAAAATTCCGAAATTATCGCAAATTCACTCCCAGGGCCCATAAGAACTAATAATTTTTAAATTTTTACAATAATGATGACGAGAAAGTAAAAAGAGCATACAGTATTTGTCTAGGCCCCTATACTGGATATTGAAGATAATTAAGCCTATAAAATTTAATTTTGTTTGTAAAAATTGACTGATATGTCTACCATGATACACTTGTTATATCGATACTATTTTTACAGAACATCGTAACAATTCGTAAGCGACATTGACATTTAGATTAGAAACCGCCTACGTTGTATTGCGTTATAAATGATGACTCATAATTGACATACATTGTTTTTAATTAAAATGTCAATGTCGCTTACGATTTTTTTCAGAATATGTCCTGAAAAAATAAACAGTATCGATATTAAATGATTTTTTTAAATTTTAAACTGACAACGTTGCAGCGCGCGCTGATTTGCAAATATAATTAAAAGTTCATTGGCCCAACAGTTAATTTGTTGTTATTTGGCTTAATCCATTTTAAATCGACCAAATTGGTCGCTCCACCATTTTTAAACCTTTTATGTACTATGTCAGGTACCTTATATGTTTAGACTAGGGGACTTTTTGAAGGTTCTATGTTTCTTTGTCAGATTTTGCGCATTTTAGCAACCGCACCCTTACATTTAAATCTAGGGTTCCCAAAAATACTTGGAGATATATTGCTACTATATAAACTTATATATTATATATATACTTATCGCGTCTTAGTCGTTAACCCATAATGGGTAAATTGATTTTTGCTTGCAATAAAGTGATATAAAAACTTTTTATTTACCAACCTTAAATAACATTTCTGATGATTTCGAAATTAACATACCTGGTCCTGAAAAAAAAAAAATAGGTAGTTTTTTGTATTAGTATTATTATTATTAGTATTATTACAAGTAGTTAGTAGATAACGTTTGACGCACGGATCTGTGGCTACGGGAAATATGTTTGGAATGTGTGTGCAAGTGGGAGGCCCGTTGTAGGCACGCACGCCTTATAACGCTCTTGACGGAAAGAAGAGAGCGCGAATGATTCCGCCCCCTTGTGTCGGAGACTTTTTTTCATGCGGAAAATTATAGTATTACTAAAGGTTAGTTTATGCAAAAATTAACGAAGCTGATCAGAAGTAATTTTGGGTCTATTCTGCGAATATTAACGAATACCAAGCATGCGCAGAATAGACCTAAAATTACTTATAATTCTCGTTGGTTTTATTATTTTTTGCATAAACCAACCTTAAGTAGTTGGTAGTTAATTGTCGCATTGCCATATGGCTTCTATGCTATGAGTATGCTTTCTTGAAATAGCGCACGTATATATAAGCGCATTCAATTATAAACAATATTCTTGTATATTTCGGAAGTCTATTATAGTTCTCAAAACTAATCTTTCAATACCTCATGACACACATCCCCCTCATGTTGTGTCTTACAAAAAAAATGTTTTTTTTTACCATATTTTAAATTTTTTAAAACTAATCGTGTTTTTTGAATATTTCTTTTTTGCATGCCACTTGGATAGGTACTATTTTGAATCCGGTCTACTTTAAACTTTGATGAAACATAAAAATAATGTTTTATATATAAAAAAGAATCTTAATAAACTTCATAAAGTTCATGCAATAATAAACTAGAATAATATACATTTTATTAGGTAATCGCGTGCACAAATGTTTGCTCTTTACAATTAATATTTGCAGAATAAAAAAAACTATTTCTAATTGATATGAGACATACAAAGGAAGAATTTATGCTTAATTGCCACTTTATAATGAAGTGTAAACAATGTATCACATAACAAGCCCTGAAGATATGAAATGTTTCGCATTCCACAAGAGTAAGCAACACAAATAAAAAAGGATTCCTTGATACAAGGACACGTGTCTTTCGATATGTTCCAAGCAACATTCTCTTGTCTCATGACTAGCATTTTTTTGAACCAAAGTGAGTGTCCTTAAATAAAGACACGGGTTTATTCAAGGATATATTGACTTTGGTTCAAAGAAACGCTAGCCTTAAAACAAGGAATCCTTTTTTTCTGTCAAGTGTATTGTGTTTTTTTTTTCGATATATGTCCTAAAATATAATAATAATTTTTCCCAAAATATGATTTCTTTGAGTCCAGGCACTCACTTTATTTTTTATACTGCAGTGACGGACTGGCCATAAAACAAGGTCGGAAATACTGACCGGGCCCTGCCACAAGGATTCGTCGTATTTTTCTTGTTTTTCGAGCCATATGGCTCGAAAAATAAATATGTACGGTCCTTTTTTCCATTTTGCCTATAAATAAGTTAAAAATAAATTTAGTGGCTTTTAGCACAGAAGAACCGAATGCAGACCCTAGCAATGTGGAAATAGCTGAATTAGAATGCAAGCCATATAAAAATAATTTTTTAAAATTTTGCATTTACACTTAAAAGTATGTTTAAAAAGATAATTGCAGCTTGAAAACAAAAGCTGGTAGAAAAATTTTGTATAAGCTGTTGGTCTATATCGGCTGGTATAAAATTAATTTTGATAGCTTTATTAATAACGCGACAAATCGTGAATCACGTATAAAATACAGCCGGGATAAAATAACAAAATAAAAACGGATTTTGCAGAAATTTTGCATCCGTCTTGGTGCAATATTTTTTTAAATTATGGCCTATTTTTCCTAGATGCCTTGAATTAAATCTACTGAAATGTCGAAAAAATAAAAAATATTATCAAAAATGTTTTCTCATCATAAAATATAGAAACATCATGTTAGAAAAAAATTTATGTCTCCATTAGGTATAGCTTAAAATCTACAACAAAAGTTGGTATTAACCAAGTAACGTTAAGAGGGTGTATCGCGTTATGAATAGATGGCTGTCTTTTTGTTTAGATTTAAGTATATTTTCCTAATTCACTTTTCTTTTGTAGCTAATGACAATTTTTTACTAACTTCTCTGAAAAAGAATCCATTGACCGCAAATGTGTAGGGCCACTCCATCCTGCAGCAGCTGCCAAACAAGTGAAACACGCTGTTCCCTTTGTCATGAAAAATTCAAAAACACAAGTAGCACGCTTTTCTTGAGTTGCCGTTTTGTGGCTACCCAGCATGCAGAAAGTTCGTCCTAAAGACCACAAAACGACAAAAAGGAGTGGTACATACAAACCAAACCACCAAATTTTTAATAAGTATTAATTGATCAATTTAATTCAAGAAAATTAATGGGTTGCGCTAATTTTTAAATTAAAAACTTTAGACAATTTAATGAAATTATTAGATTACTGGTACCTAGTATACTTATGGATTCGTTCATCCCTGAAATATGTAGTACCAACTTGGTAAACTCAAAAACACTTACCTACGCAATCTCTTTATTTTATATTGTTACAAACAGGGCTGGACAGAGCCAGCCCCGGGGAACTTTATTTCCGGGCCCCCTCGTCTCTGCTTTACCCCTGTCAGAAAACGGAAAATTTTTGCCGCCGGCCCCCTTGGGACCCCGGCCCCGGGGAATTCTGCCCCTTCCCCCCTGATTTCGGTCCTGGTTACAAAAGTAATGGCATGTTTCATTTGTTCAGAAGTTTTCTTTGCCCTTCAACGGTGTGCCGTATAATACCGCTATAGCGGTTCTCCAGAACCGAGACCGAAAGGAGTGACCCTACAAATGTGCTTTATGCGCTAGTTCTTTTGTTAAGTCGTGCAACTCAAGAAGAGCCACTTCATATGCAAATTTCGGTTTTGAATATTCATCAACGTCACCATAAACTTATACCGACTTATTCTAATTTTTACATCAAGTGACCTTATACCCAAGTAACATGGGCATCTTCTTATAAAACAACCCTTGTTTTGTTATTTTTTTACGTTTTGAAGTAAAACTGTAAACTAATTGACAAATTGTGAAAATCAAGGGGTAAATCACCGAAAGACGTTTTTACACGTTAATTTCTTTCTATAATCGTATTAAAGTCTTGCAAAACAACTTTACACTACAATATTTCAAGAACGCTTTGACACAGAGACTTAAAATTTGAGATAAAAATGTAAGTAATCAAAAAAATCTGTTTCTAATTTCAAGTTGTTCAAGCGTTTTTAAAATATCATAGTGTAAAGTTGCCTTTTGTAAGTCGCTTGCAACTTTAGTACGACTATAGGATGTAATTCCTTAAGATATTTTCTCCAAGATTCAGGCCTATTCACATGTACCATTGAAATCTATTCAATATTGACAAACATTGCAATACCATGCAGTTTTAATACAGTTGACGTAAATGACCTTGCAATTTTCGTCAATATTCCCACAAATTTCAATCTCAATGGTACATGTGAATAGGCCTGATTACCTCGAAAAATCTTGAAAATTTCCTAAAGAGTTCCCACGTTTGGTAAAGATGAGATTTCTTTGGCTTTCCTCGAGAGATTACCTCCAAGATTTTCGTAAATTTGTACACCTAAATTCCTCAGCGGTTTATCCCTCGGGAAGAATTTAAGATATCAAGCATGATTTATTATTACATGTTATTATATTTTGCATTATGCAGACCTTCTCAACAGTTTTATGCTGAAATGTCGTTAAATGTTAAAAAAATAAATAAATAAATAAATCGCTGGTTTACTTCTAATGTGGCGTATCCCACAAAACACAAATTTTACAGGGCGACTACTATTACTATTACTATTACTACCAAATGAATTATTAAAAACTATTTTCGAAAATTTTATTAACAAATCAAAACGTAACTTCCTTGATTTTAATTACATGTTATTATATATTAACATATAATATAATAAACTATACTTATATATAAGTTAAAGAATCAGTTGATTTTGAGACGGCGCATTAAGAAGAAAAATAAAAGTGATTTGGAATTAACTGAGGCTTACCATACACTTTTACATCATGCGCAGTTGCTTTATAAACCTAATGGCGCGAAAAAAATATTTTTGAAAATTTGTGGGATACGCCACATTAGAAGTAGACCAACGAAATATGAATATTTAAGCAAAAATAAAAGAAATTTAAGGTGGGACACAATTATCAAAATATAAACTAGTGCATTTTAAGTATTGAATAGATGTCCCAAAACAGTTTTCCGAACTGAAAAAATAGTTATTATTCTCGGTCAGTAAACCAAACGTAATCTATAAAGGCCCTTCATTGAAAGGCTTCTAACAACAAGGCGAAAATATTTTAATCAAGCGTTCAGTAATATAAAACCAAATTAAACCGAAAATCGGTCGTCGCAATGGCGTTCTAAAAATCAGCGAAATTAGAAAGATCATTTAACTTAGTCGTATCTGTAATATTTTGGATGAAATATTGAAACAAACCGTAATGATATGTAATGCTTCGCATTCCATAGTGTAATCTTCACAGTGGATGGTATATTACGTTTTCTCTCGATATTCTTTCCAAAATATGATTTTTGCTTGTCTACGCACTTTATTTTTAATTTTTAAGCGACCTCGAGATTAATTAATTAAATTACTCAAGTATGTCTTCAATTTGGACATATTATTTTTTACAAGCTTTTACTTAACTTACAATGTTTGTCTATTTATCTATTTATTTATTTGTTTGTTTAGGGCAAATATGACAAAGGCTTTTTCGACCACCTATAAAGCTTAAATTTGGTACTCATGCTTACTCGGCTGACAATACAATTTTATATAAAATTGACCTCCCCAACCCTAAAATTTAAAAAATTCATTTGTTACCCACACAAAATAATTTAAAAGTAAAGTTAGGTTACATACTCATTTAGTGATAGTAAAATTTTACAATAAATTTGACATCCCCCCTCTTCTCCCCATCACCCCCCATACGCGTATAAGGCTAAGTTAGCCCCCTCTCTGTTTCACCCACTTAGAATATACGTAGAAAGCTAAAATTTGGTACAAATGCTTAACTCTGATGACAATACAATTTTATATAAAATATATATAAAATTGTATTGTATTGTACTTGAAAATTTATTTTCTCCTTTTAGAGCAGAAAAAGCTTATTCTTAAAAATGTTTTTTTACTATTAATTTATAAACTAATTTTTTTTCAAAATTGGTCTGAATATTTTTACAATGTAAGTGATTTACTTTCTAAAAATTTCAGCCTATCGGGGATATTTAAAGCAATAAATTACTTCCAAATTTTGACGATTTTGGAAATTTAAAATCCATCGTATAATACTCTTCTAACACATAACACTGCGAAGGGTATAACAAAAAGCAGCATTGTGACATGGGCGTATTTCAAGTGGCGCTGGATTACACTGTTCCATTTTTAATAAAAATTGTTAATTAAATTGGTGGGGCAACCCAGGGGAAAAACTTTTTTTTTGACTTGGGAAATTTCTTAATTTTAAGTTGGGAAATATTTGCTCCGCCCCCCTCCCCAATAAAATCGCTTCGGAGCATCCCTGGAGCAACCAGATCAATAACTATTTTTCTGGTTGCTGCAGCCAGAAATCTGCTAAGGTAGTTGCCCTTAAAAGTCCAAAGCTTGTTGTGGTTACCAGAAATAAAACTTAAAGATCTGGTAAGCACAAGTTGTTACCCTTTTTAGATTTCTGCTTGAAACAACCAGAATGATAGTTCCGTATTTATCTATTGATTTGGTTTCACCAACCAGATCTTTTTTTTAGTGTATGAATGTCTCGCCGGGTATTTTATTTGGATAATATTGAGGGTAACTACGGGTTTTGTGGGTTAATGCGATAAAAAACTTTGAATTTCCGTTTTTTGTCTTATTTTTTTAGATGTATCTACAAATAAATAAAAAATAAACTGGGAGTTTTTACTATAACAATACTTCAGACCCTCCAAAGAGAAGTCCTGGATACGCCTATGCATTGTGGTACAGTAATATAAATAAAGTATGATTACATTCTGAACATATTCCTTCTCAGTAGGGAATTGCAATCAGGAGGTGGAGTTATAACAACAAATCACCAAGTTTATAGCACGCCGCGGCGCACACTGTTTTGCCGAAGTTTACGAAAAAAAAAACTTAAAAAAGTGGTCCCTAAAAAACAAAAAATAATGTAAAAAATATTTTTTATCAATTCTACTGGTCTATATTTGAAAAATTTTTGAAAGCTTTTTGCATTTCTTTACATGATCTTTAAGTTTATATATAAACGCGTAGTTATAAAATAGTGCCTTTAGTTTCCTTGTACCCCAATGTGGTCCAAAATTAGCTTTTTAGTCGTATTTTCATGAAAACTGGTATTTGGGGGTTTTCGAGGTTGCTAAAATTGAATGCATTAGGGAAAATTCAAAATTTAAAATGGCAGAAACCAAACGAACATTAATGTTTAGAATTTAATAAAAAACACTTGTATAATTTTTATGATCTGGGTCATCTTTGACGAATTTGGAAACTTAAAAACCTTCGTAGGTAAAATACTTATCGGTTTTAAGTCGTTCTGCGACCTATAAAAGTATTTTATACCATAGACTGCAGTCTACATGTAATTTAAATACATACATTATAGTATTGTACTTTTCACTACTCGAGTATGCTCGAGAGTATGCTGTAGTCGTATTCCACATATCTTCACGGCTTGTTTCACTTCAGCAATACGTGAAGAAGAAATTCATAGAACAACTATATATAGAACTTTTATTTTATTATTATTATTATTGTTTTGAGCCATTCGCCTCAATAAACATATCGATAAATATCTATATATAGAACCTTATGTTTATAATATCTTAAAATAATAAATATTAGAAGAGAGCTTCGATTCTGCTTAGCAAAAAATTCAAAAAGGAACAAAAATTGAAAAAAATACCTATATTTATATTTATTTTTTTTAAATGTCAGTAAAAACCATTAAAAATTTATCACATAGGTACGTTTTAAGATATATAATAAAATACCTTTCATCTCAGTAGGGATCTCTAAGTGTTCCGTTTTTTATTTCTACGGTACGGAACCTATCTTAAAAATTAAAAAAAAATAAAAGTCCGATAAAAATATAAAATGTGCGTACGAAAGAAATCATATTGTGGGAACTATATGTAGAGAAAAAGCAATGTACTATTCGAAGCACCTTCAAGGTTTGCTATATTTTCGTAACTACCGCTATCTTTATTCCCACCCTTAAAGCAACAAATCAATAAAACAAAGCTTTCATCTAGAACAAAAAAGAATTATAGCAAACTGTAAAAGTTCGTAGAAACTTTTGAGCTTTTAAACGCTGGCGCTTTGGACGGAACTTGGGACTATAAAACCCTAAAGCTTTTGTCTAGATGGCGCCACACAATATTTTAGCCTCAAAATATTTTAACGAGCGAGTTATGAAAGGGGCGGATTGTTATCATGGACAAATGAATATTTAATTATAATAAAAAAATAAAAATAATTAAATCATTTTTTGGCGCACGCGTCCAAGTTTAATGGGCAAGTGCGCCAATTGTATAATAAAACGAGTATTTTATAAAGAGTATATTAAAATAGGGGACAGTTATAAAGTAGTATTTTTGGCAAATAAACTATTTTTAATATTTTTATTATTGGCTCGGGCCAGTGACCATGGCTTAGTTTACACCATACACTATATTGTAAGTTCAGGTACTTTTTATCTACCTATCTCTGATTACAGAACGCCATACTTTAAAAAGATAAAAATTAACTGAACTTAAAATATAGTAAACTAAGCCCATGTTAATTATAAGGTTTAATTTTGATAATTAGCTTAATTACCTTTAATACACAATCTATTTGCGTTAAATAATCCGGACAAAACCACCCAGGCAGACCGTAATCCAGTGAAATATGAATTTCTTAGAAAAGTTTTTCTTATTCTATTCGAAGTTACAGGAAAATCTTCTTTAAACATTTTTATATCTTCCCGTGCTCTTCCAAAGGTTATAACGTGGAAGGTTTGTAAATTATTACAGGTTTAGGGATTTGTTCAAAAACTCGCGCCATGGAAGTCTATATAGCGGAGATTTTTATCCCTGGGACTTTCATGGGCATTTAAGGGGATATCCCGTAGGATATTTTCTCTTGTGAAAAACATTCCATTGAAGTGAAAAGGAGAGATTTTGCTCAATGTATATTTATGGCAAATAAAAGTTTAATTTTTATTATTAGAATGTGTTAAATACTTATTTTCAATTGTCACAAATAGGCCCACTATTTGTTTATTATAATAACATAGGTTTAATATATTTACCATGAATATACAATATATTGAAGTTCAATAAATTATATTTCGTCCCCCTTATATTTGGCGCTATCATATAAATATTTGGTTATTACTACTATTAAAATATATAAGTATCCTAAATAGCGAATGTTGGGAAACTGATTATATTTGTTACAAATATTTACGTGTTCTACTACAGGTGACTATGAGCTTATAACGCAACTCAAATAGAAAAAATATATTATGGAATAAGAAACGTGACTAATTTTTTTTTAATCTTACCTTCAAAAGGTTTAAAATAAAATTCCTCAGGGCTGACGGTAAAAGTTCCAATGCTTCTTTTTTCGTGTAGGTTTCTTTCTAGAACATTTCTTATGGCGGTCTCATTGGCGTATCCCTCAGATTCGATGTCACTTGTTACTCGCATGGCAAATTTATCATTTTCATGTTTCCTAAAAAACAAAAACTGTTAAAAACTTAATAAAAACACAAATTGCCTTGTAAATTCCGCAACATCGTATCTGAAAAATGGAAACTTGCCAGAGACTATAAATTATTCTTTTTTAGGAATTAGGTTAGTAATTGACTAATTTATATGAATAAGAACTTATTCTTGTTTATATGTAATTAATAAAGTTCTAAATAAACACCTTATTAATTGTTTGAAAAAGGATAATTTGTTATACCTGTCAAGTGGTGATTTTTCAGATACGATGTTTCGGAATTCACAAGGCGAAATGTGTTAAAGGCTCAGGTCAGTGGCAGACTGGGTATTTAAAGAAGGTTGTCCGTTGTCAAAAAATTGATATAATTATTTCTATTAATTAATGTAATATTTTCAGAAAATTTTGAGTTTATAGGACTTTTCCTTCTATTTTTCATATTTTTCTAAAATGAAGAAGAGGACATATCTTTTAAAGTATCAAAATTAGAAAAAATTGCGAATTTAGGTTTTCGGGTGAGAATCCAGATTTTAAAAAACAAAACAAAATGCATTACAATACATTAACAAATTTTAAACATGCATATGCCTATAAAAAAGGCTATTTTGAAGGTTTAAATTGCTAGAATTAAGTTTAAATCGTTTTTTTTCGTTTCCTGAAAAATATGGCAGGTTGGAATCGAGTAAATTGAGCGTACGCTAAACTTTTTACGATATGCAATATTACCCACAGCTTGTTACTTACTTGATATCAATAACTGTGACAATTTGGTGGCCAGGAACATCTTTGTATATATCTTGAAACTCTCTTTTAAATCTTCGAGAAAAACCTGTGAATTCTTTACTGTTTCTATCTTCATATTGTGTAACAAATGGTTCCATAACAATAAACGTTGTGCGATAGTATGCTGAAAAAAACGTTTAAAATTAAAATTACATTAAACCACAAACAAAAGTAAACTCATTTTACGGATTCGGATTTAGCATCCCAACATTTATGAGAAAATATTAAAAGCATCTGGAATATTAAAAAAAGTAGTTTATGTTACGTATATTGTTGTCATTTTCTCTTGACCCCATTGGGTCTGTTTTAACAGTCGAGGCGTCAAAAGATTCGTCTTGATATGGGCTTTTTATAAAATTCCATGTTTCGACTATATTGATCGTTGTCATAAGGAATTTAACGGAAAATCAAATAAAAAATCGCCCGATTTCCGATTTTTTCATATAAAATTCGTATTATACGGTCTGTATTAATTTCGTTTTAAGAATTAACCAATTTTTGTTGGTTTATTTTTTAGAGAATTGTTATTTAAAAATTATTAATTAGTTAAAAACTTAAACAAGTTTTTTATTTTTATACAAAAAAAGTTAATAACTTAGGTATTAATAGAAACAGACAAAAGCCTATCGCTAGGTTTGGACGCTTGATGTTTTCCGGGCAAATGTTAACGTCGCTTTAAAGTTTAATTTTCTACAAAATTTTGGAATTTTTTACCGTGTTAAAATTGTGGCTTGGTTACTTGCAGTGAAAAAGAGAAGACATGACTATAAAATATATCAAAATAATATTCGTTCTTAGAATTTTAAACATGGCGAAAACTGTAATGCCAACCCCAAACAAAAATCCCTAAATCAGTTATCAATTTACATGTAAGTTTTTAAAAATTTTAATTAATTTTTAAAGTTTAGGACCTTACCTATAAGAACACGTGGATAGTCAAGTCCTACTTCACGTGGATTGTCAAGTCCTACTTCACGTGGATTTTCAAGTCCTACCTCACGTGGATTGTCAAGTCCACGTGGATTGTCAAGTCCACGTGGATTGTCAAGTCCACGTGGATTGTCAGGTCCACGTGGATTGTCAAGTCCCACCTGAATTCCTGACCCATAATCACCTGATGAAATAATTAGATCTTCGTCATCATTTGTGGGATCACTAAATAAAAATAAATAAATAAATTTAAATCTTCAAACTAGGTCTACTCAATAAAGCCTCAAGTCATTAGAGCGTTGAGAGGTGCTGTTGAATTGATTTATCTCTTTTGTACACAAAAATAACTTAAAAATGCAAGTTAAAAGAAAAACAACAATTCAGTCATCCTGCTCCACTATTCTTGACCATTCCTAAAAATAATTTGCATATGCGGTTGCATAATAGCTAATATGTGATTGGTTGTATCCACTGCCTATGCGAATTATTTTTACGAATGGTCAAGAATAGAGCACCTGGTTTAGGCTATATGCATATGAGCGCCATTTTAAAAACAATGTATCATTTAAATCAAATGTCATTATAGTTGATGTTTCGTTTAATTAAATTAAGTTTGAATATAAAAGTATAAAATGTCTGATATAAATTATTGATATAAATCCAGGCTTGGATCAACCTCGGTTGTCGTCAAATTTTTATCGTTGATTATGGTTTGGTTTTATGAACTATTAGTTTATAAAACTAAAGAAAAATGGTTTTACAACTTAAATAATAGGTAGGGGGAAATGCTCATGAATGGGACACTTTTTTTTAACGGCTGCCAATATTTATTTTTAATCTTTTATACGTATTTGTTTTTAGTTATCATATTTGGAATAATATTTATTTTTACCAAATCTACAACCATATAAAAAAAAACGTAACTTGTCCCATTCATGAACACGGTATTATTGAATGGGACACAAATACAAAATCGCTATTAAAGGTAATAAATCATAAAAATAACTATTATTATGATATAACTAATAACAATTAACCTATAATGTCATTTCATAAAAAAATAGCTGTTCTTTTTTTACATAGAATTTACTTTAAATAATTTTAAACTGTTTTCCAAATCAATATTAAATATTAGTTTGCTTTGAGTTCTGTTTTAAATAGTTGTATGGGTAGTACCCTATAGGGTCTATAGACACTTTCTGGCTTTTTAGAGTCATTCATTATCTAAAAAAGATGGAATGAAATATGCAAATTGTCCCATTTCATAATACTAACAATATTATCAAAAAAAAAAATAGGCTAAAAATATTAACCTTTATCTATAATATTCGATTATTTGGTATATGTTTTGTGTTGTTCTAGACTATTACATAAACCAAATTCACACAGTTTCCTTTTGGCTTTCGTCAATAAACCACCATTCTAAATTATTAAAAAAGTTACTTTTAACTTGGTAAACCTGACTAATTAAATTTGTCAAAAACCCAGCTGCCTAAACTTTGCCATTTTTTATGATTTTTTAACTGCATATCTAGAGCGATCTAACCATGGTAACAAAAACCAAAAATTACGAAGCACAGCTCAGAAACAGACACTGTCCCATTCAATAATATGTCCCATTCATGGGTATTTCCCCCTAAATAATAGCAATTTCTTAATAATTTTTTATAACCTAGTAGTGAAAAAAGTTGTTTTTAAGATAAACTTTTATATTGTAATGCCTGTAGGTTTTGCCATAACCTAAATTTATAGTGCCTTAATGTGGCGTTTTCTGTCTTGGCAAAAAATGTTTTATTTAGGCACTCTACCTACATTAGGGGTTATTCTGCCATTACACAATTTGTATTAATTCACATTCATTAGTTTATACGAGCAAAAAATTGCATTATATAAAAAAATAAACTTACCTATCTCCACCGAGGGTAATGGAGCCCTAAAATAACAAAAAAAATATGATATGCATAGTGATTTAGAAATAGGTTTCAACATCCAAAAATTAAAAAAAAAAGTCTCATAAAGGTTTGTTTGGAACCTTTAGTTTAGTTAGTTAGTTAGTTTGGAGGATAAGTATTAACAGAGATATTATTTAATATCTATACAACCCTATAGACGTTATTAATGATTTTTTTCGCAGATGTCTTAAAGGCTATCATTCTATGTAATTTTTGTTTGTTAATTTTAACCAGGGACAGGCAAAACGGGGCGTTGAAACTTTTTTGCCTCAAACTTTTTTTCTGTTGTTTTTAATAAAATATAAAATACATAAAAGGTAGTCTTTATGTAACAGTGTAACGCCGTAGGGCAAACTGTTTTCGAGAAATAGCCAATAAGTTTTGAGATTTTGATTATTATTATTTTTGGAAATTATAAAAAAGAAAACCTAATGTCGCCTTCGCCAAAATTGTAAAATAGTATATTATGATCCAAGGACAAGAAATAATGTTTCTCGCTTGCGGAGATTCACGACCGCGAAAGATCGAGATATATATCTCGTCCGTGTATCGTACGCTATTTTTTATTCGCTTGCAAACATATTTTTAACAAAAAAAGTAAAAATAATAAGGAAAATTAGTTTTAATTTGGTTCTGTCAGTTATCTGACAATTTTCCATAAGGGACCGCAAAAGTACTTCGTCGGGCTGCAGCCCGCCAAAGTAAAACAAAAGACAATCTCTTAACAAAAGTGTCACTTTTAACTTAACATATCTAACCGAAAAATGTCACTTTGGAACACAAGCGAATAAAAACAATATTTGGGGCCCTCGTGTAATTTTTCTGAAGAAAACTGGAGCAAAATCTTTAAAGCCGTTTCTAAGAAAAATATTTCTTTTTTATTTTAGTTCATTAATAATTTACCCTTAATTGGGAGAGTAAAGAAAAACTAACAAAAACTTCCCTGGGCAGTTCCTTAAAAACCTTAAGTTTAAACTTTTTTGATGTGTATGACATGTGGGCCTTTGGACGGACCGACCGACGCGTCGGACCTTAAAACGGAAAAATACATAAAAATCTGAATCTCTATGCTTTTGTAGTTTACAATAAATCATAAAAAATAAAAATTTTCTCATGAGAACTTTTTCTTACGAATTTAAGAACTGAGCGTGTTATACTTACATCAAACTCATTATCCTTATTATCGATTGTATTTTCTTCTTCCTCATCTTCATAATCATCAAGTACTAGTTGCTGTTGAGTTTGTCTGTACTTTCTGCTTTTTACCAAGGGTGTATGGTTTGGTTCAACCCCTTGCTTTTCTTCCGAGTGCCCCAGCACATGGTCCAAACTTCTTTTTAACCTAACTACTGTATTTGATACCCAATCACCTAAATAACTAGTCTGTTCGTCACTATTAGATATCCTAATATTTTTGTTTCCTAAATTTGTTTCTTCTAAATTATCAAATACTAAATCGTTATCCATCTGAAAAAAATAATAATAAATAAAGCTTAATATTTTGCATTTGGAACTGTTATATCATAATACAACAACAATAATACAATCATGAATCGTCGAGAAAATGAAAAAAGAAAGGATGTTAATAAAATGTCGGTCTGTCTGTTCGTCTGGTTTTAAGCCCCGGAGCAACAATTCCGACGAAAATCGGTAATAACCTTAAAAATCGACCGGTCGGAACACTAGCTCTGGGGAAGCTATTCCGATTGGTTGCAGCAACTCCCTAAAGTAAATTTCCTAGAAAACCATTTTTAGTCATTTTTGTCGTAGGACAAAATACAACATATTAGTCGTATGAATGTTACTTTTTAAGATAAAGCGACGTATAAATATTGCCACCCGCCTGGAAAGGTGTCCGTATCAACTTGTTTCCTTGAAGTGGGAAATCATTACATAGCGGACAAGCGGCAACAGAGTGTAAAAGATATCAGTCAAATTGAATCAGATGCTTAACTAAGGGTAAAGAGCTATTTGGGAAAAACCCAAGCACACACACCAAGTAGTGACTATTCTCTTGGTACTTAAAAAAATCTAATGCCACGAGAAAGTTAAATTAATATTCTTTTTTACCGATTATTTCATTTTATTGTTATATTCTATAAAATATTCAAACAATCAAGCAAGCATTTTCAAACTGATGAAATAAAACGTACTACATTTAAAACTTTTCTATAAATCATTTGACAATTAACCTTACTTTTTGTGAATTTTTTATTCTTGCATTTAAGGGAATTTTAATGCTTATCGGCAACACCGCTTACTTGTGCAACCGCGAAAAAAAACGCCGGGCTTTTTAAATTAGATACTCTATTTGTCAGTGTCACTACTTGGTATAGAATTGATATTGGAAAAACCAACCAATGGACTACAGTCACAAAAATATTAAGAGGTAGAATGCCGATCTCCGAGTGCTCAAGAGCTCAAGACAATGAAGACAAGCTTAGCTCATGAGGGGTCTTAAAAGAGATTTTATTTTATTTGTATGCAACGCTGGATGGCTATTGGTACTGAATTTACTAATTTTACAGTGACATAAGTTGCGTTCAACGCGGACAGAAAAAGTAATCAAAAGTCATCAAAATCCGTTGAATGATTTTAGGTCTTCATAATTGACAGTCTTTGCCTATCATAATTCTGTTTTTCAGTTGGTGCATGGCTTTTTTCATTTCGGTGATTTTTTTCGCCAGTGAAAGCATTCTAGTGAAGTGTTTGGCCATATTCACCGAAATATCAGGTGGTAAAAATCCGCTCGAAACCAGATACCCTGGTAGCAAATGCTGACTGGTAATTGTGACGTTGAATAATTTTAAATAATTTATTAAGTTTAAATTTCCGAGTCTTATTATCTTCAATGCGGGATTGTCAAGTTTAGGGACTAATTGTTTCATGGATGCATAAATTACATATAAACTAAAATTTGTTGCTTTTGATTCACGGCAACATGCGCAGAAGCTACGTGCAGTTTGCATTGTCAAAATAGGGAATAGCATTCTCTCCTTTTGTATTTTTGCAACTGCAGTGCAAAGAACATGCACCACGGTTATTTATAAAATAAAAATATTCATAGTATGTGCCATAATGTTTCATAAAGTTATTTAAGTAAGAGATCGTGATATGAAAAAATCTTGTATAGTAAAAAGTATAGAAAACCGCGTAAAGCCCTTCTTGCTTGAGAATCGACAAACAAATCCCCTTAAATACAGCACGTACTAGTTTGCCGCTGCTCCAGACTCTTAATATACGATCATTTTTCCCCCCGAAAACTCATCTTTTCTTAAACATATTTTTAAATTTCTAAACCACCAACCCAACGCGTTGACTTACTTAAACAAACTACCATAGAGAAAAAACTACTAATAATTTATAAAAATTTAAAGTTTTATCAGCTATCTAATTATTCTTTTCTCCACTTATCGGAATATTTTTCGGCGTTGGAATCTAATTGTAACTTATTGTGTTTTTTGCAAATTTGATAAAGCCGAAGAATTTTTTTGTAGGTTGTGTTTGACATCTGCAACACTACCTGAAAAAAAGAAAATAGAAAATAAAATTTCAGAATTTGGAGTCTGATTTAAAATACTTAACCGCATCCCCTGCAATATATAAATTTAATTTTTTTTCAATGCCTACTATTCTCAAAAAGCTCTTTTTAAGGATAGTTCACTCAACTTACTTTTTCTTGCTTCGCGGCGGAGGAGTATTATAAGTTTACTTTGGACCCCGAAAAAGAAATTTTTTGTTCAAAATGATTTGTTTCGTATTATTATATTTAATTTCAAACAGCTTTTAAAAATTTCCATCTGTAAAAAAGTCCGTCCGTAACAGAAAATACTGGGACAACTAGAAATATTATTTTTATATTAACTTAACTTAACTTTTTAACCTTAAGGTTCATTTATAATAAAAGTGTGTTTTTAAAAAGGTTTTTTATAATTTTTATTATATTACTTTACACCAGCCCCTTGTTTTGGAGGTTTCAAATGAGTTTTTAAAAGGGGATCATAACCATACAACCTAATAATTGACACCATATTCTGTTGATAGTGGTAGGGTAAGTGGAGACACGGTGGTCTTAAATGAGATTTGCGGCGGACAAAAATTACAATTTAAAATATGCTTGAAATTAGGTTAGAATAAAAAAGAAAGACAATTTTTATTTGTTTAAGAAAAAAACTAATTTGGGCGCTGATTTTACAAAAATTGAGAAAGTTTCAAATATATACTATATGCTATTTGATAGTGAAGCTATGCATTTTTTGAATGTTTTGCACTTTATAACACACTTTACTACTTAAACAAGTGTTATAAAAGATATAAAAATAATCAGGTTTTACAAATATATGATATTATATTATGATCAAAAGGTTGATACTATATGGTTAAAGATTTATATTTATTTGTTGTATCATATGGATGGTTATTTCTAGCAGCGAATGTTAAACCGTTCTCGAATTACGAAGAGGGAAATATTTTTAAAATGCCCTTAAAAAGGAAACGATTTAAATTTAACAAAATTCAAAGAAACTTTTTTCTCCCCTTTTTTTGCAGCATATCTCAAATGTTTAAATGAAAATCGTCTATATTTTTCATTAATGATTAATTTGTAATCCTCAGACAACCTTATAGTCTGACCATAATTTAAATTGTCATTTTCGTCGCTCCTAAATCTCATTCAAGACCATCGTGTAGAGGTATTAAGTTAAAAATAGTGGGCGCGTGCCGAGCATGGCAATCTACAATTCGTAAGGGTGTTAAACGCGGTCTTTCATTGCAGATTTATCACATTATAAGAAAATTACGTTTGTTGAAGATTTTAGGATTATATTGTATTTTTACTGATCGTAAACTATTTATTATAAATACATATTATATTATTATATTTAATTTAGTGTGACTTTTTATGGATAAAATGCCTAAAAACAGAAAACGGAAAACTCATAGACTATAACCTACGAATCTGAAAATTGGCATACGCAGGGCCGGACAGAGCCAGTCCGAGCCCCGAGGAACCTTTTTTCCGGGCACCTCATTTCTGCAAAAATAAAAGTTTTCGCCACTAAAATAAAGCTTACCCCTGGCAGAATTTTTTTTCCGGGCCCCTACTATCGACGCCGGCCCACCCTCGGAGGCCCGGGGTATCTCCCCCTCCTTGGCTCCAGGTATAAATGTTAATTTCAGAGTTATCGAATTTATTTATTTTAAAATTGCGCACTGTTTTTCTTAAAATATTTTGCAGTTTTTAGCACCTTAGAGGTACAGTTTACAATTTAATATATTTTAAATATATTTGCAGCTATATGTTTCTATTTAACGGTTTTAGTTTATTACAGAATTACAAAGTTGTAAAAAATATTTTCAATAAAGTTACAGATTTGTACGTCATTTCTAAATATGGGAAATAAATATGGATTTTAGGATTTTTTAATAAAAAAGCTTATATAAAAAGATAAAATACATATTTTGTGTAAGCAAAGT